>NW_020769335.1:425813-438695 GCF_900518735.1 Pseudonaja textilis | reverse complement strand
TATTATTATTATTATTATTATTATTATTATTATTATTATTATTATTATTATTATCATCATCATCATCATCTGTATGGAAAACCAGTCTACAAGCAATATGGCCTTTTTGATCTTAATTAGTAAATATTTGCTTTAAAAGGGGAAGTTAAGTATCCATCTGTGTTTTAATTATTTGTATTAAAATCACTCCAAGGCCACACTGATGTTATATCCCTCCATACAAATAGTTCACCTGCACATGACATTTTATTTTTTTAAAAATGATCAGATTGCCATTCAACTGCTAATAAAAATATGTCTTTCTAGTTTGATCATTATATCATAGCTCTTAACATATTTTATTAAGTATCTTTTGAAGGATTTTGGACATCTGTAGCACATCTCCAAATTAAATTGCATTTAATGCTAATTGACCCCTTTGATATTTATTGCTATCTCCTCATTATTAAACTACAAAGAATTTTTTAAAAAAAAACATTTATTGGTAAAATTTGAGTGCTTAGTTTTATTTAAAACCATTTTAACCCACTGTATCAGAATAGTTTATTAATAAGGAAAGTTTGCCATTAGATTTGCAGCAAAAGAACCAACATGTAAGGAAATATGATCAGACAGAAAAAAAGCCATATCAAATATTATTTTTCTTAAAAGGTCATAGAAAGTTCTCTAGCAAGGAAAGTGTAACACACTTCTTTCAAACAGCCTCTTAGCAAAGTACAAGACCCATTTAGCCTTTCTAAACCATGAGAATTTTTGAAGAAGTGGAATATGTTTTCCTCTTGTTCTTGTTCTTCTGACACTACTGTCTATTCTTTGACATTAGTATCCCTCGACTAAAAAATAACAGAAAAAGTAAAGTTGCCAAGGGCAAAATGCAAACTCAAGTTCATTGCAAAGCTGCCCACAGTTATTAAATAATCAACTACCGAAAAAACAATTTAAAAAGAAGGAACTAAGGAAATTGTTGAGACTAGGAAAAAAAATAGTGTACCAATCCAGAACTCCAGAAAGCAGAAATAGACTATTTGTATATTATCCAATGTAATGATTACCAACTTCATTAAAAAGAAGAGTGTCTGCCCGTGAAACCAAGCACAACCAAGGGAAAGATATGTCAACAGGATCATAGAAACCACCAGCAAGTTATTACAACCCCTTCACATCACTGTAGCCCATGAGCCCATAAGATCACTCCAAACATCCTAAACAAATCAAAGATCTTGAATCCAAAGGAGGCCAAACAGGATCATTGATAATATAAAATGTCAGGGTGTGAAACCTACGCTGTAGACCAAACAGGTTAAAGATTGGCAGAATAATGCATGAAGATCACTTGGCAGTCAGAAGGCACAATGATCATTTCATTGCAAAATTACAGATAAAATTCCAGTCATAACTTCCATCAATGTAGACATTTTAGATCAAACCAGGTCTAAGAATACAAAAGAATTCCAAGAAGTTTGGAATATAATTAGCCCTAAGCAGGTATATGGAAATAAACTCCACTTATAAACCATTGAGAAGGAAAAACTAAAGATCAAGGAAAAGGGCCAGTAAACCCTGGGTATCTTCTCTTTTATCATATATGTATTAGCTAACATTCAGATAAGCAGAAACCAGCATCATCAAAGAAACATTATCCCCAAAGACACAAACAGATTAGACAAGCTGAAATATATATACAACACACAAACCTCATTTCCCAATCTCAGAATTCTGACAACATTAGCTGATGATGAAATTGTCAGGGTATCAAGTAATAGACCTGTAGCAAGCAAAACTCAGAGGCAGGGAGAGTGCTCAAAGAATAGCTTTACTGGATATATCATATTGGAACAGATCTGGTAAAAGCTGACTTTGAAGGTTCCTGTGGTTTTCGCCTAATTAAAAGTTTTTGTCCCAACTCCAAACAATCAGTCCCATGGTCCAATCGTGATGCTGCCTGGTTTCCGGGCAATATCACTCTTTCTTCCTTGGCCAGGTGTGAGAACATCTTTGGTTCCTAAGAGAAAGCATTTCATTTTGGCTACAAAACCTTAGCTATCTCTAATCCCTTCTCCCTACCGCTCAGCTCCAGTGTGGCAACAGCTTTGGTAAGGTCAGATTCAGGGTTGACGGGAATATCTATAAGAAGAGTAAACTCAGAATATATCAAGAACCTAAGAATCTGTTAGAGTTTATTGCAGAAATCAAATCCAGAAAGCACACACAAATGACTGATTCAGCAGGATTCACTAACTTCTTTATATACATAACATATAAATAAAATGTAAAATACCAATAGTAGACTCTTCCAACATGGTAGTATTTACAAGCAAAACACAAGCAGCAGCTTCAGATCTCAGAGCACATTATTTTTAGTTCTCAGCAGGGCATACAGAACTGCAGGGCCATACCCAGGCTGCTTCAGTTTCAGTTTCTAATTCAGCTCTCATTAGTTAACCTTGTTACCATGTCTCTGCCAGTTCATGAATATTCTGACAGAAGCCAACTCTGATCTGGCTGTCATTAAACACTAGTAAGAGTCCATTAAACACATCCCGTCACTTTGCTATAACATGAAGTATACATAATATGAATATGATAAATTCACTGTCTATGGAGATCCTTGAACATCCAAGTATTGGTTGTCCAAAGGTTCTTTTCAAATGGCAACTGAGTTTTCTAAGATTTTCCTTGAAAACATTTCACTTCTCATCCAAGAAGCTTCTTTAGTTAGCAAAATGATTTCAAAGAAAAGAAAAAAAAACCCAAGAAAGTCCAATTGTCTTTTGAAAAGCACCTTTGGGACAAAAAAAAATCATTTATTTTTTAATGTTTTTCCCTCTGTTAAGAAATATTGAGAAGCCATAACCATTGGCTCATGCAATAAAGTTTTACTTGCTTACTCGGAAGCATGGTTTACAAAACTGTACAACTAATACAACAGGCTTACAATTTGCTTTCTATTGATCCCTTGGACTCTTGTGCCCCTTCTTTCAAAAAGGTCAACATTCACAGAGTAATTGGAAGCAGGAAGAAAAGCAACAGGGAAAATGCCTGTGTCTATTTTACTTTGATGAAAACAAACAGAATAGATCTTGTTTAATAAATCATCTGTCTTTCATTATATTATAAAGAAAGGTGGCTCATTCAACATTTTGGGACATGTAAAATTCCCCAAGATATTAACTTTCTATTCATTAAGATAGTTTTTTTTTCCAATTTCTTTTTATGCCACACTGCTTTCCTTTAATTTGAAGTTGAGATGCCAATTTTAGGAAAGGAGATGGAAGATATTTTTTTAAAAAAAATGTTTTACATTTTAAATAATGTTCTGCATTGTGTTGCATACAGTATATGCAACAGCCATGGTGGCACAGTGGTTAGAATGCAGTACTGCAGGCTAGTTCTGCTGACTGCTGGCTGCCAGCAATTTGGCAGTTCGAGTCTCACTGGCTCAAAGTTGACTCAGCATTCCATCCTTCCAAGGTCAGTAAAATGAGGACCCAGATTGTTGGGGGAAATATCCTGACTCAGTAAACCACTTAGAAAGGGCAAAAAAGAACTGTAATTTTATTTCATGCCATAATCTTGATGCAACTTTGAGATGTTCTACTCAATTCATATTCCAGGTATAACAGTTGGTTGAGGTTGCTTGTTTTCTTGCAGAAGTTGCATAACCTAAACTAGGTAGCATCATCTGTGCACATCAGAGCACTGATGATGCTATCTAGTTTGGGTAAAGAAATGTCTGCAAGGAAACAAGCAACCTCAGAGACCACCAAGCACTCCTTCTATCAATACTGAGCTACAAATATTCTCTTTTATCTTTTTTCTCACTGGTGGTTTGAGTAAAGCACAGAAATCTTTCCCTGCTAGAGCAACTGGACCAAAATTTATTCTCCCAATAAAGTTATGGACAATTAAGTAATGGATCATGAGACAGGGAAAAATTGGATGTCCATCTAATTATCACGTTATTTTTTTATGTATTTAGAAATGTATATGGCCACCCATCTTAAATACATAATTCTGGGCAGCTAACAACCGGTTAGAATTTAAAAAATAATAATAACCAAAGACATCATGAAAAATAATCCAGTAAAAAGGGAACTGAGACACTATATCACAAACTCTAAGTACAGATACATGCATATTGGGCTCCTCTAACATTTAAGTTCTAATCTGTTAGCCCAGTCTAACAGCCTTCTGGAAAGTCAAGAGGTTAGGACTCTTGCTAGGGGCAGACATTGCAACAGAAAAGACCAGAGCCATCCCAAAAAGTGAAATTGACAGTATTTAGATTAATTTAATTAAATTATAAAATGTGTCACCTTGGTCCTAAAAGATAAAACCATTTAATAGGGGGAACCTAGATCAGGACCACATAACCTGATCTGGTGAGACAGGCAGAGATGGTTAGAAATAGGCAGTCTTGGAAGTAACAGAATAACAGAGTTAGAAGGGACTTTGGAGGTCTTGTAGCCCAACTTCCTGTTCAATCGGGAGACCAGTAAAGCAACCCCATGACATGCAGGGTTTTAAAGATGAAAACCAGCACATGGAATTGCACCCATAAATTTACTGGATCTAATGCAGTTTTTTGGACAGTGGTGTTGTATGAGCAAACTTTGCAGTAGTCCGAACTGCTACATTTGGGACCAGTTGAGCTTTCTGAATGTTCTTCAAGGTAGCTCCATGTAGAGCACACATTACAGTATCCCAATCAGGGATTGACTAAGAAATGAGTTTAGGAACTGGTGTCCCTGGCACATAAGTGGAATTTGTGTACATTCTCTTAGCCATGATTCTTGAAAGCAGCTGCCAGGTGTCTGTAAGAAACTCAATAATGCACATCAACTTTCGCAGAGGTTTATCCTATAAAGATGAAATATGACTATATAGAGAGAAGGGATGGGGAGGAGTGTAAACAAACATTTTCTATTTTGCAATGACCAAATAAAGTCTCTCCATTTATTGGTTATTTGCTATTCAGATGTCAATACGTTCCTAACATAATATGCCGTAGGCAGGATTATTGGAAGAAAAACATTTCTACAGTGATCCATATTTTTATCAACAATTGAGGTGAAGGAGTTGAAGAAAGAGAGCTTGGGAAAGATTGCAGGGGCACCTGTGGTGAGTAAGTCACCAGCTTCAGAATGGCAGACGCGACCTGGCAATCAAAGCCACCTCCATTTTAATGTCTATTGAATACACATTCCTTGTTTGTAAAAAGATGGATTAATTGTCTATTCCCATTTTCCATTTTGATACTGTTGATTCACCCAACTTCCCCATGAATACTCATCCCCTATTGTTTTTAAATATTTCTCTAATATTGAATTATAACTTTAAAGGTAAACAATCTCTCAGGTCAAGTACTACATTTTTTTCCCATATTTATCAGTGGTCTCTAAGAAAGGTTTATAAAGTTTAAATCCCATCTGGATGATATTATTGTTATATATACATTGTGTGTGTGTTTTGGAGAGAAAGGGGGGAAGGAGAGAGAGGGGGGGAGGGAGGGAGGGAAAGAGAGAGAGAGAGGAGAAACCAAAAGAGAAAGAGAGAGAATGTACAGTATGGGTACATTTTTATAAGTGTTTGTATACTGTTTGTACTTTATACTGTTGTTTCAAGTCTATATCCTTCAGATTCCTAATTTGTAATTTCATTTTGTGAATAAGTGTACTCTGAGCAAGATTTTAGCATTTAACATTATCTTTTAGCCAATTTTTTGTCTGTATGTACTTTTCATAACTATTCTGACATTGTCAATTTAGCTTTGAATATTTGAATATCAATTCTCTTGAGGTGGTTAATGACTGCAATAAAGTAATTTTCATTCACTTTCTCAGGTCAAAGTGACTATACTTTGAAAAGAAGTATTGACAGTTTTAGAGGAAATGCTTCAAAAATATTTTGGAAAATAATGTTTTGAATCTAAACAGAAGCACAGTAACTCTGCCTATCCTTTAAGCAGCCTGATTATTTTTTCAGTCATCCTCTACATTTAGAAAATACTGAAATCTGAAAAATGACAAACTGTTTCAAAGAATGACAGGAAGATTCTCATAACAGCTCATACCAGTGCAAAACACTTTCAAATAATTTGCAAATCATTGACAGTGCTAATGTTCAAATTCACATGTAACATAACATAGAATAACGGAGGTGGAAGAGACCTTGGAGGTCATCTAGTCCAACTCCCTGAATGAGCAGGAAAGTCTATACCATTTCAGACAATTGGCTGTCCAGCCTCTTTTTGAAAACCTTCAGTGATGGGCACCCACAATTTCTGAAAGCAGGCTATCCCACAGATTGATTGTTCTCACCATTAGGAAATTTCTCCTTTGTTCTAGGCTGCTTCTCATCTTGATTAGTTTCCATCTATTGAGGGCACAGATAAACCTCCAAGTGCTTCAATGACCCTCCAAAACAGGGGTGTCAAACTCGTGTCGTTACAGCATTGTCATGTATGTATCGGGACTTTTTCTCCCTTCAGTAAACTGGGTGTGGGCCTGGCCAACATGTGAGATATTCAGCCTGTGGCCTGGGAGTTTGACAGCCCTGCTCTAAAAGGATGCAGATTACCAGCTGTCTGCAAAGAATATACATCCTTCCATTCCTCCCTATCCTGTCAGAGCTGAAGAAGCTTCTTGGATGAGAATCGAAACATCTTCAAAAGGGGAAAAAAAGAAGAAAGCCCAGTTGCCTCCTGAAAAAGCACCTTTGGGACTTCCATCCATTGGTTCTTGTCTTGTTTTCTGGTGCTTTGGAGAATAGGTTGATCCTCCCCTCATCTTTGTGACTGCCCCACAAATTCAGAAAAAAAGTGCATACGAATGTTCTGCCTGTTAAGAAAATGTACGTCTGACGAATTCTATTTGTTCCCTCCTAATAGAATGCTTGGAAAAGGGAAAAACTGGCCAGATTACTGCTATGTTAATACTGTACAAGACTGTAAAATCAATCAAATTGACATTGATCAAGAGCTTTCTGCTTTCCATATATAATAAGGACCAAATTCAGCAATGGAATGAATCAGGGATGGAAGTTCTAACATTTCAAATCAGACTAATTTTTATTCCATATGAACATTTATAGTTCAGATAAATTTATCTCCCATGATCTTGACAATACCAAGCAACACATTTTGGGGGAAATGATCAGTATTTTTATGACATTTTCAAAGGTTTCCCAAAGGTTTCTTGGCTACTTAATTATGGAATTCTTCTTCTTCATTACACACATTGTTAATTCCAGATTTGGCAGAAGTTTTAATGACCATGTTCACATTATTCACACAATGCATATATATTTTTTATATTATGCACACATTCAGCCTTTCTCCATTCAATATTTAGGGTCCACAAATTTTGGTACTTTCAGTTGCTGTACACATTGCTCTTGTTGTAGTCCCATGACTTCAAGAGGATAGGAAATTGCAGAGGGTTGCTAAAGGTAGTTTAATTATAAAACAGTAAAACATGCAAAAGGAGGAAATAATATGAAATAATTTTCAGTACATCAGTTTCAGTACATCGTTACCATAACAAGAAGATTCATAAAATCTCAGTTAGAGAATAGAATTCTGTTTATGAATGGTGGATTTTTATGAGCTTAACACAAGTAGAGGCCAATAGATTTTAAACAAGCACCAAACAAAATGACTTATCATGACAAATGTGTACAGATAAATTCATTTCTTGTTTTTTATGTTACCATATGTTGCCCCAAACTTCACCAGTTTTGTTTTAGGTACATTAAAGATAAAATCTAAGTGATTTGTGAGAATATAGTGGTGATAATTTACCACTGGAAATTTGTTTCCCCTTATGTGTTTTTTATGGAGTCAGATATCCTATTTTTATGCAAGTAATTTCATCATATTCGGAACACATGATCATACAGATTATATATGTATTGAATTCCTATACTAACCTTAGAATTAATGCATGGCTTGATGGGAAGAATATGATGGTACCATCTTATTTTCTATTTATACCACACTTCCATCCTTAACAGCAACAATTTTAACAGTTAAAGCCCTAAGGATTTTGGTTTGAAGTAAAGTATTTGATGTACTTCTATCTCATGAATATAAGAGTAAGCAAAACATTTTGAATATAAAAATTTCCATACTAGAAATGGAACTTGAACTCATTGGAAGTGTCTTAATATTGTTCCATTCATACCTGAAGCATCCCAAGCCTCAAATAGTCCAAACAGGTTAGAAAAGACTACCTTGAATTCAAACATTTTGACCTAAAATGCCTTGTACATTTTTAGAAAAGTCCTTTCCTTTCCTTTCCTTTCCTTTCCTTTCCTTTCCTTTCCTTTCCTTTCCTTTCCTTTCCTCTCCTCTCCTCTCCTCTCCTCTCCTTTCCTTTCCTCTCCTCTCCTCTCCTCTCCTCTCCTCTCCTTTCCTTTCCTTTCCTTTCCTTTCCTTTCCTTTTTCTCATCCTTTTCCTTTCCTTTTCCTGGTTATTTGCAATTTAAGACAACTGCATTGCCTTTTGTGTTATTGAAATATCAGTGGAGTTTTATCTTCTTCCTTTTCCTCTTTTTCAGAATAAATAACAGTAAGGAGCTCCTGTTAGGGTACCAGCTCAGGAAAAAAAAATCCACGCAGGCTCTAAAATTATATTACTCATTGAACTTAGGTTTTCAACTATTATTTTATAATTTATGTATCTTAAGGCACAACTTGCCTGTTAACCAGACAGTGAAAACTTCATATTTTGCTTAACCTGACTAATGACATGACTTAAAAGCCTGGAAAAAATAATCAATATCCTGAGTGGAATTAATTGGAATGTGCTCTCACTTGAGTTCATATTGATGATGTTGAACAACTTTTAAATTAAATAACAGGACCTTTGTTGAAATTACAAAAGTAAACTAGCTATCATGAGTTTATTAAGAAAAAATAATTACATCTTTTTTTTCCCCGGTGGACAGGATGGCTCTTCTTTATTATGCCTTGTCTTTTCAGATATTTAAAGTAAAACTGAACATTGAGCAGAAAATTTAGCTAATTTATTTTCCCAATTCTCCTAGTTTGGGAAAATTATTATATATTCAGGACTTGTACCTCACTTCTTTACTGCATCAAACATAACCAGAATGGAAGATGATAACTTGCCAATTTTGCTGCATAGTTTTTTCTTCTAATTTGACCAGTGATTGGATCCAATAGAGTGATCTTATTTTTCTGAATCTTAAAATGCTAGAAACAAGAATTTTACCATCTTGCTGAGTTAACCCATCCATACCCATTTCCAAAAAAAGAAACTGAACTGAGTACCAATCCACACTTTCAAATAGTTGTTGATGGTTAGTTTTCTTTCCCTTGGTGAATATTCAGATTTAGATAGCCTATGCATCAAATTTAAGAAAAAAGCAATCAATTTTTTCAGCAATAGACAACTTGTATTTATAGTTTGACTAAAACTATTGAAATCTTCTTAGCATTTTTTTTTATCTTCCTGAAAAAGTCCTGCTATAGAACAATGAAAAATAGAAAATCATAATCATAATGAAGAAAGGAAGTAACACTCAGGCACCTCATTTTCTTCATTTATGATCTATCTCTATTCCGTGCATACCGGATACTTGATTTCATTGTCTACAGAACATTGTGGCTGAAAAATTAGTTAAGAAATGAAATCATCTCTAAAACACATTCAAATCCTATATTTTACAGTTCCATCATGCCATTACAAGCTTTACAAGCCCTATTCAGAAGTTTGTCCTTCGTATTCTTTCTGCAAGTTTGGGAGATACTGAAAAGCCAATGAGTTTTCATGCTAGTTTTATGTTTTTAGCATCTTCAAATGTAACTGTCACCTTGGCATTATTTAGTAATTTGCAGAACACATTAAGATTGTTTTTCAGAGGTGCTTCTGGATACACAGCTTCATAAGTTGCCTGCATTCAACACCATGATTCATTTAGAAGCTGTTGAAGAATAATGCAGACAGCTTATTCTTTTGTTCCTTTTTAGAGCCACCTACGAAAATCTGTGGGAAATAAAATCTCAATAAGAGCAAGACACAGACTTCTTTTTTTTCACATTTTATCTAAGTCCTAAAAACATATATCAACAGAGCCTTTATGTATCTGCAATTCAGCATGCTTCTGCAATTTTCTATGGTGTATTACAGATACTTATATTATTCATTTCTATTTCTGTCTGTTTTCATAAAACGTCTAGAAGAACATGTACACCTATATTTATGCTTTGTGCCATTTACTTATTCTTTTTCCTTTTCCCTCTATCTACACATTAAACAGAAAACAAAGTACACAAACAATTAACTTTTAACCCAAAAGTACTTTTTCAAGAGGTAACTGGACTTTCTGGTTTTTCTTTGAAGGTGTTTCACTTCTCATCCAAGAAGCTTCTTCAGCTTGGAAAGATTAACTTTTAAATGTATCAATAATTCACATATAAAATGTTCTATCTATTAGGTAACTCAAATAGCAATATTAGGATGTTACATTTTCAGAACCTAGTTCAACATTTTAGAAAATAACCTAATTTGGTCTATTTTCATGAATTCTCCTATTTTCTATACTCTTCCTTCCCAAACTCAACCCCCAAAGGTGTACAGTATATGCATTATGCACATTAAATTATATTTTCAGGCAAATTTATTTTTTACAAAAGAATAAAGGCTGCCAAATTTGAAACAGATACAGGGGGAATAAAAATCAGTGACTTTAATTTTGACATTGATCTTTTCTAAAGAGACCATTATCGATGAAAGAAAATGTGGGCAGAATTGCATTAAACTTGAAGGCCTAGTAGTTCCCCACCCCTTGAGGTAATCAGATCTGCCAAATTTTATTCAAATAGTTTCAAAGCTCTCTTGTTTGCTTTTTGTTTGCTTTTGCTTTTTTTTGTTTGTTTGTTTGATGGTTCCATAAAGTCTAATAAAGATGCTGAGATTAAGCTGAGATTGCCTAGATTTAGAATTTCCTGGTTAAAATGTACCCACACCACAAATACATCCACAAAGCTAGTTTTGTTCAGGCACTACAACACTCAATCCTATTATCAATTCTACTTTGATATTGGGTCTTTGCTAGCATCACAACTTTATCATAATTATCTCCCAGCAAGAAAGCTTGTGAAAGAGCTATTCTCACAGGCTTCTGGATGAACCATTAATCTACATCATCAGATCCCTACCTCATGATCAGAATATAGAAACAGCTATGGTCCCTGCAGATGGTCTATTTAAATGGTCTTGCTGAATGAGCCAAAATCATCTGAGTGACAATGACAGAAGGTGACATTTAGATGGAACTGTCAAATATTGAGGGTTCCGGGTTATATTATCACCTGAAAAAGCTTTCTCTTTCAGTACAGAACACAGACTATTTGTAGAGAAAGAAGGAAGGATAACATCTTCTTTCCCATCCATTCTGTGGCTCTGTTTTACGTTTTCACTTTTCATAATTGAAGAAACAGTTGGTCACTGATGAGAACTTACAGAAATCCATATAATTTATTGTTCCCTAACCCTCACAGCTTCTCAACATTTGAGCATATTGAGAAGCTGTTTATTGGATCTAAACTGAGAATTTATGTATACAGGTAGTCCTCTACTTACGGCCATAATTGAGTCCAATTTTTTTTTTTTTGCTTTCTAAACAAGACAGTTGTTAAGTGAATTTTACCCCACTTTCTGATCTTTCTTGTCATAGTTCTGAAGTTGTTAGGTTAGTAAAATCATTGCTACATGGATCTGTTTTTCCCATTGACTTTGTACGTCACAAAAAGGTCATGAAAGGTGACGATATGACCCCAGGACACCATTATAAATACATACCAATGGCTAAGCATCCAAATTTTGATGGGATATGGGAATGCTGCAATGGTCATAAAACTGTCACTTTTTTCATTGCCCTTGTAACTGATCACTAGTGATTGTAAATTGAGGAGTAACTGTATGTTATTTATGTATTAGATTAAAATATAGGTAGAAGAAAGAAAGAAAGAAAGAAAGAAAGAAAGAAAGAAAGAAAGAAAGAAAGAAAGAAAGAAAGAAAGAAAGAAAGAAAGATTGTATTGAGCTACTGCATTTCCTTGAAAGAAATTCAAATAGATCTAGATAAATGATAGTATTTTGGGGGAAACTTCCTGCTAATATTTTTTGACTTTCTATTTTTGCCAATTTTTATTTAGAAACTTATATGTGATACCTGCTTTATACAAGATGTGTGTGTGTGTGTGTGTGTGTGTGTATCATCTCTCTCTCCCCCTCCCTCCCTATTAGATTATCTATCTATCTATCTATCTATCTATCTATCTATCTATCTATCTGTCTATCATCACTAACCTACCTCAGAGATCTAGGGCAGCCTTCTTGGAAAACCCTTTTAGCCAAAAGGAACAAGGGTGGTGTTTGGTAATCAAAGAAACATTTCAAAATTGGCTTCATCACCTCGAAGCAATGGAACATCCTTTGGGCTCTAACTGTCCATGAAAAATATGTACACCATAAACTTTTCACAGGACACATAGCACCAGGTCAAGTGATCATATTTTTTTTCTCATTTTAACTTCAGTATCTTCCTAATTTACAGAACCAGCAGATGGAGGCTTTATCATGTAAGCTAGAACATGTGTTATCTGACAATCTTTCTTCCTTTCCATGCCAAGAAATTTTTACCACTTCTCCCCACGATGGGTGTGCCACTTTGTGGATATGTTTCCTTGACTGACTGAATATATACTCCGAACTAATCTATACTGGTAAGAGCAGGTCCCTTATTTTTTATGTTCAGAAGATGTCTTTCAGATGAGCTTCTCTTCTCTTCTCTTCTCTTCTCTTCTCTTCTCTTCTCTTCTCTTCTCTTCTCTTCTCTTCTCTTCTCTTCTCT
>NW_020769335.1:392126-421697 GCF_900518735.1 Pseudonaja textilis | reverse complement strand
AAGGAAGGAAGGAAGGAAGGAAGGAAGGAAGGAAGGAAGGAAGGAAGACAATTATTTAGCTTAGAAGATGCTCATATGCCCTGAAAAAAATTAGCATGACAAAATGCATAAGAAACATTTTGGTGGAAGGAGTAGGTTTCAAGTTTCCGGCGATTGCCCTAATTAAATCATGAGCCTAGAGCCAAGCTTCAAAAAATTTGAAAGATTTATTAGGAGCAACATGCTGGCATTAACCCAAATGAAGCCAACTCTGCCACATGTAATTTAGAGTTATCTGTGACCTTGTTTTCCCCCTCCCCACTGGATGTATCATAAATCAGATTCCCCAATGAAGCACATTCAAAGGCTGGGTGTCATCAATCACATTCTCCAATAAAGGATTTTTACAGGCAGAAGATCTGGTAGTCTAGCTACAATCTTTGTAGATAAGGGTAGAATGTACTTCTGATTTTAAAATATAATGCTCTTTCAGATCCCCCCCGCCCCTTGCTTATGGCAACTCAAAACAGGCATAGGAATGTTTAATGAGTAGACAGTAGGGTTAAAAGGAGAGCATGGATACCATTTTTTCTTCTTCTAAAAAAATCTCAACCAATATTGCATTCTTTTGTGACAGTCCAAATTTATTCCATGTAGTGGACATTTTAGGGGAGCATCACCTCAAGTTCTCAACATTTCAAATGTGCCAAGTGATGAAAAATATTGTTTTCTTAATATAATGCCATGCATCGCATATGGTAGTCTCCACAAATTCTACAGGTATGACTTCTTTGCATGTTTATTTCTCAAAATGGAAGCGTATATAGCACAGATTACTTTAAAGCAAAGCAAGAGAGTGAGAAAAAGTGCAGATTTAGTTGACTACAACAGTATTCAAGATAATTTGATTGCCCTATTCATGCTCTTCTAAGCCTCTTTCTACAAGGAAAAAAAAATCTCTTTTCCCCTCATTTACTCCCTTCTTTCTAGGCTTACATTTAATTGTATTCTTAAAAAAAGAAATAGGGTAAAAACCAGGAGGATGTGAGTTTCAGTCCTGCCTGAGGCACAAAGCCATCTAGGTTTCTCTCACAACCCTAAGAAGCAAGTAATGCAAACTATTTCTGAAATCTTGCCAAGAAAACTATAGGGATTTGTCCAGGCAGCCATCAGGAGTCAGTATGGGCTCAAAGGATCATCTCACATCCAAGCGTTTTGGGATCTGGAGAAGTGGTCTGGCAGATTCTACATGGAAAGGATTTTCCTGAACATAAAGGTAAAGGTTCCTCTAGCACATATGTGCTAGTCGTTTCCAGCTTTAGGGGGTGGTGCTCATCTCCATTACAAAGCCGAAGAGCCAGCACTGTCCAAAGATGTCTCCGTGGTCATGTGGCTGGCATGACTAAACACCAAAGCCACACAGAATGCTGTTACCTTCCCATCGAGGTGGTCCCTATTTTTCTACTTGCATTTTTTACATGCTTTCGAACTGCTAGGTTGGCAGAAGCTGGGACAAGTAACGGGAGCTCACTCTGTTACGTGATGCTAGAGATTCAAACTGCCAAAATGCCAATCTTTATGATCAACAAGCTTAGTATCTTAGCCACTGAGACACTGTGTCCGCTCTTCCTGAACATAACAACATTTCAAAATGTAATGGCCTTGACAGCGGTCTTCCTTTCCTTTCCTTTCCTTTCCTTTCCTTTCCTTTCCTTTCCTTTCCTTCCCTTCCCTTCCCCTTCCCCTTCCCCTTCCCCTTCCTCTATTATTTTTACAAATATTTCAAGACAATGAATATGTCCAACACTCCTCCTTCCTTCTATTTTCCCTACAACAACAACCTTGTGAGGTGGATTGGGCTGAGAACCATTGATTGGCTCAAAGTCTGCCAATGTCTGCAGCTGGCTTTTCTTGTTTTAATTCCCATTAATAAAAACGTCTCCCTATAAGATCCTTATTTGGCTTTTAACATGGTTAATACTTTATCTTTTTGGAAAATATGTTTGTCTGCCTATTTCTATGTGTGTGTGAAAGCAACACACATGTATAGATAGACAAACATATTTTCCCAAAAGACAAAGCATTAATATCTTCCTATTGTGATATACATTCTCAAAGATTTTCAAATCGATGCAGAGCTTCCAGCCAGCTTTACCAATGAGAAGTTAAAAGCTATATTATATTTTAGTTATTCTTGCGTTATTGTTTCACAACCCATGGCTTATGTATCTTTTCCTTTGTGACATTGAACTGATTTCCCAGTGTGCTCTTCTTACAAGACTCAAAGGATAAGACTATCTGTATCACACAGAATGTTTAGAAAGAGTATTATTTTAAGTGGATTTGTTACACCAAATCTATCCATGTTAGAGGCTGCACAACAAAGAGATTATTGTAATCAATATTGACTTTTTTAAAAATGTAAGAAACTGAAGTGTTTATATTGATATATCTGGCTCTCTCATTGAGTTTGGTTGTTTTGTAAAAGGTCTTGCTTAACCTTTCAGTATCAGCATCCAAGAAGTTCCACTTTAATTGTGCATTTACAGAAATATAAACGTGCACCACAGAACTGGATAAGAAATGATGCAGAAAATTATAAACATATTTTACATTCAGGTAGATAGTAAATACATAGGTAGTCCAAAGAAATGAATGCCTTAGAACACCAGTCAAATTAAAAAGAAAAATACAATGAACTATTAATAGCTTAGTAATTTTTAAAAAGATATCTGCTAATCACTGTCTATTTACAAATTTAACAAAATGTGCTTTACAAAAGTGTATAAGTTAAATAAGTTTACAAACTTATTTCTACAACAAGCATATTAGACAAGGAGCACCATGCTGAATTCTAGGTTGTTCTGAGGGCAAGTGAACTATTCATGCCCATAATTACTTTTTTATGAGAATTCAATTGAGATGTCAAGGGCTTCCTGGATGAATCTATGTAGCTGCCATCTGAACATTGTGTTAGTAGAGATTTTAGCTTGGGCCTGATTAGGCCCATTGTGCTCTAAATTGTTTGCTCTCAAGGATGCTGACTAACCTTGCGATAGAGATTTTAAAGTAAGGTTTCCAGCTGATTCCTATCGCATGACCCATTTCCCTTCCTGGATTGGTACTTGTAACAAGACTGCTTCTGATTATTAATCCAGGATGGTGATAGATGTTTCCTGTAAAGCATAGTGAAGAAATACATTTGCATTGGGTCATCGCCCTGTTGACCTGGCCTTGAGATCTGCCTTTTAAAACATATTGTCAAAGTTCCAACTAACAGACCCAATGCCATCAAAACTCTGAGGCCAAGGTCCTCCTCAAAGCCAAAATTTATTTGGCACATCATATTGGCACATCTGGTGAAAACCCGATTCTGAAGTCCTGAGGTTTTCCCCACCCAAATTAAAAATCAAAGTTCTTCCCCCCACACCAGTCGACATGTCCATCACATGGCCCAACTAGGTCACAGTCTGAACTCCAGTTGGCTTCAGTCCATGCCTCCCCAGCACCTTGTAGGAACGTCCTTGGTTTCCAGGAGAAATAATTTTATTTTGATGACAAGTCCCCAGCTATCTCTATGTTGTGGCCCACCAGCAGCCGGCTGAGCTGGTGGCAGATTCGGACAGTGATGAGGTTGGGGAGGAACATGGGTCAATCCTGGAGTCTGGGGAAGGCTCTGATGAGTGCTCTGCATCAGAGGCAGAGAAGGGGCCAGGACCACCTGACAGTTATCAGCTGCCTTTGGAGTCAGAGATCAGTGGGGCAGAAGAACAACTGGAGCCTGTTCCCAGTGTGTGCATGCAAAGAGCTGCCAGGAGAAGAAACAGTTAAGGAACAAAGGTCGACACGGGAGTAAAGGCTCAGGTGGCTGGTGAATGGCCCCTCCCATAGGGAAGAAAGAAGAGTGAAAAGGGAGTTTTCAGGAAACAATTAGTTCAATTCATTAGGGTGAAGATCTGTTCCTGACCTCTTGCCAAGTAATTGCTGCTACAGTGTGGTATTTGGAAGATATCATCCTGGCAACTTTCCAAGCCTGATAAAGGTCTGTAGTTGTGAAATCTCATGAAAGACTGTTTGCCGGGGCTTTGCTAGAGAATTCCCTTTAACCTAAATAGAAGGGATTTTATCGGGACAAGGAGTCTGCTTCAAGATCTTGGGAAGCCTAGGTCAGAACATTCTATTCCCCACTCCCATTCCCATAGCTCCAACCAGCCTCGCTGTGGCAGCCCCGAAGACACTCCAAAATGGCTTCAGGGTTGACACCTATACCGTAGTGCATAGGAATAGTAACCTTTTGATTAATTAAGTAGCAATGCAAGATGGTTATCATTCAGAGTTTAACCAAAAACAATTCTTATTTATATTATGTATCAGTCACGTGGATTTTTACTTGCTTCATAATTAATGAGGGGTAATTAAAGAGTCATTTACATCCCTAGCTACAGAATCTCAAAGGTTGCTATTCATTCTCTTGCTGACTAACCTACATCAATCTGGTTATTGTGGAGATAAAATGATGTTACACCCAACATAATCTGCCTTGTGCTCCTGGTGGTAAAGTGATATAAATACAACAATTAAAGTTGTGGTCTGTTTATGCACCTGTGCACTATTCATTGTATCAGTTAACTTTACCTCTTTCAAAACATGATAATTTATTTTCTTTCTTGGGAGAAACTGTTTATTCTTCCTGATATTATTTTGTCCCAATGCATTCATAACTCTTGCTGTATTTTTTTTGTTTCCCTTAATACTGCAACATCTGGAACATCTTTTTTCTTATTGCAATCTGAATATAGGTTATTGGGATTTATTTATGACAACAGATGTTTAGCTGGTATGCTGGTGTCTGATTCCTTCTCATTTGAGGGAACAAAGCCAAAATAATACAAGTGTTTTTTTTACTTTTTGGGGTAAACACATTTATTTCTATGTTGATGTGTATGCATAGTTGTAGTGTGCTTGCGTATGTTTCAGAATATATACAGTAAATGTGTAATTTATAGAATATTAGAATTATTATCTAAAATACATTATTAGCAAATTTATACCTTTCTATTTGTATCAGGAAGGACAGTATATCACACTTGTTCACACAAAAAGACCCAGTTAAAATAAGCTTTCAAATTTCAATAAACATGAATGCTGAAAGTTAAGCAAAAGAAAGGAAGGAGGGAGGAAGGAAGGAAAGAAGATGATAAATAGAAGTGTAGAGGTAGATTTATTGGAATGCACGGTGATGAAATTATGTGTATGGTTTGTGGTAGTCTCAAGACAGAGCATATCGTGGAATCATAGATCACAGATCATGGAAAAGACACTAAAATTAGAATTGAGTATTTTTTTTCTGCATATGTTATTGAACTTCTGGTTGTACTGCCTTAAAAAAGGAACAGCAATATGTTTGTAATGCTGATCCTAATAGTATTAAAAATGCTCTGGTCCTTTACAGTTACTTCACCCTAGCTAAATGTTTAGTGTGTTGATGGGGCAACTTCAGGACATACCCTCTGCTGCCTTTCCAGAAAACTATGCTTTCTGGAAATATATATAACAAATCACCAGGAACTGTTTTCAGGTTGGAGGAAAATTCATTTTATCTTTTATCCTAGTTCAGTGATGGCTAACCTTTTTGGCACTAAGTGCCCAAAGTGCATGCCTGCACGTGCACAACCCCTCAAAATACAATGTGTGCATGTCCTCCTGCATGCGCCCTGTCCCCTATGCATGTGCAGCAGAGACCCAAAGACCAGCTAGCTGGCTGGAGGTGTGCATGTATGCATGGTGGAGCTGAGGTGGGGTGACAGCTTGCATGCCCACAGAGAGGGCTCTATGTGCCACCTCTGGCACACATGCCATAGGTTCGCCATCATGGTCCTAGTTATTCCTGGGTAGATAGTTGAAAGTGCATATTAGGTTAATTTAGAGCTACATTGCAAAACACCTAGTGGGCAGGGGAGGACAGAAAATGCATGTTCCTCTTATTGAGAAGAAGCACCAGTTGAACCTATGCAAAAGCATAGTGATACCCAAGACAAGAAAGGAAGTCAGTTATGATCCACATATTTCTGTATTTGAGACTTGGCTATGTAACAGATAATCAGAGTTGGAAAGGACCTTATAGGTCATCTAGTCCAGCCCCCCACCCCACCCAAGCGGGAGACCCCACACCATTTCTGACAGATGGCAGTCCAATCTCTTCTTAAAAGTCTCAAGTGATGGCTCTTCCACAACTTCTGAGGGCAAGCTGCTCCATTGGTTGATTGTTCTCATTGTCAGAAAGGTTCTCCTTATTTCCAGGTTAAATCTCTCCTTGTTCAGTTTCCATCCATTATTCCTTGTCTGGCCTACAGGCGCTTTAGAAAATAGCTTGATCCTTTCCTCTCTGTGGCAGCCCCTCAAATATTGGAAGACTGTTATCATGTCTCCCCTGGTCCTTCTCTTCACTAGACTAGCCATGTCCAGTTCCTGCAACCGTTCTTCATATATCTTAGTCTCCAGTCCCCTAATCATCCTGGTTGCTGTTCTCTGTACTTTTTCTAGAGTCTCAACTTCTTTTTTATAGTGTGGTCACCAAAACTGGATGCAGTCCTCTAGGTGTGGTCTTACTAAGGCTTTATAGAGTGGTATTAGTACCTTACTTGATCTCAATTGTATCCCTCTGTTAATGCAACTCCTAGCAATGTGGTATCAAAATACTGGATACCTTTATATTCATGCACGAATAAATATTGTCTTGTCTTTATGACTTCAGTTGCACACAAGTTGCACACTAGAACACAACTTTTAACATTGTGTTTGAAAAGGGTTATAGTTCTGTTGGTTTTCTTCCCAGCACACTGGATAGGAACATAAGGAGCTGGCATGTATTTGTTTGCTAGTAATGGCCAAATACTCGCAAGGGAACAAGTAAACAGTCATTTTGTAGTCACAAATATGCTTTATGTTTAAAGCTGCACCTGCTTAACTCTCAGCCAAATTGCTACACATGGGTCATTTCCATTCTTCATTTTCTTTATGAATTGTAAGTAAAATGAATGTGCCTTTAAACCTAGACAACAGATGGTATGCAATAGGTACGAACATATTGCTCCATATGTTGATGAAATCTTTCACAAAATTTCAAACAATATCCATAGGTTATTGCTTTTGTTTTAAGAAATGCAACAATCTTTTAATGTGAAAAACAAGTACTTTGCAACAAGTCATGGTCATGACTTTGGTCGATTAGTTGTTGGGACCTACCCAAACTTTGGGGTCCTATGGTCTGAGAAACATCACCATCAAGACTGCCATATCATGATAATCCCTGCACCCACCCACCAATAGTCAAGCTGCAGAACACTTAATACTCCTTTGAAGTATTTAATCTGGTTCCTAAATACTTATGGTCCTCCCGCTAATACCAACTCATTCTTTTGGAAACTCAAAACAAAAATTCTCTGCTTTAAATAAGGTACCTTGGAGTGTTCATTTATAGTGATTTGAGTTTTGTTGGAGAGGGTGAAAGTTGCTGTTTGTTTGTGTCTCCTTCCTTGACTCCTGATTACTATATGGATACCTATAGTATTTCCTTGACAACAATATCAAAGTTTCAAATTTAATGTTGTGTATCAGACAAATGGTAGCACAAAACTGAGCAACTCAATTGGCCATTTTGATTCCTTGTTTGAAAGAATTAACATTCCTAGGGAATGTTAGGGATAGGATTAACTCCCTATCTGGAAATTTCTTCAAGTCATTATATATAAGGTCTGCTTAGAGTCCATATATAGGATACAATATATAACTCAGTGGCCTAGTGGTTAAGACACAGGGCTTGCTGACTGGAAATTCAGAAGTTTGAAACCCAAGTACAACATGACAGGGGGAGCTTCCATTCCTGCACCCAGCTCCTGCCCATCTAGCAGTTTGAAAGCATGCAAATGTGAGTAGATAAATAGGTACCACTTCAGCGTGAAGGTAACAGCATTTTATGCACTTGGCATATGGTCATGCAGGCCACATGACCACAGAAAAAGTATTCGGACAACTTTGGCCCATTTGGTTAAGAAACAAAGATGAACACCACTTTCTACAGTCCACCATGATTGTACAGGAAAACCTTTTCTTTTACCTTTTTTATCTTTACCTTTATAACAACATGTGGTTTAGAGTAGCTATTCAGCCATCACCACATGGACATAACCAAAGGTACATAGGAGAATAGCAATAGCACTTAGACTTATATTCCACTTTACAGTGCTTTACAGGCCTTTCTAAGTTGTTTACAGAGTCAGCATATTGCCCCCAATAATCTGGGTCCTCATTTTACCCACCTTGGAAAGATGGAAGGCTGAGTCAACCTTGAGCCTGGTGAGATTTGAACCACCAAATTGCAGGTAGCTGGCAGTCAGCAGAAATAGCCTGCAGTACTGCACTCTAATGCACCATGGCTCAGAATGCTTAAAACATCTAAAAGATTGCCTAAGGCAAAGCATCTATCTTGGCTAAAGTGCATGCCTTATGAAATTTCATAATTGGAATAGATGGTAAATAGGAATTTGGAGCAAATCCTTTTGGAATCAAATAATAAATATTGGGGTATGACACCTACTTAAGCTTGTTTGGAGGCTTATGTCCTAAATTCATTGCTTAAGGATAGATCTAGCAGTATCAAAACTTAGTACTGACCTCCCACAAAGAAGCCCAGCATTTCAATCTTGTAAAATATTTTCTTAAGCCACAAAGATTTAAAGCAGATCACTAAATCTTTGATAATTAGAATTAACTTTAACCAGAAAGTAAGAAGAAGAAAGCATGCTCTAGCATCCAACTAAACTGTACTTCCTTTCTTGTATTCTTTATATTTTGGGGGACCACCAATACAACTCTAATAAACTTATTTTGGATGTTTTCTATAATATGAAGTTTTACAAAGGAACAGATTTAAGAGCCATAAGGAAGTTGAGGGACAACTTTCATCTGGAAGCCCTTCAGGAATTTAATGCTCTCCTTTTGGATAGAGCATTAAACAACAGAGATAGGCTGTGCAACACTTGCCTGTTAAGAAAAAAAATGACTATGTCATGATAAGGAAGCATGAAATTGTACTCTAAGGTATTTATAGATGCACCTCTGTTCAACTGGAGTCCCTCTTATTTGCCATTTAGGGATTTTATGATAATTTCAGGGAAAAACTTGCACTTTTGTTTTCTGATAATTCATTGATAGTTTTTGTTCTGTGCAAAATAAAGCTCATGTCTCAAGTTTTTTTTTTTTTTTTTTTTTTTCATATCCCCACTTGTGAAGTAGACATAATAATGATGTCTTTGGCATACTGTAGCACCAGAATTGCATAATCAGCAAAGGTTTGGAATTATTGGATTTAGATATAAATTGTAAAGTAATTGACCCAATATACATACAATTTGTCATATACCTCTATATGTTTTAGTGCTGATTTTCCATTGGGGGTTCCCACTCAAGAACTACCCTCCTTAACTTCTCAACTTAAACAGTGGCTATGGTGGGTGTGGCCTAGTCAGCCTCCTGCACCACAGTGTATGGGGGAGTGAATTTTCACCCTCCCCAAGCTCCGGAGGCTTTCCTCAAGCTTCCATGATGGTGAACACAGCCTCCCTGGCTCCGGAGGCCCTCTGGAGGCTGGAAACAGGCCCATTTCCGGCCTTCTGGAGCATCCAGGAGGCCCACTTTTCACCTTCCTGAGCCTCTGCCCACGCCCTGTACTTACCTGGGATCCAAAACAGGCCACATGGGGACTACTGGGAGGAGAGAAGAGGGGTGGGTGGAGCCAGCCAGGGGTGGGATCAGTGGTGAGATTCAAAATTTTTTACTACTGGTTCTGTGTGCGTGGCTTGGTGGGCATGGCAGGGGAAGGATACTGTAAAATCTCCAGTCAGAGGTGGTATTTGCCAGTTTTTGAACTACTCAAAATTTCCGCTACCGGTTCTCCAGAACTGGTCAGAACCTGCTGAATACCACCTCTGGGTGGGATTTGCCAATTCACCAAACCAGCCATAAAATTAACTACCGGTGAACTGGGGTGAACTAGTAGCAACCCACCCCTGATTAGGACTAACTCTGCTTAAATCTTTTGAAACAGCTAAAGCTTGTCTATGTGCGGCTTACTATTGAGACAGTTGCTATATGTTGTTAATATTGCTTTAATCAGAAAAGAACCTTGAATAACACACCTTTCCCAATTGAATTATATTTACTTACACCTATGAATCTAAAGTAGATAAGTCTTTGTCACAGACAAGTCTATCATCAAGGTTAACATTTTAGTATTGCTGTGATTTAATCAGCGTGGTTAGAATGCTGCATCTCCATAGACAGAGGGAGTATAAATGAACACATTGATTGATAGATGGATTAACACCAGTCCAAATTTTCAGCTGAAAAGCTACATAGACGTCTTAGTTGAGATATGACCAGTCAAATCATACCAATTTTATTAGTTCTTGCCAAAAGAGCATGAGGATTCTCTCACTCTTATTCTGAAGTGCACAAACGGACTTATTGATTTAATAACTTTATAACTGATGTAGGATGTAATCTCAGATCTTTTCCCAAGTTAAACAGAATTATTCAATATAATGAGAGACAATTATATGCATGAATATTACACATACTGTGAATATAATCCACAGTACATTGTCAACATGGACAAGATGTAACATATGCAGTTAGAACAATTAATCAGTGGAACATCTTGACTCTAGAAGTTGTGGGTGTTGGAGGTTTTTAAGAAAAGATTGGACAATCATTTGTTTAAAAAGGTATAGGGTTTCCTGCTTGAGCAAGAGGTTGGATTAAAAGATCTCCAAATTTCCTTTCAATTATATTATTCTGTTATACTCAGAGTATTCACAAAACGTAACAACAAAAAAGCTGTATGGTTCCAAGATAAAAACTCCATTTACCAATCCCTTTTCTACTGAAAAGTATAGATCTGTAGAATGTGTGGGAACAGATCATTATTAAGGAAATGAAGGTTGCAATCTTGCACATATGCACCTGGATGTAAAGTTCACTGAATACAAAGCAAGTAGTGTTCCTTTGGCTATTGTGTAGTGTCCTTCTCATTTCAGTATAGCTTCTAATTCCCAGAAGAAACTTGAAAAAGAAGACTGCAAAAAGAAGCATGGAAAACATCTTCTACAAATTGCTTTTTGCATTGCTTCTTTTGACATCATCCTCATCCTCATCCTCATCCTCATCCTCATCCTCATCCTCATCCTCATCATCATAGTAATAGTAATAGTAATAGTAATAATAATCCTTTTTTTGGTAGCTTCATTTTTCTGGTTCTGCTTTGTAGTAGCATTTCATTACAGTGCGGTTCTCTGACATGGTGCATTTCTGCCACTTCTGAGGTTGTTCAGCTTCCAGTAGCCCTGCAGGCCCATGACCTGTAGCCCACTTGTTGACAGATGCCCAGGTTCCCCAACACTCTATGCGGTCCTTGTTAACCCGGGCAACAACCAAGCCAGTATAGGCTTCGTTCAGTTGTGTTTCACCATGATTCATTGCATGGGTTGCTGGGTGCACTCAGTTCTGCTCCTCGGCCTAGACCACTCTGACATGGTTGGACCTGCTGGTATTTTGCACTACTGCCAGCACAGGTCTCAGCATCATTGGAACAGTTTACACACACACACCCGCCACGTCAAGGTGGCACTGACAAAATTTTGGAACACAGTACAATATCACGATTGTGGAGAAGAAAAAAGTGTGGATCGTCAACATTACCATACCTGGTGACAGCAGAATCAACAAGAAACAACTTGAAAAAGTCACCAGATATCAGGACTTGAGAATCAAACTTCAGAGACTCTGGCATAAACCAATGCAGGTGGTTCCAGTGGTCCTCGGCACACTGTATGCTGTGCCTAAAGACCTAGGCAAGCACTTAAAAACTATTGGTGCTGACAAGATCACCATTGGTCAGCTGCAGAAGGCCACCTTAGAGGGATCTGCTTGCATAATCCGCTGATACATCACGCAGTCCTAAACACTTGGGAAGTGATTTGTGATATGAAACCCAGCATGGTTATCTTGTTTGCTGTGTATACTGTCATTTTTGTGAATAATAATAATAATAATAATAATAATAATAATAATAATAATAATAATAATAATACCAACAACAACAACAACAACAACAACAACAACCCTGTTCATTGCAACTGACCTTACCCAAAAGTTCTCTTGAGATCATTTCATATTATTTCATTGTTAGATAATACTTTTTACATGCCTATACAAGGCTAGAAACACAAACAATCAGAAACAATTTTTGTTCTTAATGTATAGTTGAGACTTCACTTACACAAAGTTTCCAACCACCATTTTTGCAACATATCCTTGATATAACTGCCTTTACATTTTATAGATCTGATATAACTTGTTTGAATTCCTCAGTGTCAAATAAAATCTAATACACTCAGATAAAATGACTTCCTAAGCAGAAGCTGAAGAAAGACAGCAATTTTCTGCAAACAATTATTATTGACTACCCTGATGGTAGTATGCTGTTGAAAAAGAAATTTACAGCTCTGCTTTATGTTCTTGAATTTTCAGTTGACAACTCAACAACACTATATCTGATTTCTATTAAGTTGTGATATGAAGGAGACTACGGGTTTTCCAAGTTCATTAACTAGGTGGTTTGGTTTGCTTGCTAATTCATGCATGATAAATTGCAATATTTATTGGAATTGATTCCAAATTGGTCCAAATGTTGCATTTTTCAGTAACAGATCATTTCTTGAAAGTGTAAAGGTTATAAAGATTTGCATTTACATTTTTGTTATGTCAAACATACATAAAAATGCTGCTAATTTATCTTGCAAGCACAATTGTAGTTCAGCATTTAGATAATTTTTAAAACCTTCTGCAGCTTTCATTTTATTATCCACTGCAAATACATTTTTCACATCACTGAATAGTCACAAATGAATGCAGTTAATTTTGTGGATAGCTTTCTAGAGAGATCACGGCAACTCCTGGATTTAAGTTGTGGCAAAAACTTGAATTATATCCTGCAACAATTTATTTAATTTGTAACCAGGGTTAGCACCCTGGATATTTACATAAAATCTCAGAAATGGCCTGAGCCAAACTTCCATTACAGGTATTCTTGTAAGCTTCTTATAATAAGAATATTGAAACCCAGTGTCATTGTCGCATTACGACATTGAAACTTGTAAGGCTTCATTGTTATAATGTCAGCTGGTAATGGTTACTCAGAATTGGGTGGACTGATTAAGATGGTCCAGTCAAGATTCCTAATGGACAATATGATTCTCTAGTGTCCTTGGAGAATTACTAATGAGCCTGGAAAGTTGTTCTGTCAGCACATCAAGTTCTTGACTCGTGTGCATAATTCACTTGATATGATTGTTCCTGAACAGCTTCTTCTTGCTCACTGATCCTAGGAGGCCACTAAATATACTGAGTTGGTTCAGGAAATGAAATAGGTCATGGGTGTCAAACTTGCTGCATCACGTTGCTGTCATGTGATATATCTATATATCTATATATCTATATATATAATGTTTCTCCCTTCAGGGAGCTGGGGTGGGTGTGGCCTGCATGTGATGCATCTGGCCCATGGGCCACCAGTTTGTCAACCATGAAATATATGAATGCTGGTGGAAGTTCAGGTAACAAACAAGACTACACATAGTCCAAGTATACTGTTCAAGTATATATCAAGTATACTGTGATGAGGTTAATTCCTTCTTCATGCATTTACAGAATTCTGGCCAAGTGGCCTGTTTGGACTAACCCAGAATTTAAGTGGGGAGGAAAGGATGGAAGATCTGTTTATGTATGTGGTGAGCATTTACTGATAATTGCAAAGGATTATTAAAGAAAATTCAGACACAAACATGGGAGGAAAATAATATTTTTTGCCCTTCCCAGGCTCCGGAGGCTTTCCTCAAGCCTCTGGGTGGGTGAAAATGGCCTCCCCAGGCACTGGATTCTGTGCATTGTTGTTGTAATGGATTTATCTGCTTTTAATCTCCTTTCATCTAACATTCATACTTCTAGCCCATCTCCAAGTACAAGTGTTGCCTGCTCTTAAATGCAAGAGCAAGATAACTTATTCAAAACAAATGTTTAAAATGCAGCTTCCAAAAAGAGCAGACGGAATTCCAACTTTGACATGTATTTGCCCTCTGATTGTTTCCAAATCCAGTTGTATAAATTTGTAGAGGTATCCCGCCAATAGATAAACTGGATGGCAATTCTCTATGTTGCAACCTGTAGCATCAGGAAAGCACTTTTTTTTTTGGCTAAGGTTGCTTTGCATGGACTATCAGAATATGCTAATTCTCATCTTTGTCTAAACATGCTTGTAACTAAAACCTTTTGCCATATACTGTGAGACTAGGCCGAAGCCACCATACCTAAAAGTAGTGAAGGTGGACAAAAGCCAGGAAAAGCTCCCTTAGAGAAAGGAAACAAGTTGTTAAGAAAACAAAAAGACAACAGTTGGGCCCAAGCATATGGCAACAGGGGTGGGATGCAAATATTTTTACTACTGGTTCTATGGGGCATGGCTAGGTGGGAGTTGCTAGGTGAGCATGGATATGTGACTGGGTGGGCATGGCTTCTTTTTTTGTGCAGCCCCCCCCCCCCCCCCGCTTTGTTTTTTTGCCTCCTGGGCCTCAGGGAAGCCTCCTGGGAGTCCCTTTTTGCTCCTAGGAGGCTAGGAAGCAGGGGAAGCTGCAGCACACACACACACCATGCATTCCTTTTTGCCTCCTTGGTGAAGCAGTAAGGCAGCGAGCGGGATCCCAGCACAGCTGATAGTTGGAACAGCTGATCATCGGGAGGAAGAAAAAATAACTGGGTAAAACTGGTAGAATACCACCACTGCATGGCAAGCCCCTCCCCAAGTCTCACCAACAAAGCAAGCATTTTAAGGGATAAAAAGGGATCCTGAAGCCTGCCAACTCTTTCAGTCATTTTTGGATCCTAAACTCGGCAGCTTCCATTTCTCTGGCTAGGAACTCACAGCCTCGCTGTGGATGTTGGGAAAGTGTAGATGAGAGGAATAGAGAATGTGTGTAAGAGCAAACAGATAATACTTAATAACCAATAACATTTTGCTATTGTTTTAAATTCACTGGGTCTCCGTGTATTTTAAAGAATCATTTGTACCTCAGTGTTCAACTGAAAGTGATTTGAGTGTGGCAGTTTTCCAGGACTGTGAGCGTGTGACCTCACCTTATCAGTGACTGTAAGCTGAACCTGAGGGGACACTTGTGTGACAATACAACATGGGCTTCCTCAGCAACTATAATTCTCTCCTTCAGAGTCAAAATGCAATTTGACATCTTATGTACCGCAAATTTTATAAACTGAATGAAAATTTCTGGAAGTAGATAAATTTATAAAACACACACACACACACACATTTGACAGACCTTGGTGCAGTAAATAACACAATAGGCAAGGGGTGTCAAACTCGCATCATCATGATGGCATCACATGACATATCAGGAGTTTTTTCCCCCTTTGTGAAACCGATGTGGCGATAGATAGATAGATAGATAGATAGATAGATAGATAGATGTAATGTAGATGTAGATGTAGATATATAGATATATAGCCACACTGGTTTCACAAAGTGGAAAAAAATATGTCATGTGACGCTGTCATGATGATGCAAGTTTGACATATTATGTTATTTACTGCACCAAGGTCTGTCAAGTGTGTGTGTGTGTGTGTGTGTGTGTGTGTGTACATCTTCTTGCACCAGCCAGGTTCCCTCTCTCCTTCTCCTCCTCTTCCTCTTCCTTCTCCATCTTCATCCACCTTGCCATAATTCCCTCCAGCTTCCTCTTTCTCCTCTTCTTCCTCTTCCTTTTCCTCCTCCTCCTGTACATCACTTCCTCCCTCCCTCCATTCTTTTCCTCCTGCTCTTCTTCTTCTTTGCCATCACTCTTTCCATCCTCTTCCTCTTTCTCCTCCTCCTTGCCATAATTCCATCCAACCTCTTCTTTCTTCACTCCTACTATTCATCACTCCCTCCCTCCTCTTCTTCCTCTTTCGCCTCTAGCCTCCTCCTCCTTTGCTGTGACACATCCAGCCTGCGGGCTGTGAGTTTGACAGCTCTGCAATAGGCCATGATACAAAAGCAAGAAGGGAAATGGCATTTTTGCACAACAATCACTATGTATATAAACACTAATTTTATTCAAATAGCTATATCGCTTAGGTGGACTATCAGAGTTAAAGCTTCTTTACCTTAAAAAATAACAGGATGTGGGAGTTAGGTAGGACCTACTGTAGCACAAATTTCTTTGTCTGCATTTGGGTGACAGACCAAGGCTGTGTAATGAACAAAGAAGGTGGATATGATGCCCACACAATCTTGAAAAAGTGACTGTTTGTTCTTTCAAAACACCTACAACTGCAGAGTTGCCTGAATCATAAAAGTACAACTTAATTGTGATGATGACAAATATAGCCACACAATTGCCCCTTAAACATGGGGTTGAGAAACAAAAAGTCACTAATTAGACATAGGAATGACTATAAATAATGCAACTCTGCAACAATTTGTATTATTAACCAGCACCAGCACAAGAATAATAGTTAGAATAATACTTAGCATCAGTAAATTACAAGTCTTAGTTTTCACAAAAGACCCAGCCATAGATATCATTATCGCTTTATTGTGTTCACCCATAGCCTATGACATTATTTAATATATGAAAAATGCAGGCACATTTATGGGGATTGCAATACAGGAGATATATCCATTGTGTTTTCTTTCTTAATAATTTGTTGTTTCCAAATCTTTTAGAGATAAGTGTAATTCTAAGAGAATTCAAGGACTTATTGGGGCCTGGGGTTCCTGGATAGTAATATTCATATTAGATAAAGTGTGAAGAAGGAAATGTTGAATTTAGAGAATGCCCAACTTTAAAATAACTCTGGACAGTTTAAATTTTAAAAAGCAGTAAACAATGAGCTAAGAAGAGAAAATGCATCCATGCTCACAAAATGCAAACTCAACATACAATGCTCCTGCATTTGTGACATGAGCTCAACAGCTACTGTACTGTACTCCCAATTACCAAGTCTTCAAAAACTGCAAGACAGCTTTAGAGTGGGGCTTCCTCTAAGGGGGAGGAGGAGGAGGAAGAGGAGGAGGAGGAGTTGTTGTTTTCTGCAAAACTTATATGGCAGTTTTTTCCTTCCAAAATGAACTAGTCTAACTTTAAAGTTAGTTCAGTCTTTATGTGTGTCTTGTCTGCCAGGCGTTTGGTTCTGGCGATTAGTGTTTTGGCCATGGAGTTTATCTGTGCTGGGTGGTGGTGGGATTGGGCGTTGAGGTAGTGATTGGTGTGCATTTTGTTCTGGTATATGGCACACAGATGGCACACCATATACCAGAAAAAAACACACACCAACTGCTACCTCAATGCCGAATCCCACCACCACCCAGAACAGATAAACTCCATGGCCAAAACACTAATCGCCAGAACCAAATGCCTGGCAGACAAGACACACATGAAGACTGAACTATGCACCCTGACTAAAGTACTGACAGCCAACGGCTTCCACAAAAGCAAAATCACAGGCTTGATCCACAAAAACACACTGAGACATAATGGAGACCTAGAAGATGAACAGACCTACGGAACAGCTATCCTGCCCTACATAAGAGGTACTACTGACAAAATCAGTAAGATACTACACAGGCACCACATCAAGACTGCCTTCAAAACAGACAGAAAAATAGCAGCCTCCTTAGAAACCCCAAAGATAAAATTGATCTGGAAAACCAAGGCATATATGAAGTCCCCTGTGCATCATGCCTGGCCACATACATTGGACAGACCAATAGAAGAATAAGTACCCACCTGGATGAACACAAAAATGCAGTAAAAAAGCTGGAACACACTTCCTCACTAATCCAACACATGAAAGCAACAGGTCATAGCATTAACTTCAATGGCACCAAAACCCTAGCCACTATAGAAAAGTCCAGCCACAGAATTATCAGAGAAGCCATAGAGATTGAAAAAAGACCTGAAAGCATGAATAGAAGAGATGATTCCACCAGACTGTCAATTATTTGGAAGCCTGCACTCACAAACAAAAAAATCTTCACACCACAAGCCAGGCAAACACCTGGGCACAAACAGATCCCCCCTGATACCTCCAGCTCAAACACACCCCAACCAGGCACCCAGATGAAACCTAGCTTCTTAACAAATGATAGCTGTCCATTTACTTGGAGCCAAGCTGCACTAAAAGCCTCCAATACAGGAACACAATGTTGCCAGCTAACCAAGACAAAAAAAGCCACAAAACAGACAGAAGATATTAGAAACACTAATCAAGCAGAACACAGCAACCCCCAAGACCAATAAACACAGACCAAGACTCCCAACCAATCAGGATGAAGAAAAAACCATTCTGGCACAGCAGTAGGCTAGCCCCAAATTTAAAACTGAAACAACTGTAAAAGTCTGACTCACAGACGAACACAATACAAAAGCCTGATGATAGCAGATGAGATTCTGCCGAAATGTTGCTACAACTTTAAAAGCACAAGTATAATGATGTTGGAAAATACCCGAACAAAGCTGAATACCACACACACACACACACACACACACACACACACACACACACACACATATTACTGAAAAGATAAAGATTACAGATCAGATTCAGATTCAGATACAAACAGATAAACAGATTGGCTTTTCAGCCTGACCACATAGACAAGACTGTGCATATATAATTCTAGTCAGACATTTGTTTTTGATTGTACATGATTCTTAGAAGTTAAGAAATGTTTGATGAACAACTGATTAGTTCTATTCTTCTGTACTCCAGTTGGATAGATGAGAACTATGAAATAGTGATTGCAGAGATAGAGAATAATTATATATCTGCATAACAGTTCCAATGACTGGAATCCAAAGATAGATAGATAGATAGATAGATAGATAGATAGATAGATAGATAGATAGATAGATAGATAGATAGATAGATAAAATAGATATAATGTATATTTTAGGACAGGAATCTTACTCATTTCATATACAATATTTTTTTCTGGTAATATTTGTACATCACATTACTGAAAAAAAACATGCATGTATTACTGTTGATTAATATGCCATGCAAGATTTGATAATTAGGCAAAGTTCATTTAGAGGAAACGAGGCACATAGGAAAATAGTTAGGCAAGAAAACAAGAATTAGTCTTTGTTCAGTTACTAAAAGCATGGAAAACTTGGCTTCAACCCTTTCAAAATTGTTTCAGGCAGTCCTACACATCGCTCGTCAGAAACATACTAATTGAAGATTTCAATTTGTCGGAAGATCACTCTAGGGCTACCATATCTGAGCTGAAAGAACTCAAATAACCACTAGGTGAGAGTTAAGAAATATAACTAATTCTACATCTTTGCTGGCATCTCGTCCCTTCTAGCAGTCCTGCTTCAGCAGTGATTCAATTCGCTGAGAATGAAGAGTCATTCTCAGTCATTCAGTTTGACAAAAATCCATACTTGTAGAAAGAGTAGCATCATTTCCAGGGTGGAATGTGATAGCCAATTCACCATGGCCAACTTGCCATGGTCATCTTGCCTCAGCCAACTCTCCAAGGGACAACTCACCATGGGACAATTCAACAATTCAATTTAATTACTTAAAATAATTTTACAAATATTTTTTAATTTTTGTCCTTCATATTTTATTTCGTCCCTCCTTTTGCATCCATTTCTTTGATATTAGTCTAACTCTTGTCCCATAGAGAATTGTTCCACACTGAGTTGACCATGTTGATTGTCCCATGGCAAGTTGGCTGTGGTGAGTTTCCATAGCCTATTTCCAGGGATTATAATTCTTTCCAAAGATTTATTGCATTTCTAGTATATTCAGCATTGTACTGAAAGGAGGAAGATAGGAACAAAATAGTGGCATATTTTTGAAGGTAACCCACTACAAGCATGCTTTCTCTTTATAGTGAATAGTGAGTGATTCTCTGCTAGAGAAACATGGGACCACTTTAATTGGGGAGATTGGATCACGTTGTTCAATCTATGCAGCCTGGGAATTTTCTTAATACATATTGGGGAAGCCTATAATAACTTAATCTGAACAAAAGAACATATTGTTTTTAGGCACATCATGCACGGACTCAACTTGACATAAGAGAACAATTCAATTCTATCTTCATTCTCTAATGATTATTACAGGGAAATAAATACATTTGAGGATATACTGAAATCTAAAGTTGTATAATTTATGAGACACCTTGAGCTAGCCTATATCCTACTTAATTGTGCTATGGTGAAAGTTCAAAAAACGAAGGAGCTTATGGCTGCCTCCTTTCAACTTGGAAGAAAAGGAGAAATACATAAAATAATAAAATGTATACTCTCCCCTTCCTTGTTTTTTTTTTTTTTTTTTTAGTTTATACTCTTCAGTATCATACAAAGACATAAGGTAATATTTGCTACCAATTCCAAAGAGTTGCATCTCAAACTGTTGTTGGGCCATTATTTGCTCTGGATGGCTTTATGTTACTCACCGCCCAACCTACTTCACAGAATAATTGTAATATATGTAAAAGTCTCCTTTCAGGAAACTAGATCAATGATGGAAAGGAACTGATAGCCTTTCAGAAAAAAAATAATTCCAACCAAAATCATATTCATATTTTCTGGATATAAAGGAACATTCTTGTGCTAAACGTCAGATTGTGCTGTTTCCATTTTCTGTGCATTTCCTCTCTATCAACATGTTTTTCTCATCAACAAAAGTCATGAAAATATCTGGGTTATGAGAACCATGATGTCCTGTCCTCCATTTAATACTGCTGGCACTCGGCAGGATGTGTTACTGATGAGATTCAACTTCATTTGTTTTGAGTCGATAGGAAGGACAAGGGCTGTAATTAATGCTCGGGAGGAGGGTGGTAGGTTAATTTTTGGTGGGGGATGTTATTGTTTAAATGTATGCTTATTTTGCTGATGAAGTTACAGCATTTAACTAATGATGGCAGATCTCAAAAACTGAGAACCATCAGCCCGGATTAGCACTACGGTGGATATCAACTGAGAGTTCCAGGTTTGTAGATTAAATGGGAAATTTTAAAAAAAAATCCAGAAGAAGGAGCATAAATAAGTATACAATCGTCCTATTGTCCCCAATTATTAGTTCCTATTTCTTATATTTAAACTTATGTTATTCTTATTTCTATTGTATTTTAAGCTTTTGATGAAATAAATAAACAAACAAACAAATAAATAAATAAATGGCAAACAGCTTCCATATTGCTAAGGAAATGTGATGCAGCTTTTGTTAATTCAGTAGAAGGGAAACTGAATTACCTTAATTTCATGCATTGGAAATCTTTGAGGCTAAATACTGGGGATTTTGTGTAGGAGGGATAAATTCTGACAATTATTGAATATGGATTACTAGAAACTAATAGAGCTTATCAGGTTGCAGAGTCTTTTTCCCTCCCTTCCTCTTCTGTCAAAGCAGACGTCTACTCTATTACAAGCAGCAGAAAATATACTAGAATGGTACGGTTATTAAAACATACTCATGATTCCCAGGGACATCTCAAGCCTTATGTTCAAAATGTGCTTCAGCCAGATGTACTGCCAGATGTAGTTTCCTGTTTTTCAGAGCAACACGTCTTCACTGTATCTGTAACCTATTGAGCTGCACCATTTTTTAATTATTATTATCTTCATACATCCATGGCTTGGAGTCTATAAAGCACAGCCTGTCAAGTCATTAGTATTTTCAGGAATTCCACCACCCCAATTTTTAATTTAAATATGTTTATTATTTTCTCCCTGACCATACATATCAGTTTTGCCATTTCTGCTAATTCTGCCACCTTCACAATCTATTCTTCCATTGTGGATATTTCAGTATTTTTTTCCATCTCTCAATTGAACTGTTTTATTCAGATAAAAAATCATTTGACATGTGATATTTGGGCTATGACCACAGAATTTTTGTTGTTGTTGTTCTAATGTATGGATCTCAATGGACCATTCTTCTAATATGTGGCTTGGAGTATTGATCTCTCATTTTACTATGCCCCTGCCATTCAAAAAATATATGTGCTATTTCCTTAATCTTTGGAACCTTACAAATAGATGTACATTCATGATAGGGAAATTGGTTTAACCTTCCATATTTGATCATTGTATCTAACTGCTGATATATTCTTTGAATAAATACTCTCTTGAGATTCTTGGACATTTTTGTATTTCCCTATGTTTAAGTTGGAAAGGTATATTTATAGCAGTCATCCATTTCAGTGTGCTGGCCTTATTGAAGGTAGCTATATCTTTTTGAGCTTCTATATCCAAGATAAAAATTCTTTGTGTATCAGCCTTTCTAACAGGTTTCTAACAGGACAAGAAAATAGAGAGTCCACAAAGTATAATACAATATGTAAAATGTAAAGTCCAAGAGATCTGAAACGGAGGTTTAGTTAGTTCTATCAAACACAATTTTGAACTTTTCTATAAAGTTAATTCTCCACCAATAATTATATGCCCTGCTTTTGTTAACATTGAAAACAGTTATATATTCCCAACTCATCTAAACTGCAGCACCTTGGGACCTCTTATCCACATTTAAAATACTCCTCAAATAATATTCAAATACATATTATACTTGTTATGATAATAGCATGAATTTTAAGCCCTATAATCCAGCTTTATACAAGGTAAAAGAAGTAACTTTGGATTTAAGGACCTTAATATTTGGCTGTAAAAAACCCAGATAACAATAAATTATTAATGTTACCAATAATTTAATATATGCCCTTTTTCTAAGTGAGCACCTTTGATGGTGGAGAAACCAAAACCTAAAAATAGAGAAGATTACCCCTAAATAAGAAAAGTTATTACCTGGTTCTATTTACCCCAGGGGTCCTCAAACTTTTTAAACAAGGGGCCAAACAGGGTCCCTCGAACTGGCTGGCTGGGTGTGGCTAGGTGGTCATGTGACTGGGTGGGCATGGCCAATTTAACAGTCCATTAAGCAATACACACAAATTAAATTTTAAACTTTTCTGCTCCTGGGGATGTTTTATTTGCTTTTGTTTGCCTGTTGCTTTTTTGGCTGACTTTTCTTTTTACTAGATCGTTTTTTAAGTTGTTTAGGAGTCTAGTGATCCACTTGAGGAAACTCAGTTTTGCAGCAACTCTTCTCAGCCCCAAGGAGCTTACAATCAACAAAGTCTCTCTCTCTCTCTCTCCTCCCTCCCTCTCTCTTTCCCTCCCCCTCTCTCTGTAGATACTGTGCGTAGCATTTTTTTTTATTTTTCTGCTGACCAACTACTATACATCTGCATGCTTGTAGAGTCCTAGCAAAACTGGCAGCAGATTATATTTTTTTTCTGATCTGCAGAAGCTGTAACAGAGACACACTTTTTTCCCCCTGAAGCTGAGGAACAAATGGGATATAAACTAAATTTGCTGTTGATGAGAAGCTAATGCCATTTTCAAATTACAACCTGTTCTTCATCCACTCATACCTGGCAGCATCACATAGTAATTCTGAACTCAGGATTGCCATGCAAATGCAGGTTAGGACATTTTGTTCTGTAGATGATGTTTCATAAGATGTCAAAGAAGGTACATATATAAGTATACTCTGGGCAGACTTTATGTGTGATAAACTAAATTCACCTATCATAGCCCCTGGCTTCCAGATTATGCCAGTTGATTTCTAGGCAGTGAATGAACAAATCATCAAATAAAACATGAAAGGGAAATGGAAATTAAGAAAACTAAAAAAAAAATGGCATTCACTTTCAGAAATAAAATTTTATTTTCTCTTCACAGCAAGTCAAAACAAGGTCAATGCTTTAGCAATAAGTAGGTAGTAAGTTTTTATGTTAGCAAATGGTATCCATAATCAAACAATGCAATGTGCAACATTCTTGTACAATTGAAATGTTCATACTTTTTTTTCAATACTTAATAGACAATGAATATTATGTAACCATTAACAATATTTCCATACTGGCTTTAAGTTCTGGAAACTTTTGAATGATCTTAAGATTAGTTTTCTTAAATCTCAATGGAAATTCTCTGTCATCCAGGTCATGGTTGTCTCAAAGGTGGTTTTTTAAGAAGCAACTGGACTTTCTGGTTTTTCTTTGAAAATGCTTCGCTTCTCATCCAAGAAGCTTCTTCTGTTCTGACTGGATGGTAGGGAATGCTACAGTCAGAACTGAAGAAGCTTCTTGGATGGGAAGCAAAACATCTTCAAAGAAAAAAACAGAAAGTCCAGCTGCCTATTGAAAAAACACCTTTGCGGCTAGTTTTCTTACTATGCCCATGCAAATGTCTGTATTAGGTTGACTGTTGAAAGATTCGTATTCAGAAGATGAACTTACGTTAGTATGCATGGTTTATAACAGATTTCCTTCTCTCTCCGACCCAACTTCTAGATAATAAGTTTTCCATAGTTAATCATTTTTCTTAAGAATTATTAAATTTTATTAAGAATTCTTTTTACCTACTGATCAAATTCAAACAAACTGTTTCTAGTTTATTCTTATAGAACAAAATACCACAGTTCTGCTTGGTATCTAAGCTGCTTGTTTCCTTTGTGGTCCTAGATCACTGGTGGCTAAACCTTTTGGGTTCCTGTGCCAAAAATTGCATGCACAAGCACCCAGAATGCCATGCCTTCTGCTCATGCACATGCAATCCTCCCCTTGCCACCCCCTTACCTGCACTGCGCCTCACAGCTGATTTTTCGGCTGGTTTGAGGTCTTTTTCATAATATCCCTGTTTTGTCACTTCCAGTATTACAGGAAGTGACAAAACGGGCCTATTCATCCTGAAAAGCCTTGCAGAGACTTTTTCCAAGCCTCTGGGAGGCTGAAAGAGGCCTCAAACCAGCCGAAAAATCAGCTGTGAGGAATGTGCATGCGCAGTGAGATAAATTTGCCTGTGGCTCACCTGCAGGCACAAATGGCTCTGCATGCCACTTGTGGCATGCATGCCATAGGTTCACCATCACGGTCCTAGATATTTCTTAAGCAAACTTTAAAAATTCCATGGACTTATTATGAAATTCCATGGACGTATTATGAAAAATGGCTGGGCAATGGGTTAGACTAGTGCCTAGCCCAGATTATGGACCTTACAATCCATTCAATGAACAGAGGTCTCACTAACTTGAGCAGTCTACTAAGACTTACATTTTCCTTATAGGTAGTGTTCCATTCTCCCAAATTTCTGTTCCTTCCTTTTGTTTTTCTGAATGTTGGAAACATGGATGCTTTCATTCACTCAACCACGCAAGCACACACCACTTCCCACATTATCTCCTTTCTATTCATTTTTCCTCTTCCCTTCTTTACTCAGGTGCTACAATAATCAGGGCTAAATGCAACAGGCTATTATTTCAGTACTGCATTCTTCTATACGTCTATGGAAACTCTGATAGTTCAGCTTCACAAAAATAAAGAAATAATATTCCTGGAATCTGTTTGTTCTGTTTTGTTTGTTTTTCTAAAGAGGAAAGGGAAGGGAATGGAAGAAAAGAGAAAAGAAGGGAAGGGAAGGGAAGGGAAGGGAAGGGAAGGGAAGCTTTATGAGTTTGAACTGCAAGGGGACCATGCATCTCTCAGCCCGAACTGAATCAGAAAAGGTGGTAGAAGGGTTGAATGAAACATGAGTTTTTGGGATAACAAACAAACTACAGGATAACAAACAAACAAACAAACAAACAAATGAATAAACAAAATGCAACTTCCAACCATCAGATAACATAGCAATCAGCAGTCCAGGATATCATAGTGTGGAAAGAAATATCTATCTGGTTCAGTTCCAAGCTGGGAAAAAGGCACTGGAGACAAAATAGAGGCTGGAGGCTGATTGGAAAGAGGTTCCATTTATTTAGATGAAGCAGAACCACCAAGAACATATGATTCTGGGCAGTTGAGTACATGGAATTGAGAATGAGGGGTTTTTGTATCTTCTCTTGGGCTTTGCACTTGAGCTTCCTGTTTCTGTGCAAGAACATGTATTCTATTGGCTGTTGTGAGACTCCATTGGGGCCATGTAGGGATTATATAGGGGCCATAGCTGGCTCTACAGGCAAAGTACAAATCCTAGATGTTTGTGTGAGCTAAGTTTGATTGAAGTTTAGATTGCTCTGAGAATGATGCAATGTCTGAAAGGGTGTTGGGTAATTCATACTATGGCTTAATGGCTTTCATCATGTTTTGGCTCTTGGGTGAGAGTATTTGCTTTTAAATAGAGCTATCTTGATACTTGTCTTCTTTCAATGAGCTCTTTATCTTTAAATGGTAACATCTGCTGTGGGCTATTAAGGAAAGTGGGGATTGATTTCTGCCTGCCTCTAAAAATGTGCTTCTCCATTTCTCCCTTTGGGAAATATAATATTCTGCCTTATTTGAATATTGCTCAAAATATTTCATTCTTCTAGGAGGCAGGTTGCTGACTTTCTGCAACAGCTGCATGGCTGCATGATGATCAACTGCTGGAGAGATGGACTGGCCAGGATCTGCATCATCAAGCAAGGGATGCTAGAAGAATGGAACAATGCACTGGGATTTGGGTATAAGACATTTTGAATAGGAAAACGGCAGTGGTAGATCAAACTTGGAAAATAAAATATTATTTTATAATATTATTATAAAATAATAATAAATAATTTATTTATTATTAGGTGTACTAATAATAGCCTTGGGATAAAGAGAAGCATGACATCATCTATTCTGTCATTTAAAAAGTGATAACTCTCCCACACAGATGAAGAGGGGAAAAAAAGTACCATAGATCTTCCCACAGAAAAGATTATTTAATAGAGAATTTAACAGCAACATTGTGTTAGTAAACCTATTGTGTTAAATACCTTTCTACCATCTGTTCCAGGATCATCTCTGCAATATATAATGTACAGGTTTGCCAGTAGTTACAAAGGTTCAATCAGGCTTTGTAAAGAGGGCAACATCCTGGCTGTTCCTGTCAGGAAATATTGGTTCTTTGGGAAAAGTGTCAAAACGATTAAATCATTGAATAATAATGTTTTTCCTTTACCGCAGATGTTAAATCTTACTAAGTGCTGAATCTCTCACTTTTAAGACTGAGATGACTCATAATCAATTCACATTCAATTCTTACTATGGGCTCCTACTTGTGAAACATAATAAATAATGCCTTTTGAAGTGTTCAAAACACTTCACTTTCTTTTTCTGTTTTTTTTTTTTCATAATTACAGAATAATTCTGTCAGTCGACCAATATTCGGTTCCCCATATTTCAAATCAAGGATTTAAGAAAAGCTGAGAGATAGAGAAAGGGCAAAAGGGCAAAACATATTGCATTTGCAGAGATCCATGCAGTCAAATGGATACAAAAATAAGAGTTACAAAATAATTCTTTTTTTTTTTAAAGAGAAAGAATTGTGTGCATATTCCTTTGTGCAAACCCTTTTACATGTGTAGAGCACCCTCTTCAGTGTAACAGGTGTATAACCATATGGTGACTGATGAATTCATAAACTAGAAAGTTTCAGGTTCATAGTCAAATGACTTTATTATCACGGTGCATCAGCATTCAATAATGTTCTAACTAGGGATGTGCAAAAAATACCCCAACCAAAGCAACAACATTTAACTGCCAACTTGGTTATTGATCATTCATGAATGTGACAGTATTTTTTTTTTTTTTGTAAATCATTTTCTGATTAATGCACACATTTACAACCAAATTTTGTATGCTTGAAAACCATGTGTGCCAGAATGACAGTAACCCTGGCATCACTGTATGAAAATGTTATCTGAATGAGATGACATCAATAATCCTCTCTCTCTCTCTCTCTCTCTCTCTCTCTCTCTCTCTCTCTCACTCTCACTCTCACTCTCACTCTATATGTGTGTGTGTGTGTGTGTGTCTGTCTGTCTCTCTCTGTCTTTCTCTCTCTATGTCTGTCTCTGTCTCTGTTTCTCTTTGTCTGTCTGTCTCTGTCTCTCTCTCACTCTCTGTCTGTGTGTCTGTCTGTGTCTGTCTCTGTCTCTCTGTCTGTCACTGTCTCTTTGTCTCTGTCTCTGTCTCTCTGTCTGTCTCTGTCTCTCTCTCCCTCTCTGAATCAGTAACCATTTTTAAATGATAAAGTTGTTGGAACAAAACTTGATTGCTAAACATGGAATGGGTATATATTACTTCCTGGTTTATTTATTTATTTCTATTTCCTTTGTTCGTTATGGAAGTTAGAGTTCATATAATGGATGGGTGAGTTGCATGCAATTGAGGGAGTGCAATTCCTGACTATTGTACATTAATGCTGATTTGCTAAGTTTTGGCATGCCTTCCACACTGTGCACATTATTGTTGTTTGTTGGCATTGAATATCTGGATACATTTAACCATGCAACGATGCTATGTTCATTTGAACCAGCTAGTTCATTTTGGTATGTACATTATGCATTCTCTTATGCCTTATTATTCAATCATCCATTTTATTTGTGTAGTTTATTTGTGTGGTTAGAAGACATGATGAACTATGGAAAAGATCACATTTGTCTCATTTATTTTGGCTATGGCATGCAGGGGAATTCACTGGAGTAAGTAATTATGCTTGGAAGAGTTAGTAGTAAAAAGAAACAAGGATGACAAAGAACACACCATCAAAGCTGACACCAGCCAGAGCATAGAACAACTCAAAGTAGTAGTGCAAGATTGGAAGACAGGGATTACATAAAATAAATAACTTGTTTAACTATCTAATATAATTCAGAGGCACAGTGAGGCCCTTGGATAGATAAAAGTAGTGCAAATGATAGATCCATGTTTCAGGCAATGTCTCAAGATGGTTATTGGAGAAGAAATATCATCTTATAAAAGCAGGCACCTAAAGGCTAATATATAAAGTTTGGTGAACCACATCACTCCTGCCCTCTGGAACAATATTTCTCTTGAAGTTCATTTGCCCCTGACTCTGCTCAATTGTAAAAAACATTTTTAAAAACTTGGGTTTTCAAGTCCAAATATCTGGAATGCTGCTTGAAGGTTGTTTGAATTTTTGCATTTTTCCCAGTATGTTGATTTTATTGCATTTAACTCCACTCTTGCCAATCCCAATCCCAGCTGAGAATGGAGGAGGTTAAACCCTACAACAAATCAGCCAATATTTCAATGTCACATCATTATACACCAAATGCAAAACAATGCTTGACACTGCAGAACTGATGAAATGGCAGGTAAAATGCAAAACTGTAGACCCACAATATGGCTGGAGTAATGAGAAGAACAAAAAATTATTTTCATTACATTTATTCCTTAGAGTTATCTTTGAGATGTTTTTAAGCCCTTGGGCACTGCTCTTTAATTAGCTGTCCCTGTATATACATACATATAACTCATCTTCCTCTTCCCTTTTTCTCATATTCTCTTAGGCCTTGGACTCAGCTATTCAGAAAAAAAAAATAGAAAATGCTGCTACCATTTGACATCAAGGAAAAGAGATGACTTATTATTATTATTATTATTATTATTATTATTATTATTATTATTATTATTAT
>NW_020769335.1:379351-392116 GCF_900518735.1 Pseudonaja textilis | reverse complement strand
ATCACAAATATCATTGACTGGCTCTGATGGTTGATATAGGTTGCTGCCAGCATCCTAGAGATCAACCAAGTATCTTCTTAAGATGTATGTTGTTCCAAGTAGCACAGTCTTTTGCAGCTCTGTTGGTGCTACAGCAGGAAGCTGCAACTTCTTGATGTATTTTGCAAAATTCTTGGACATGGTATCAAGTGCCCTGATGACAATCGGTATCACTGTTACATGTTTCATCCATAATCACATAGTTTCAGTGGCCAGCTCGCAATATTTTGTGATTTTTTTCCAGTTCTTTTTCTTTGACTCTGGCATTTCCTGGTACAGCGATATCAATAAATTGTATGCTTCAGCCCTCAATAATCTTAATATCTGGCATGTTATGTTCCAAATGGTGATCTATCTGTATTTGAGAGTCCCACAAGATCTTCATCATTCTTGACAACCTTTTCCACTTTATGTTCCCATGACCTTTTGGATACAGATAGGATGTATTTATTACATAATGACCAGTGGATTAATTTAGCAACTCGATCATGTCTAGCTTTGTAGTCAGTTTGCATGATTTTGCTGCATTCACATATTAAGTGTGAAATAATTTCAACTTTGTCATTGCAAAGTTGGCAGTTTGGATTGTCAGTGGATTTTTGTATCTTCACTTTCATGGCATTAGTTTGTTCTTGTTCTTATTGTTATTGCTATTGTTATTATTATTTTTAGACAAAGACAAAGAGGAACAATTTGAAGAGGAAGAGGAAAATTGAAATGATTTTTTGTCTTACTTTTTGTTCATAGTTGAAGGTGGGAGAAAGGCTTTTCATTCCTCCAATTTGCATCCACTTCAGAATTTCAATTTTTGAACTTGAAACTATATAATTTTGTCACTTTTTCTATCTTTTAATAGATGAATGAATGAAACAGAATGAAATTTATTATGTTTACCAGCTTTTATGGTGGACTACAATTTTGATCTAAATCATTAAGTGTGTTCTTTATTACTTTGGCATTTATCCCTGTGATGCTTGCCCTTGAATCAACATATTTTTAGATCATAAATAATACCTAATATTGGTTACATAATCCTTCACTTTTTCTTATCTGCTCATTTGGCCCTTAAATTAAAGGGTAGTAAAATGTTATATATTATAAAGTTGGTGGAGGAAAATTGCTATATGTTGCAGTTTGTTTGTCTCTGTTTATATACTATACATTCTTTGTAGAAATTTATTAGGATTAAATTGTGGCAAATTCTAATGCACCATTCAGAATATATATAACCTGCATCCTATATTTTTGTGCAAATTTCCTCATGCTTGCTAATACACAAAATAAATTGAGTGTTGCATTGGAAAGAGGCAGGAGTTAAAATATAATTGTCTGAACTTCTTTACCTCTGAACATATAGTAATGTCCTTGCATATGCTTTTTAGACAGCATCCTATATTGTTTTATTTCTTTTAGATTTAGTTGATGTTCTCTGCTGTTCATTTCTTTATTCATTCATTCAATCATAAATGTATAGCTCCTTTCCTTTCTGATTTCTATTTTCAATTTTTCCTCATAACTGCAGCACTGTGAGAAAGATTGAGAACAACCATTGGTCTTACTTGACAGGGTGAATTCCTGCTCTTAGTCCAACATGTTAACCACTCTACTATCCTTGTTATTTAGTTCATCATGATAAGTGGAGTTCTTATATCTTTCTTTTTTGCACCATTATGAGAGTAAGGTATAATCCAGCAAGACCATATGAATCTTCAGGGAATATTTGACTGTAGTAAGGTAGACTGTTGAAATAAAGCACTCCACTAAAGCTGTTCTGTAAGACCACATGCCTCCCTTTCTCCCCTGTGAAGACTTCAAGAATTGCAAGAATGAAGTATAGCGGGCCTTGTTATATTAACTGATCCTGCTTTTATAGCCTTTCCTCAACTTTGCACTTGATCAAACGTTATTTTTCCTTTTTTTGACAGTGCTTCTGGAGGACACTGAGAAGTTCTCCACTTAACTTTCTCCATCATCCTATACCAAATGGAGAAGAATTTATTCATAGAAAGTAAAGATAGGAAATCTTCAGGGCAATGTAAAACGCTTCCTTAAAGCAAATCTTGATACTTCTTTAATAAGAAGCCAACTATTCTTGCTCCACAATCAAATAGAGCTACTCCATTGCATCCAACCATCCATCCATCCATCCATCTATCATCTACCTACCCATCTACCTACCTACCTATCTTCTATCAATCTATCATTTATCTACCATCTATCAATAAATCAATCTATCATCTATATCATTTATCAATAATCTCTATCAATCTATCATCTATCTATCATTCTCCAACACATTATTCAGAAGAACCCTAAAAAAAACCCAACCCTTTATTGCCATGCATAGAGGAGGAACAGCTGACACTATAATGTTACTTGCATAAGATCTGCTTAAATAGGGATTTTTGCTGAAATAAATCAGGATAAAAATAAAACATATGGTAGTGAAGTATTTTCTTCTTAAAGTTCTTTCCAGTAGATCCCTTGTTTCTATAATATGTGTTAAATTTCCTCAGCGGGGAGGGCGGGGAGGGTTTTTTATGATCTCATAAATGCCTAGTTTGCAAAAAAACTTGGAAAGAAGAGATAACATTCAAACAGGTTCTGTCTTAATAAAGTCACTAATAAAAAATGTCTGGAGGTTCCCTATCACAGATTTCAAAATCTAAGGCAACATTCTTAATTATTAAACTTAAACTCATATTGAAATATTGTCTAGTTGCTTCCATGATTGTGTCTGTGGGATTCAGCAGTGCTGATATTGGTGATGTGTGTATATTGTTAGGGACGGAGCGGGGAGGAGGGATTTTCATTGAAACCCGGTTTGCAAAGATAAGACCCTTCCTCTTCCAGCCTTAGAAATTCCAGGTTGTGTATGCATGTGTATGTGTGTGCCAGTGGTGGGATTCAATTTTTTTTTTACTACCCGTTCTGTGGGTGTGATTTGGTGGGTGTGGCATGCCTTAGTGGGCATGGCTTGGTGGGCATGGCAGGGGAAGGATACTGTAAAATCTCCATTCCCTCTCCACTCCTGGGGGAAGGTTATTGCAAAATCCCCATTCCCTCCCCACCCCACTAACCTGCTTTCCAGCTCCCTTCTCCTGTGCAGGGCAATAAAAGAAGACCCTACTGATCAGCTGGGACTCAAGATACAGAGAATAGATGGGTGCAGGGCCAATCAGAGGTGGTATTTGCCATTTCTCCAAACTATTCAAAATTTCCGCTACCGGTTCTCCAGAACTGGTCAGAACCTGCTGAATACCACCTCTGGTGTGTGCGTGTGTCAATTAAGCTTGTTGTTCTGGATGGTAGTGAGTTTTTATTGAGGTCTGAGTCTTGGAAGCTGTCTTTCTCACATCTTTAATTATTATTGTTTCATGCTTAAACTAAGGGAGTTTAAACAGGAGGCCTCTAATTCGTTGTTCTCCTAATCCATTTCACAATTATTTCTGGGAGAAATTATAGGACACGGTGCATGTAGCTTGGTGTAAATCTTTTTTTTTAAATGCTGTCCTGCCATTTTTTGTTTTCTCTCCATCCTTCGTCATCATATTAGTGAGGAGATTCAAAACTTGTCTCTGTGCTCAATAATGATCTCTTTTCCGTGGATCAGTGGACCGTTCCTTGTTCTTCTTTTCTTTACTGTTGATACCATCTCATCTTTCATCTAGTAGGGACTGAATGAAAAGAGACAGGCCATTATTCATGTCTGTCATATTATTCTTATTTGTTCCTTACATATATATATATATATATATATATATATAAAGTTTGGGGAAGGCCTCTTTTTGACAGGCTGTGGATGCACATATAATTCAAAAAAATTTGGATAATTATTTGCATCACCTGCAAGAAGAAAACAGGCTTTTTTTTTATGTTTTACTATTCAGCCCCAAGCTATATTCCACTTTTCATTCTGTATTAGCACTATTTACTGATGAACAAGGGATAGGCCATTTCTCTGTTTCTTTCTTTCAGATGAGGCTTTGGAACATGTTTTGTTATCTAATAAAATGGCAAACATTGTTCCTCCCTTTCCTTCCACTGATTCTCCTCCATTCACTTTTCTATGTTCTTCTATTTCTGCATCTGAATGTATTTCTGGTTCTAAAGATTTGAACTGAGCAAGGCTGTCCCCTGCTGCTCACTTTCCCTCTTTCCTTTCTCTTTCCTTCTACCTTTTTTCTGTCTTATATTATCTGCCTGAAGAACTTTACTTAATGGTGGGTATTTAACCATGGACAATTTCCAGAGCATTTAAAGCATGTTCTTATTTGGCCTTCATTGAAAAAAACCCACCTTAGATCATTTTTTTTTGTGCTGGTAATCGTGCTGCAGTCAGTTTTCTTTGTTATCTAAAGTTCTTGAGAATGTTGCTTTTTCACAATTTATTGTTTGTCTTCTAATGGCTTTCTTGATCCATTTCAATTAGGCTTTCAGGCAGCAATTCAACTTAAGTTGTCAAATTCTGAATATTTTATTGACCCTACATTGATGTTGGTCCAAAAAGGACACCGTTGTCCAGTCTACAGTAGGCTACAGTTACTGTGTGTCAACATTTACCAAATATAGAATTGGATAGTATCTTGGGGGTTTTCTTGTCCAACCTCCTGTTTGAGCAGGAGATCCTATATCATTCTGGACCAATGGCTGTCCAATCTGTTCTTCAAAACCTCCAGTGTTGGAGCACCCACAACTTCTGGAAACAAGCTGTTCAGCTGATTAATTGTTCTTACTGATATGAAATTTCTCCTTAATTGGAGGTTTATCTGTATTTTCAAGGTCACTTAATAGTGCTCCTGGTTCCTGTAGTCTGCAATGTTTTTTTCTCTGGAAATCAATTCCTACTCTCACACCATTCAAAACCTGTTCATCTCATCTGGATCTCTCTTTGGTAAGGTTTTATCCATTACTTATTTCCTGTACCTTTCTTCACCTATCAGGTGAATAGGATAACCTCTTCTCTGTGAGGGCTCAACAAATATTTATTTTATTGGTTCTTGATTGCTTTTGATATTATGTGATATATATTTTAGTGGAAAGCATATGAATCATAAAATTTTAGTCTTTTATTGGAACACACATATCTATATCATATCTATTTATCTACCTATTATCTATCTATCTATCTATCTATCTATCTATCTATCTATCTATCTATCTATCTATCTATCTATCTATATATCTATTTATCTATCTATCTACATCTTGCAAATTTCCATTCTAAATTCTGGAGATCTGCTGTTAGTTGAAATAGTTCAAGAATTGGTACATTACATTTAAATCTTCTCCTAGAATCTTCCAAATGTGCCCACAAAATGCAGTGGCTCTATTTTTTAAAAGATAGAGCAGAGGAGAATTTCTTTATTAAGCCAACATTAGGACACTGCCCAACATACCATCATTTGCCAGAGAAGTTTTTTGCCAAAATCTTGCTTAGTCTTGGTGAAGAAAACCATGAGGAGCAGATAGGCTAATGATCTGACTCCACCATGTAAGCTTGTGTTTATGTATGTTGGTCTTATATTACACAGAGATAATAATTTGTAGAATGTATGCTTCCATTTGTCTGAACAGAAATAACACAAATATTTGATTTTTATATATGTAATTTTTAATGAGAATGTTTGCTTAAATAAAAACTGGGTTAAAAAAGAAAAAATGCAGGAAACAATACAATTAAAAAAATAAATAAAATAAAAAGGTACCGGTAACTAAAGTAGGGATTATTGACCTTCATTACAGCAGTTACAATCAAAATTATTATTATTTCTCCCTCTTAGATATAACCATAATCATATTATTCAACCAAAATGTGTGATACTTTTAAGGTCAGTCATATAGATATAAATTGTGTATGAAGCAAATCTTCAGTGATAAATTACTGTAAATTCTGCTAAAATAGCTTTCTTAGTTTTGTCTGCCAATCTTTCATTTACGATCTACTTTATATCTCATAGGGCTCATTATATTATGACTTCAGGCCTTGGCAGGACTTCTCTGATGCTACTGAATTGCAAATGAATTTATTTTTAGATGCAGCATGATACTTGTTAGAAACTAATAAGATATTAGTGCTGGAATGAACAACATAAAGTGTTAGAAGTGAGCATGTTTCTTCCCCCCCCCCCCCCCAAAGGGATAAGATTTTGAAGCAGAGAAGAAGGAATAAAAGAATCATGGGACCACATAACACCTGCAGCACTTCTTCCTTAAAAAAAAAAAAAAAGATAAAATTCTCTTGTGTTGTTAATAATTTTCTATCAAAGCTCTTGGTGAGCATTATTCTGGACTACTATAAAGATGCTTGCTTAAATTGGAAGTGAAAATGTTGATTAAGATGACTCATTCCTTGCATGAGAAACAGAGATAAACTTTACTTTTCTTAAATGGCTCTACTTTACCTGATTTATTTTTTTTTTAAAAATAGATTCTGGTCTATATATGCTACTTTCTGTTCTTTTATTATATGAAATTCCAGGTTAAGTGGACAACGATATTTCTGATTACTGTATAATTGATTACCTTAAAGCTGGGATATATTTATGTATTTATATCCATCAATATATGTATTTTGCTACCTAGATTTTTTGTTTGTTTGTTTGATAAAATTACTTTTTTTAAGGTTCATATCATACTTACAAATGTCTTTAAAAATGAACTTTTGGACCTTAGTTTGTGAAAATTCTCATAGTACTACAAACATTTCCTTTAATTACTTACACTAAGTAACCGTATAAGTTAAAGAAAGCTCAGAATTGTATTGGTGGTCTTTTACCGTGTCAATCAATGCATTTTTCTGGACTGACTTAAAAGGTTGGGATGGAAGTGGTGGTTCTTCTTTCTTCAGGAATTAGTTCCAGGGCATTGTTGAAGGTTCAGCCCTCAGCCCTTATTTTGAGGGATGCCTCAGATCTTAATTATGTGTCTACGCCTTTTAAAAAAAACTTTCAAGGGAAGTTAGGTTTAATTTCTTTGTGGCTAGATAGGGATTCTAAGATGATCCCTTTTTCTATTTCTGCCTCAAAGTTCTCCATCTCCTTCCACCTTTGTGCTCAAAATGGAGCATTCCTTGAAAACCACTCAGAAGCTACAGTTGGTCCACAATGGAATTCAATGTAATTAAAGAGCCAATTTGATCTACTGTACTAAGGCACAGGATAATGTAGTTATGTTCACTGTCCATAAAGATTCTCAGTCATCCAGGTCATGGTTGTCCCAAAGATGCCTTTTTAGGAGGCAACTGGATTTTCTTGTTTTTTTCTTTGAAGACGTTTTGCTTCTTATCCAAGAACCTTTTTAAGCTCTGAGAAGGATAGTGGAGAATGGAAGGGTTTATATTCCTTGCAGACAGCTGATCATTTGTATCCTTTTAAAGGATCATTGAAGCACTTGGAGGTTTATCTGTATTTTCAAGGTCACTTAATAGTGCTCCTGGTTACTGTAGTCTGCAATGTTTTTTTCTCTGGAAATCAATTCCTACTCTCACACCATTCAAAACCTGTTCATCCCATTGTATAGCTAAAAGTTATATGTTCACTGTCTTCAGTTATTTGTAAAAATAATATAGGTGTGAAAGAAAGAAAGAAATGATCTTCTAGGTATGATTCAAGATGCTAGTTGAATTTAAAGGATGATATGGGCCGGGATATTTGTAGAACCAACTCTGATAATATTTGACAAGGTTGGCATGCTATGGATTCTATTATTGAAGCAATGTCATCTGAGAGGAACCAGGAGATCTGCTTTCTCTGTATCTGTTCAATTTCCAGACTGTGTCCAGTCTGGATATTGTAGCCCCAAATTTTGAATGTGATAAGGCTTGGAAGACTTGGTTTCTCTCTCAGGCATCAGATCAGGTGAGTTGTATGCAAGGGTGGAATTTTCCCGGTGTAACAACCAGTTTGCTAATCGTGCACTTCAAGCATGCACGCGCCTAGCACGTGCTGCGTGCATGTGCACAGCTATCGCAATTACTTACCTTCAATGTTACTTCAGGAATATAACACAGTTGAGGCATGGCAATCAGCTCTGATGCACAAATCAGCTAAGCAGATATAGGTGAGTACAGAACAGGGGTGGGCAGGTGGGCCCACATGATCATCGGATTGAACCAGTTCAGACCCAGCTGATCATTACAGCTTGAGGTTCACCCGAAACGTTTGAATCTAGAGAATCCCATCCTTAGTTGTATGTCAAGTGGGTTCCTATGTCAAGTGATGGCTGGAGGGAAGAAGGGAGGGAAAAAGGAAACAGTTTTTGAAAACGGTTACCATGCGATAATGTCCAATACTTATTAATTATTAATTGATAATCACATACATGGCAGGGGATATAAACATATCTCCTTAGAAGAAGCACTTTTTCTTGTATATATTTAGAAATCAGCAAAGAACCTTGCTGTTTATTTTAAAGATTCTCGTGCACATAGTTTAGAATTGCAAATGTTATACAGTAGTTAAATGGAAGTTTAGATGTATTTTAAAAAGTCTAGACTTCCCCAAACTGATGTGTGATTATGATCTTTTGCTGATAACAATTTTATGGTAGCTGGGCTGAACACAGTTGGTGTACTGAAACATTTCCAAATGGATTATTGATTGACATATGATTGCCACTTGATTGCCATTCCATATAATCAACATATAGAAACATGACCCCTTCAGTGTGCAGACCTCCACAGGCTATTCTTTTCAATATGACATTCTAAAGCCATGGAATTGTGGTTTTCACAAATGAAATGTTGAGGATTTTCAACTTTTGCATGACATTCCATTATTGCTTTGAAAGAAAATTCAGTTAATTGTTCTCTAATGAACCCAGCAACTCTGCATTAATTATTCCCAAGCTACATCAATTTGTCATAATTACTAAAATCATCTAATAAAGTGGAGTGGAATGTTGTTTGGACACTACTGGCATAAAAATAGATGCTGTTGGCCATTTCTCTATGCCTACTGTAAGCATTGCTTTGCCAACACATGTTGTGCTTTTCTCGTGTCATTCTAGTTGTAGCTAATCTGTGTATAGCTACTCATGTTAAGTGTTCAATAGATGTGTTCTGAATGATAAATTCACAGATTGGTTTCAGTGTTACTGATAAAACAAGCATTCAAGCAATTGGCTCCAAAATACAAAATATCATGTGAAGTGTTAATAAAACTGTATAATGCCTTGGTAAGGCCACACTTGGAATGCTGCATTCAGTTTTGGTCACCATGATGTAAAAAAGATGTTGAGACTCTAGAAAGAGTGCAGAGAAGAGCAACAAAGATGATTAGGAGATTGGAGGCTAAAACATATAAAGAACAGTTGCAGGAACTGTGCATGGCTAGTCTAGTGAAGAGAAGGACCAGGGGAAACATGATAGCAGTCTTCCAATATTTGAGGGGCTGCCACAAAGAAGAGGGAGTCAAGCTATTCTCCAAAGCATCTGAGGGCAGGACAAGAAGGACAAGAAGTAATGGGTGGAAACTAATCAAGAAGAGAAGCAACTTAGAACTAACTCACTAACCTTGTTTTCCTCACAGTTAGAACAATTAATCAGTAGAACAACTTGCCTCCAGAAGCTGTGAATGCTTCAACCCTGGAAGTTTTTAAAAAAGATGTTGGATATCCATTTGTCTGAAGTGGTGTAGGGTTTCCTGCCTAAGCAGGGGGTTGGACTAGTACACTTCCAAGGTTCCTTCCAACTCTGTTATTCTATTCTATTCTATTCTGTTCTGTTCTGTTCTGTTCTGTTCCGTTCCGTTCTGTTCTGCTCTGTTCTGTTTTGTTTAAATATGTGATTTGAGCTTCACAAGGAAATCTCACGGGTTTCCTCTACCACATTTATTTATTTATTTATTTATTTATTATTTATTTATTTATTTGTTTGTTTATAAAATGTATTGGCCACCCATCTCACCATATGGTAACTGGGAAGTTTACAGTCATTTAAATATGTCTATACATGTGCATTAAAACATAAATAAATTAAAACCAAACATGAACAACTAAGGACATATGGGGAGGGCGGGAGTGGCGTGAGGGGGTGGGATCTGTTGTTACTTGATGAACCATCTCCATTGTGCTGTTCCCTCATTGGGGCCCCAGGCCAACTAGCAGAACTAGGTCTTAAGGCTCTTATGGAGGAATAGGAGGGTTGGGATCAACCTCACATCAGGGGAAAAGATGTTCCAGAAGGTAGGAACAACAGGAAAGAAGGTCCTCCTCTTGGATTCTGCCAGCTCAAATATTTGGGTTGACTGTACCCTCAACATGCCTCCTCTGCTGATTCAAATTGGACCAGGCCAATGCATAGATTTTATACTTAAAAGCAGCACTCTTTTAACATGCACAGAAAGGGCAAGAGGTGATGACATGAAGAAGGAAAGAAAAAAATATTTTTTAGTATTGGGGAACAGAAGTTGTAACTGGTCTGAATTTATTAAATAAATAAAATCTTTCTAGGACTTCTGAAAAAAAAATATGGTTCAGGAACCAGCTGCAAACTCCTAGTAAACCAAATAAGCAGCCCTGGCCTGAATGGTTGCCGATCCACCAGTTCCGGGTGAGGGTGAACTGGGAGTTGCACCAGGCCTGTGTTTACTGGGGTATACCAAACCAACTCCAGCTCCTACCAGGTGAAGGTGGAATGTGATGGCATTTCTGGTTGCCTGACCCAGCTGATTGGCAGGGTTACCAAGACCCAGCAGGCTGGCACTCCCTGCAACAGAGTGGCAGTGGCCCACAAGGCAGAGTCCAGATGCTGGGATGGACTGGGAGATTGGATGCTGGGAGCTAACTGACTGATTGATTGCTGCAGAGGAATTGTTTGCCAAAACCAGATGGTGGTTGAGAGGGTGGGGTATGTCCAGGCAGAGGAAGTGTAGCTCCACCTACAAAAGGTGCTGGGAGGCGGTAGCTCCCAACACTGACTTTACAACAGACTGAAAACTTTACAGAACTCAGTTTATGCCAAGGCTTCAGCCTGAATAAACCCTGATTCTACAGTTCCAGAGCATGTGTGCTTCTGTGTTGGCCAGGTCTGGAGTTTGGACCATTGAGATGGACAGTCCTTTAGCTGATTTAAAGTATGATAGAGATAATAGCAATAGTTGAAATATCTATTATAAATTAATCCTGATAAGAAAACGAGGAATATGTATTTACATAAAAAGACTTGAGGTAAAAGACCTGGTAGTGATGATAAAACCCTGGATTTGATTTAAAATTCTATAAACGTAACCCCAGTTTTTTTTTTTTTTTTCTCATATTTCACCACAAAGCTTTAGTTTGATGTTGTTCTTGGGATGAGAAATACTATTCAAATGGTTGGCTGATTCAGGACTTTTTTTTTCAACTCTACTTTTAAACTTCAATGACTGTGATAGAAAAAGCAAAGCGGTCAATCATGAATCCATGATTGGATCATGATGTAATCCATTTTCAGATAGTAATTGCCCACCCCTCTATTTTTAGGTGCTAATCTCTGAGTAAATTAGTAGTTCACTTCCTGATAGCTTGATGATATATAATCCTGGCAAGCTGTAAGGAATTTATTATCATAGTTCAGCAACAGGAATTTGATGACAATTGTTCTGCTGAGTAAGCGTTGTGATAGGCTTAGATTACTGATTTTAGGGTTATTTTTATCCCACCTTTATTTATTTTTATAAATAATCCAAGGCAGAGAACATACATGATACTATTCCTTCCTATTTTTCCCACAGCAACAACTGTGTGAGGTGAGTTGGGCTGAGAGTATCTGGTTTCCAGGTGTGAAAGACCAGGTCTACATGTAAAGGTCCAATTAAACTGATTTATTGCTGAACAACTTACATACAGGAATCTTCTCAACTAATGGATATTGCTTGGAATTAAACGAGGGTCAACAGAATTCAAGTGGGAGCGGTTGGACTTAGTTTGCTTGGGCTATGTAGGGATTCTAGGCTGATCTCTCTTTTAACTCTGACCCCTGGTTCTGCCATTCCTTTTCCTATATCAGCCCAATGTCACCCAGTTGACTTACATACCTAAGATAGGATTAAAACTCAGTCTCTTGTTTTCTTGCCTGACCCGCTAGACCAGGAGTGTCAAATTCATGGCCTGTTGGCTGAATGCATCATGTGCTGGTTATGCCCACCCCAGTGAAGGGGCAAAAAGTTTTGATACCTCACATGATGACAATGTGTCGTGAGTTTGACAACCCTGCGCTAGGCCAAATGGCTGTTCAGCTTGAATTAGAAGTTCTTCCCAATTTGAATTGGGAATGCCTACTGTGCTTGAATATTTCTTCTTCAACAACCTAAACTAATAAAGAATGCCCTTTGTTGAGATTAGCAAACGAGTTACATGGCATGGTTATTAGTAAGACTGGCAGGTGTCTTAACATTTTACATCACCATAATTTAACATAGCTTTATAAAATAGCTGCTTCATAATCATTATTTATAAATGCTTCTTGAAACAGATTCAGTTAGATGATCAAGCATATAGAAAGACGTGGAATAAAAATCAGAACTTTCAGTACATGATCATCAACAGAAGATTATTTTGGCTAATGTCTCATTTCTATAAATGTCAAATTACAATTAATTCAAGAGTTATTACTTTGTTTTTTGAATAACTATTTGCCTTATCAGGGGGAAAACTGGTACTAATCTTTTAAGGGATGCATTGGTGATTTTGTTGTTGTTACCATTATTATTAAAATAATATTAGAAGCTTTTTGTTGTTGCTGTT
>NW_020769335.1:358949-379341 GCF_900518735.1 Pseudonaja textilis | reverse complement strand
ATCTATCTATCTATCTATCTATCTATCATCTATCTACACAGACACAGACACACACACACAGACACAGACACACACACACCATTGGTCTGGAAGAAGAAACAGCCACAAAGGTATCTTTCATTGCTTTGGTAGTCTCACAAAGACAATAGCTAGACATTTATTTATGTTAAAAGTAGAAGAAGGTCAGAGAAAGGGGGAGAAAGCCAGGGAACAATGTATTTCAGCAAACCATCAACACATATATATCACCATGACAAGACTATTACTTATTATTTGCCATTCTCTTAGCAGACTTTGACACCTCATTCAGATCTTCAAAATGTGTGTCTGGCCTTTCAGTTTTGAAGAAACACAGTCCAGAAAAACCACATAAATAGAAACATCAGTCACATGTAATCATTTTGTCCTGAATAAATTCTCAGCACATTTCTTATTTGGGATTGAGAAGATCAAACTGAATGCCTTCGTTCCCTTTATACATTATCTCCTTTGAACTAAACAGACCCTTTCTATTTTTTAATAAAAAGTTATGGTGCTCTCATCACTTTGATGCTATAATAAACAAAGAAATAGGAAAAAGGTTGTTCTTTCCTTCTTCTGTAGGTCTATGGATTATTATTTTTTTTAGCAAAAATGGATCATTCAGCTTCACCAAAGAAAGTTGCAACATATTTATAATTTATAATTTAAAAATTAAAACAAACAAACAATAATGATTAAAAATAAGCAAAAGGAAGTAAAGCTTTGCAGTACTGTGGACATAAGGTGGGAAAACAAAGACGATGGCTTACCTAGTGTGGATACAAACAAAATAGTTTGTATTCAAATTGGGATACACTGGGAAATGAAACGAATGAAACCTAAGCTTCTAGAGGTAGGTATAATTCATTGATTTAATGGGATATTGTCAGATCAACCACAAAATTATTTAAAAAAACTACAACTGCCAACTTTATGGCTTATTATGACTGCAAAAGGCAGCATCCAACTAGTAAAGGGGAAGGACCACACCAACTAATCAACTGATTAGAGCCAAGTCTGCTATTAGGACTCAACAAAGTGAGATCACCCACTCTGAAGGACTTGCAACATCATGGATAACAAAAAATAGCAATTTTGACTTGAAAGCATGAATGTCAGGTGTATTTACAGTGGATGGGAGTGAGAGGAGATGTTCTTGAATTCAAAAAGTGATAAGTGGACTATGATAGTGATGGCCCAAGCAGGAAGTATGCTTAGGAGTAAGCAGGTGGGCTCCCCAAACTAAAAACACAACTGTAGCTGTGACTGAACTCTATTTCTCCATGCAGAGACTCTGCACAGGGACTCTTTTATAACAGCTGTCATCATAAAAATCAAACAAGATGTTCTACTTTTTAGATTCCAAGAAAAGACATTTCCCTCTTCATTTAGCATGCCTTTTCTGTTTAAGTTGCTCTTTAGCTGTGAAAATGTCCAATTTCCTTAAGTTGGTGCTGAAAGATAAAATAAAGTGTGCTAACACTGTGATCAAGAACAATTTTGGACTATACAAATTCCATTTGGTCAATAACATGCCTTTGCCTAAATCCTGCTAAACATTGGTCAGGAGTGAAAATGTTCTTTATCAAAATGAATATGCAAACCAATTTTAAACAATGACAAACTTTTTTTTTTTACTTTTGAAATAATAGCTAAAATGAGAAGTCTTTGTTCTTTGCTTAAATCATCAGAATGCCTCTTAAAGGAGAAATGTTTAAAGGGATAAATACTCTATGAAAACAATGAGAAAGGAAAAGCAATAAATCACATGTGGTTTTTGATAATACTGTTCATGTTACATGACTTATTGAGTAACTCCAGATACATATTTTCTATCCAAACGTGTCTTATCACAGAAGCCATAAATCAAATCCTGGCTGCAGATTTCTGAGGCACATTTCCCTATTTTTTAGTTCTAGTCAGTAGCTCTGAAGTTAGCGCAGGTGTTAGATTATGGCTGAATTATACATTTTAAGCAACTTTATGTGCTTGCATAGGACAATGTGCATCTGCCCTGTAGGACCTTATATTTTTTATTGTTAAATACCTGTCCAAAAATTGCTATCCCCTGGAGATAAATTGTCTCTATGAACAACTTTCATTTGACTTCAAAAACTATTGCTTGAGTTGTACTCTTGAAGGATTTGACGGGAGGGAAAGGAACAATGTACTTACTGAATAAGTAAATCATGGAACACTGAAAACTCTTTAACAATTTATTTGCCTGACTTGGAAAACTTCCTAGAATTAGTTTTGTCCTAGTAATAATTCAGATTAATAACTCTGCAAAGCTCTGAATGATTCTTTGATCTAAGTACTTATCGAGGAAATTAAATAAATTATCAAACTAAAAAAGGAACGAAAACTTCTAAACTTCCTATCTTTTAAATTTCCTATCTTTACAGATCCTGCTTACATATGTAAATATGGATTCTAAATGTATAAATAAATAATACACTGATAATACCTCTCAGATTGTACTGAAATATCATGAGGAAGATTTCTAGCTATGCTGTTTTATTGGCACAACATTTTTACATGACACCATGGTCATAGAGCTTTTGGTCTGCTGAACAATTTCATCATGCTTTCCTCCATGAATTGATTCTTTTAAAAAAGGTAGCATATTATTTGTATTTGTGAAAATTTACCTTTACATCCTCATATGTTTTCGTTATTTATAAAACCTTTATACCCATATGAGATGAGAGAGTTTTACAAAAGCAATCCAGATAAAATGAGACTCATTTCTCCAAATCTGGATAGGGACATTGAGAGAAATATGAGATGAGAGAAATTCATATCAGCCAGTCATCTGTCCAGGGCACTAATCAAAAGGAATTGACAAATTGGTGAAAAATTAATTAATAATCTCTGCAATGTGTTTCTTTGCAATAGCAACTTGTTTGCTTGCTTGCTGTGTTGAAATTAGTTGAAAGGAACTGTTTTAAGAAACTGGAGCCTGGAAAGCTGCTTAATAATGAGACAGGCAGCATATAAATTTAATAAAATAAATAAATGCCTTGTCTATGGAAATTCTCAGTCATCCAGGTCATGGTTGTCCCAAAGGTGCTTTTTCAAGAGGCAACTAGATTTTTGTGTTTTTCTTCAAACATATTTTGCTTCTTCAGAGAAATGTCTTCAGAGGAAAACAAGAAAGTCCAGTTGCTTCTTGAAAAAGCACCTTTGGGACAAAATAAATCTCTTTGTAAGCTTTAGTAACAATGTTGGCAAAATGCTCCAGCCAAAAGACGCTTATCAAAGCTTTTGATTGATGAGTTCCTTTGTTTGTTCACCTCTTCAACCCATGTCAAAAAAGCAAATGCCAATCATTTTTACATGGGCAGATCTTTAAAATAGATGCTTCTCATTGAAAAGAACTTTGTAGGACTCTCATTCTAATAATTCCCTCTCATATCTAGACCTTTCAGAACTTAGAACATAGAAGAACTTAGAATAAATTTATTGTCATTTTTACACTAATCGACATACATTAAAATGAAATTTCATTGCATAGAGCTCTCAAAGGGTTGCAACTGACAGTGGTAGCGATCATGATGATAGTGATGTGGTTTTACCTTTCTTCCTATCACTTGGGCTAGAAGGAGAAACAAAGGGTAGAGGAAGAGACAGGTTAGGTATTTTGCAGAATGAAATACCTTCCTCTCCCATTTTCACCTGGGCTAAGAGACATTAGCAGAACCTTTGCCAATTAGGAAGGGAGGAAGGAAAGAAAGAAAGTGGGGAGGAAAGAAGGGAGGGAGGAAAAGGGAGAATTATGGTGAAAAAAAATTATTGCAATTGTTCATATTCTTAAAGCTTGTAGTAGCTTATAAAAGCAGTAACAGAATAAGTGGAAATATATATAATATACTGTATATTATATATGTATGCTCTTCTCCAAAAGTAACTTCTTTCTTTCTTTCTTTCTTTCTTTCTTTCTTTCTTTCTTTCTTTCTTTCTTTCTTTCTTTCTTTCTTTCTTTCTTTCTTTCTTTCTTTCTTCTCTTCCTCCCTACTTTCCTCCCCCCCTCCCTCCCTTCCTTTGTAACAGGATTGTTTGACAACTTGATTGTCAGGACTTTAGGTATGAAAATTTGGGAGCTATGGATATTGGGAGTATTTAATCAAAGTCTGATTCTCAAATATTCTCAAAGAAAACCATATAATTACTATTTTACATAGAGATTCCCTGGGTTATCTCCAGCTGCTATGCCAGAGATCATACAAAGGAAAAATCATCCTTTTTTGTCAATCCAAAGAACCGTGGGGATGATGGACAAATTATCAAAAAGTTGCAGCTGAGATTGAAAGTGAGTTCAAGAGAGATAATGATTACAATCTCCTCAAGATACAGGGATGTTTACAGAGGGGTGGGGGACCAATTGAGGAACATCAAGGTGCTACTCCACTGTAGCAGAAGCAAAGAATGAAAGCTAATTTGCCAGGAGCAGGTTGGTTGCAACTCACTTCATGGGGAAAATTGCCAATCCAGATACTTCACCTACCATACCTAGGAAAGATGCCAATAACCTTGGCTTAAAGAAATCCTTGTCGGCCTAAAGATATGGTTAGTTCCTCTTTTCTTTGACTACAGATTGGCTTTTGTGAGCGACTGACATGCAACTGGAATGTTCAACTTCTCTTTATTTCATTAAAAGATAGGAAATGATGATATTGTTTCCTCTCCAGTGAAGCCCATAAATGACACCAGAGTTCATTTGATGGCGCCAGAGTTCCAAGACCTAGTGCCAACAAGTTCTTGGAATGTTAGATAACACCTTTGGAAATAAAATGTAGTGACTGAAATCATTTATTGACAAAGTAATGTTATAAGAGCATAGGAGGGTGATGTCTGGAGTGCTGTGGTGGCCTAGAGGTGGACTTCTCATTTCACAATCAGGAGGCTGTGAGTTCAATACTAGGTAGCAGGTTATATTTCTCTCTCTAGGCACAATGAGAATATATCTGCTGAACAAAACTCACATTGGCGACAGGAAGGGTATCTGGCCAGTAAACTCTAAGCTCCATTCAGTTGCCCAGACTCCACCCCACAAGGTGGAGATCATTAAAAGAAGATGGTGATGATAATGGGAAGGTGATGACTCTTGTTTTATTTGTCATAATAAATAAAAAAAAATCCATGTTTGTCCTTAGTAACCCCCCCCCCCCGATTTTTTTTTTGAAAATTTTATTTGGGTTTTCACAAAAACAAAATATAAATAAAACATCTTTTTTGAAAATAGCATGGTCCCAGGTTATCACTTCTTCATACGGACACAAAACTCAATTTCATGCTCATTTTTATATTCTGTTCCATATCTTATTACCATTTTATATTTTCTACATAGGTTTCCCCTCTTTTAATTTTCTCAACTTTGTTTTAATTATCTCAATTGAAATCATTATATTTATACTTTTGTCTGTCCTGTTACAATTTCACATTATCTTTTCTTATTAAGCAAATTTTTCCCTGTAGTTACCAATTAGAGTATGACACCTTTATATCCTTTAATTTTATCCATTCAAGCTCTTATTTAAGCTTCAGTGTATAGCTTTAAGATTATAGCATTCAATATAATACATAACTTCCAATCGAATTCTGCTTGGTACATTCTTAAAATAGACACTATATTCTTAAAAAGAATATACATATTTGTTTTCTTAAGTTTTCGCGAGTACTTACATGTATGGCATTCAGCTTTGTTTGGGTATTTTCCCATGTCATTATAGTTGTGCTTTTAAAGTTGTAGCAACGTTTTGGCAGAATCTCATCTGCCATCATCAGGCTTCTGTATTGTATTCATCTGTGAGTCAGACTTTTACAGTTGTTTGTAAGTCTGACTCACTTTTACAGTCTGACTCACAGACAAACACAATACAGAAGCCTGATGATGGCAGATGAGATTCTGCTGAAACGTTGCTACAACTTTAAAAGCACAACTACAATGACATGGGAAAATACCTGAACAAAGCTGAATGCCATACATGTAAGTACCCGTGAAAACTTAAGAAAACAAATATCAAACCTCTACGGGGAGGAAATAGCCAGGTCAAAACCTACGAGAAACTGGAAATTAAAAGAGCAAGAATACTATGTGACCTCCAATTCCTACGCAGCTGCAGAGACAACAATACCACACCAACCTGCTTCAATTTAACATTTCCTCAAAGCACAGCAGCCACTAAATGGATCCTGAAAAGAACTGAAATGGCTCTACTAAGGAACGAGCTCCACAGCAAGAGATTCCAATTAGATCAGTTAAACAAAGATTTGCTAGCACTACACCTGGAATTGAGCAGCAAAATCCACCCTCTACTTTGGGACAAGATTAAACAACTTACAACTTGGAGAGCTGAATCTGAAACCACTTACAAAAATGATAAACTCTTGAAAAAATTAAGGAAATTAGAGCAGGACAAGAAAACCCCCAACAACTCACAACAACACCTGAGACAATTAGTATACAATGTTTCCAACAGAGAACTCACCAAAACAGAAACAGATGTCCTAACCAAAGGATTCAAAATGATGGCAGATGAGATTCTGCCGAAATGTTGCTACAACTTTAAAAGCACAACTACAATGACATGGGAAAATACCCGAACAAAATGCCATACATGTAAGTACCCGCGAAAACTTAAGAATATATATATATATATATGGCGTTCAGCTTTGTTCGGGTATTTTCCCATGTGATTGTAGTTGTGCTTTTAAAGTTGTAGCGACGTTTCAGCAGAATCTCATCTGCGATCATCAGGCTTTCTTCCCCCTCCCCTTTTTCCCCCCTCATCCCTCTACTTCTAACTCTCTCATCTGTAATCCCCTCTTCTGTTGCTTTCTAATATTATACTTATCTTTCAAATTGTTCTTTTGTTGTTGTTGTTGTTTTTTCTAATCGTAAACCTTTCACTCTCTTTCCCCCCTTTTCTTTTTTCCCCCCACTTAAATTATTTGACCATTAAAGATGGCTTCTTCTTTGTCCCAATCTTCTTGTTCTGCAAGCGTTTCTTGTTGCTTCTCATAGTTCCAGATCTCCATTTCTAAGAATTGAAACATGAAGCCAAAAGAACTTCTCCCTTCTTGTGCGTCTTCTTTCCATTTTTTAAGTTACGTTTTCAGTTCTTCTAAGAGTGATACCATTTTAAAAACTTTTAAACAACCACCCAGTTAATTTTAGTCATCTAGATGCAAAAACCAAAAATCACCAAGTAATCCAAATAATCCAAGGCTGTTTCTACTTGCTTCTTTTTTCCACTTTCTCTTCCTGGGGTACTATTATTTTGTTACCAAGTTTCCATTAAAATGTATCTTTGAGGAATCTTGTTAAAATTTCACTGTAAGTTCCTTTTAATTACAGTTCCATTCCTTAAATCCAGGCAGTCTCCTCCATTTTTCCAGATCCTGCCCCGCTATTCTTTTTTTTTTTCTCCTTTCCAGCTTTTAAAAACTTTTAAATGTCCAGAAATCTTTATTTACCCCTTTGACTTTTATTTTCAGCTTAGATGCCTATTAAAGTCAAAGTGGATTTTTTTTTTGCAGTTTCTTGCTTTCTCTTAGCTGTCAGTATAAGGAAGGGAAGAAAAAAAACCTAATCTCTTCCCTTCCCTGTCTCCTTCGCAGCTTCAAAATCTTGTTTGGAAACAATGTTGTTAAGTTTAAATTCCAGGTACCTTATTGGTTGCTCTTGCTGTTTGACCTGGTCAACCAAAACTTTCTCTTCTTATCTTCCTCCTGCATATTCTTTTCCAGTCGAGTTCTTCTTTGTGGTGGCTATTTCTGACCACCACTACAACCGCCTTTGGGAAAGGGAGTAATGGCCAGCTGGGGAGGAGAGATGCGGCTCTCCTCAACCCTGCAGGCAGTCTCCCCCCTCTTCACCACCTCTATGGGGTGGCTTAGCCCCAAAACCAGCTGGCTCGGGGTGCTCCAGCAGCAAGCACGAATCGAAGCCTCGGAGAGACACGATTTCGGTCTGTCACTGAAGAAGCTCAAACCGGAAGTCATTAACCCAAAAAATTTGCTGCACTAGAAAGGCACCATTAAATTAATTGCTTGAAATCACAGCTGTGGTCTAGTTAAGGAATCTCATAATTGTGTGCACTTTCAGATGTATCCAAGATCAATTGCACCAGGGATGGCAAATATAGAAGGGCTGAAAACTGACATATTTTTCATTGTCAACTTTTAGATATATTTCTTCTATCAAATATTGTACAAAACTGATGATGTCCTTTATTCAATATCTGCTGAGACTTTTGGCAGTGATTCAAAAGTTATCAAGACTATTTGGCACTGTGGAAAGCAGTAGAAGATTTTTTTTTGTTAAAAAAAAATCCAGATTAGACTGTATTAACCAAGGACAAAATGATTTTTAATTTTTTGACAGTGTACACAAGATTTTGGTTGATAAAGAGGCTTTTGTTAAATAGATACTGGATCTGAAAATAGCCAATACATATTTGTGTAAATACTTCAGTTTTACAAATGTAGCTTCTGAATTCCCTGTGCATTCTGCAAATTAGCCAGCAAGGGGAGCTCTAACCCAGCAATAAAACAAATAATTTCCTCTACAAAATAAAATAACTACAGGTATGAACAACTTATCTTTTAGGGATAATAATAAAATAAAATAAAATAAAATAACCACAGATGGGAACAACTTATTGGTCTGGAACAATTACATAAGTGTTCCCTATCAAAAGTTTTTCAACATATATCAGTCTTCTTTAATGTCTGAAGTAGGCAATTTCCACCAAATTACATTGTGGTACGAATTAAAAATAATGCTAAAAATACTCCTTCTCATAAAAATATTGGAAAACTATGCTGAATAATGTTGGTTCTTATGAAATATTCCTGAAGAGGAAAGGAATTGATTTTGAAAGAACTGAACTAATGAAAAATGCTGACCATATGGTTAAAAATACAATTAGTAGTAATTATGTACCGTAATTTATGATAAAAATAAAGAATGCCCTGAGGTAAGTTAGGCACTCAGTGTTTATATCAAGGGGCAATTAATGCTGTTTGTCCAAGATGTGTGTGTGTGTGTGTGTGTGTGTGTGTAAATTTCCCAATTTAATCCATTGCTGATATTTCTGATGGTCTCCTATCCAAATATTAATTGATCCTTCCTAAACTTTTCCAAAATCAAGCATAATCCTCTAGGCATTGCCACCTGAACTGCGTCATCAGAATAATAAAGATTGTTGAAAGCAGCACAGATTTTCTTGCCTTGCTGGGATATTTTTTCCCGCTGTGCTCTTCTACACACATGTCATTTCCACAGTCTTTGTGCTGTTCATATAAAGTTTATAAACCAAGAGCTAAAGATGTGCTGATTATTTTTAATTCACAGTTCTTGTTGACCTGGTAACCTGGTTTACCTGGTGGCATTGTTGTGTGAAATTCTGTTCAGTGCACGAGGTTTAATTATATTTGGGCAGAGCTGAGAGTTTCCTGGTGCTGTTCTAATTGTTTTGGTTTTTTTTACAAAAAATAGGTAATATTTTTAGTTGGCTTATTGTAGATGGTCTTCTAAGTTTCCTTATCAGCTTCAGGGTGAAGGAAGGTAAAAGAATTAGTGAGGCCGCACCTGGAATATTGCATCCAGTTTTGGTCACCACATTACAAAAAAGATAATGAGACTTTGGATAAAAAATTCAAAGAAGCACAACTGAGATGATTAAAGGCCTGGAGACTAAAACATAGGAAGAACTGCCGCAGGAACTGGGTTTGGCTAGTCTAGAGAAAAAAAGGACTGGGCGGGGGGGTGGGGGGGACAACATGATAGCAGCATTTCAGTATTTGAGAGGCTGCCATAAAGAGGAGTGTGTCAACTTACCTTCCAAAGCACCAGAGGGCAAGGCAAGAAACAATGGATGGAAACTAATCAAGGAGAGAAGGAACTTAGAACTAAAGAGATATTTTCTAACAGTGAGAACTATGAACCAGTGGAACAGCTTGCCTCCAGAAGTTGTAGATGCTCCATGACTGGAGGCTTTTAAGAAGAGACTGGACAGCCATTTGTCTGGAATGGTGTAGGGTCTCCTGCTTGAGCAGGGGGTTGGACTAGAAGACCTCTAAGGTCCCTTCCAGCTCTATTCTGATTGATTGATCTCTTTTATCCAATCTAAGGGGACCGAAAAGTTTGTTTTAGTGGATGAATTGTACTTGGATTTCCCCCTCTCAACAAAGACAAAACACCAGATCTGAGGTAATGTCTTTTGTAGCCTTAGCTTTAAATTTTAGGGATGTTTCCTTCCTATATTGTTTTGATTTTATATTGTAATCCAAACCAAGCTTTGGCAGCTTTCAGTAGCTTCCTTACATTGGAAATGGAAAACTATCACTATTTTAATGATAGTAGTAATAGAATACTTCCTCTCAGTAAGGATACATAAAGCTGATCTCGACACAAAATCTAAGTAGAATCTGTCTGAACCAGTCGGGTGACCTAGCTCATCATTCACCTGTGGAAATAAGTGCTTTTATGTAGACATTCATCCCTTCAGGTTTTATTTAAAGAAAAAAAATCACCTGGACGTAATATGTTCTTTGCTTACCTTTGCTCTCCAGACTTCCTTTGTTTAATGCTGGCTTTGAAACTCTCACATTTCCACTGTTTCCACATTTAACATGGATTCATGATTTAAATAATCACTCAGTACAGATGTGGCTTTGTGTGGAGGTCACAAAAGGCACACTGATGGCTGGTGACTTGAGTAAGTTGATGTGCTTCTTGGTCTTTTATATCTTTTCTACTTTTTAATCTCCTTGATTAGAATGTTCTTTGACTATATTGAATTGGTATATGGGGTTCTTCAGACTAAATGTATTGATTTCTTGCCACTGTTATCCCAGTGAAACACTGCCTCTAACTCCATCAGGGAGAGCTTTGCTTTCTACTGTAAAGCAAAAGAAGTTCTGTTTTCACACTACGATTATTACAGTTAGAAGAACTATTCAGTTCACATGTATATATAAAGGAAAAGAAAATTACAATGTATGGGTGTATGTGCAGTCTTAGCCTATGAATCTTTCTTGTAATATGTTTTATTAAAAGTTTTAAAGAGAACATAAAAACAAAAGCAAACTAATGCACAATTTAAAAAAAGAGAAAGAAAAGACAAAAGTACACAAAGAAAAGATAAAAAAGAAATAGTTGTGCTTCTCCCTATAAATCTTTCTTAAGAAAACAAATACTATTGCAATCGGTGAACTTCATTGTCATGGAGGACAAACGGTCTAAAACTGTAATTATAAACATAGCTACTGGAGACTAAATTCTACTGAATGTAAAATAATACTACAGCATTGTTAATAATCCTTTTCTTAAATATATAGGGAAAAAACTAAGCTCTTTTTGCTATTAGGTCTGTGGATGCCATTATTTTACATAATCCCTGCACTGCTTCTTTTCATCTCTGCATGCCTTAAATGCTCTGCTTTTTGTACTATGTTTTCTGGATGTTGTGTCTCATAATTATTTTTAGCAGTCTACCATTTTTTTCCATTAAACCTGTTGATTGGAATCTGCATGAAGGTTCTTTGTTGAGTTCCAAATATATACGAGAAAATAACTTTTTCTATGGAAATATGCTTATGTCTTCTGCTACATAGAATTTTGTAAACCAAGCTCATTCTCATGCCCCAGCATATAAGTTTTATATACTGTTGTTGCTCTCTAGCCCCATCTAGTGGCTGGAGAAGCAAAACAACAAGTATATTGTTTGAAAGCTGACCCAACCCATTTTATCCATTAGCCCGCACTCTCAAACCAAGGGCCTGCTGGAAAGCCAGTGTCCATTTCTTTTAGCATTTGGAGGAGACAGAAGCACAAAGAAGAATCCATCTTAATCTGTGGCACATGGTCATTCAAGAACAAACCCACTTCCCACACACAGAGCATCGCTGTTTAACCATACCCTGTTCTTTCAATAAAGCATCCAGAACTACCCACATGGTCTGTTTTATTGGAAGATGGGTGGGTTTAGTTGCATGTTGAGCTACCCACAGACTAATATGTAGTAAGGACACTCATCAATAACTAGTAGACATTATTCCACAGTAACTGTTTTCAGAAACCGTTTCCTTTCTTTCACCCTTCCATCCAACCAACCAACCATCACTTGACAAAGTGATCCACTTGATATGCAACTCAAAGAGGAGTACAATTAACTAAAAATTATGAAGCAGGGTTCACCAATCCAACAATCAACACATGCCTGTTAATAAATTAATAATAGCTTCCATTAAATATTCCTATTTACAATGGGTGCATGGGGCCCTGTGTGAGTTGCACCTAACACTTATGTATTTAGGATTCTATATTAGGGCAATGTTAGGTTTTACTAAATGATAGCAATGTTGGAGTGTGTCAAATGGGTTTTCTTTAGTTTTATTATTCCTGTATGTTGTTACAAGATTATATTGTATTATATAAATATTTTAATTTCATAAGTACTGAAGATTGTTCTGGAAACAAGTTATTTTAATCAGAAATAGAGTCTGCTCACAGAGTTGCTGAGATTTCTTTAAAAAAAAACATTTTTTTTAAACATCCATTTTCCTGAAATCCCACAAAGTATTTCAAGGTAAGCAGGTGCAACGTGAAGTGTTCAGCTGTGCGAGCCGTATCTTTTGCAGAATCAAAAGACAATCTAAAGATGCATCTGTCTCCCTTGCATGATATAGTGCAAACCTCTATGAGCATTTTGTTCAAGATTCTTTCATTCACTTTTTTAAAAAAATGAATAAGTAAAAGCAGTCTCTCTTTGGCAGATAAAAATGGCTTGGTGAAAGTAAAAGAAGGTTGAGACTCTGGAAAGAGTGCAGAGAAAAGCAGCAAAAATGATTAGGGGGTTGGAGGCTAAAACGTACAAAGAACAGTTACAGGAACTGGGTATGTTTGTCTAGTGAAAAGAAGGACTAGGGGTGACATGATAGCAATGTTCCAATTTTAACAGCTAACAGATAATCAGAGTTGGAAGGGACCTTGTAGGTCATCTAGTCCAACCCCCTGTCCAAGCAGGAGACCCTACACCATTTCTGACAAATGGCAGTCCAATCTCTTCTTTAAAGTCTCAAGTGATAAGGCTCCCACAACTTCTGCGGGCAATCTGTTCCATTGGTTGATTGTTCTCACTGTCAGAAAGTTTCTCCTTATTTCCAGGTTGAATCTCTCCTTGTTCGGTTTCCATCCATTATTCCTTGTCTGGCCTTCAGGATGCCTTGGAGAATACCTTGACATCCCCCCCTCCTCTCTGGGGCAGCCCCTCAAATATTGGAAGATTGCTATCATGTCTTCCCTGGTCTTTCTCTTCACTAGGATAGCCAAGCCCAGTTCCTGTAACCGTTCTTCATAAGTTTTAGTCTCCAGTCCCCATTTGAGAGGCTGCCGCAAAGAAGAGGGGATCAAGCTATTCTCCAAAGCACCTGAGGGCAGGACAAGAAGCAATGGGTGCAAAGTAACCAAGGAGAGAAGCAACCTAGAACTAACGAGAAATTTCCTGACAGTGAGAACAATCAACCAATTGAATGGGTTGCCTTCAGAAGTTGTGGGTGCTCCATCACTGAGGCTTTTACGAAGAGACTGGATAGCCTTTTGTCTGAAATGGTATAGACTCTCCTGCTCGAGCAGGGAATTGCACAAGATGACCTCCAAGGTTCCTTCCAATGCTGTCATTCTATGTTCTAGAAGGTGAATTTGGCATAACCGTAAATATATAGTGATGGAAGAAAACTGGAATAGTTATGTTGGGTTTCATACCCACTAATAACTTTTCTATGTAAGGTTTAAATACAGATGTTCTCAGCACAAAAGACTAATGAAGGAACATAATTATGCCACTGCACTGGGTGAAATGTTCATTAGACTTCAGTTATAATATACCGAGGCTGCCCCATGGAATAGCTAATTTTTTTATTGGATACCTCAGTTTAATTTTTAGTTCATCTTTCAAACTCTCTGTAATAATGCTAATTAGCTTCTCAGAGACTTCCTAATGGGCCTCAGAACTGTCATCTTATTTTTTTTTAATCTTTTTTTTTATGGTGTGAGAATATTCTGTTTAGTAGCAACAATATGACAACAGAGTTTGTTCGATGTCAAAGGATGGTGGTGTGGGAATCCACACAGGCCAATGTGTTCCAGAGCAATAATATAATAATGTACATGGAACTTTGACGTTAGAAGAATATGCAACATTTGTGCTGAACTATGACATGCAAACAGATGTGAAATCCATGCATCCCCAAACTTTGGGTTATGATCCAGAGGCAAACAAATCAGTTGGAGAAAAAAAATAAATTAAATGGCAGAAAATGGAGAGGAGTCAAAGTGAGAATCAGAAACATAAACATGTAAAATACTGAATCTGTTCAGTGCATCATAGGTCTATAAAGCCGGTATGGGAACAGTGATAGTGAAGCACTAGTTTTGAAACACATCAAAAATTAAACTCAAGAATATGAGAAGGCTGATTGCCCATTAAAAAAAGGAACACAATGCTGTTGCAATTTAATTTTGCACTTAACAGAGGAGAAATCCATGTATATATGCAATTTTAATAGTATATGTAGAACTGCAGAACAAAGAAAGTATAATTTAATGACCCAGATTGAAAATCCATGGTCACCAAGACTGATTCAGTAGAACAGTATAGAGAAAATTTGGGAAATATGCTTAGAATAAAAAAAATAATAATTTAACGCAATTGTTTTATCACCTTCAAGTACCAAGATGTAGCAGAACTCTCTAAAAGTCTAAAGGTTGTAGATCTCTACGCGGTGTGTGTGTGTGTGTGTGTGTGTGTAGACATCTTTATAACTGGTTCCTTCTTTCTAAAGGCAGGAAACATAACATTTCCATGTCATATTAAAGATGGTGGATGTGGGGGAAACTTGCAAACTTTAACTCCCTAGTTTTTAACTAATTGCAGCAAATGGCAATGATGCTAAAATAATAATAGTAAACTTAATAAGCTTAACAACCTTTGTCCTTAGGATCAAGGAATCTCCTGTTCTCTGTGCTAATGCACTTTCCAGAGTAATGGGAAAAGGTAGCATCCCTCCATGCAAGAAAATGTAGGGTCAGCTCCACTATCTGTCCTGTTGTAATTTTTTTCATTTGGAAGAGTGCAAAACGCAAACAACCCAAACTTAGGTTAAAAAGGATGGAAAAGTAGTGTTCTGGCAGGCTAATCATGTGGTTTTGTGACTATGAGACTTTCAATGCAGAGTATTTACAGTTTCCTTGTATTATCCTTGATAGAGGAAATGGCCTTGAGGAACAGGAAGAAGAGATGTGAAGGAAGAAAGGAAAGAACAAAAGATCATATAAAGGAACCTTGAGCAGGGGTGGGATTCTACCGGTTTGGACCGGTTTGGGCAAACTGGATGTTAAAGTTACATCTGGTTCGCTGAACCAGTATTTCAACCAACTGGCTGGCCCTGCCCACCCCTCGCCTCCCCTCCAAGGAGTCTCCATACAATGCAGCTAAATGCAGAGTCCGCGCGGAGGCTCTGGAAGGCGGGGAAACAGGCCTTCTGGAAGTCCCAGAAGGGGATTGTTTCCAGCTTCTGGAGGGACTCCAGAGCCTGGGGAGACCGTTTTCACCCTCCCAGAGGCCAGGGAAAACCTCCAGACCCTTGGGAGCACAAAAGCAGCCTCTCCCGAGCTCTGGAGGCCCACCAGAAGCCAGAAACAGGAAGTTCCGCTAGGCCATGATCACCATGACCACGCCCACCCAGCGACCAGGCAGTGAACTGGTTCCTGGGAATTTTGAATCCCACCCCTGACCTTGAGTCCAGGGTAGGAATGTAATATGAGTAAAGGGCACAGACAAGCCACTCTTCTAGTTCTTATAAAGACCAAGGGATGGAGGGAAGAAGCAGTTCAAACCTGCAAAAGTCTGAACTACAGTCTTACAATAAAAGTAGCATTGACCTACATGACATTGGATCCTGAATCTGCTCTATCTTGAAGGGCTGACAATGATTCAACTTATCTTTGAATAAAGGTGCAGGTTTTGCAGTGTCATGATATATCTGATTGAAGTATTAATCTGGCTCCCAATCTTCCCTAGAGCAGAGTTTTTTGACCTTTTCATGGCAAACTCTTTTTTTTTTTAAATTATGTTACTTCTTCTGCATTTTTGAAGCTATTAGTTCCTGTTGGTTGGATAATGGCCTATTCATAATAACCAATGCCACCCAAAATGTATTTTCCAGAATTCCCTCAATGTGACTGCTAATTGATCTTCAGTAAAGGGCAGAAGGAATAACTTTGAGAGAAGGAAGAAGAGACCAATCAGATAAAAGAACCAAGATAATAGTAGATTAAAAAAAATATACGAGTCCAGAAGGGAAAAGTAATTTGAGAAAGTCATGCCATCCCCAGTTCTAAAAAAGAAAAAGAGAGCAAGGAGGAAGACATATTCAGATCTATAACAGTTTGTTGGTGTGACTTTATAATAAAACTAGTGGTTTTGGTTAACATTTTTTATCTGTTTGGAGGATTGCCATCTTCAGATACACAAAATTATTTAGACAGTGCCAGCTAAAAGTATTTAAAAGTAAGCAAAAAGGTTGAGATATGAATTCTTATATCAAATTATTGGTTGTTAACATTCAGTAATATTTTTTTAAAAAAAATGCTGTAAACAACTGAGAAAATAATCTCAGTTGATAAAGATATTTTTTTTACCAATAGACCCAGTAACCACTCAACTGAATTTTAACAGTTGCTATTGGTGGATTGTATATAATTGAAATGCTCTTAATTCCCATTTAAAAAAAAAAATGAAATTGAAGTACCTCTACCTATTTGCACTTTACTTGCTGATATAAATAACCAAAGATATGCATTATATAGAAAGTTCCAGAAACCTCTTCTGTCGGCTTAAATATCAGCAAACCTACAGCTGTCAGCTCTGAATTGGTAGATAAAATAAAATAAAATTGATAACCATTAGATGGCACCAAAGAGATATACAAAAGTCCGAACTTTTGGTACATTTTTTTGATCATTTGAATATTTCCAGCAGTTTCTGAGCCAGTCAAAATCTAAATTTTTTTTAAAGGTCTGCATTTATTTTAAAGCACCTAGACACACATACAAAATGGGGCACTTGACAGTTGAATTAATTGAATGAAGCGAGCCACAAATCAAATACATATGGAGGGTTTCAACTTTAAGAGAAAAATTTGATGCAATACCCCACAACTTTATCCCCTAAGAAAGTGCAGTTAAATTTGATTGAAAAGGTCAAGACAGAACCTATCAATCTGGTTGAGGTGGTGTAAATAGTATAAGACAAAACTCATACTTTAATTCTTTCCTTCAGGTTTAGCTCTAGTTTCCAAGGACTTCATTTCTGGGCAAATGAAAAACTTATCTCATTGAGAAGCATGGGAACAGCTGTTCAACAGAAGAGAATTTGCTTTAGAAAGTATTTTAGAAAAGAAAAACATTTTAGATAAATATTATATGTGATTGAGATATGGAACTTCTTAGAAATGCCCTGTTTTCCATGTAAATCTCAGGGGAAGATTTCAGCAACAGAGTGGTCGATTCCTGGAATACTCTACCTGACTCTGTGGTTTCTTCCACTAACCCTAAACATGTTAACCTCAGACTGTCTACTGTTGACCTCATCCCATTCCTAAGAGGTCTGTAAGGGGTGTGCATAAACACACCAACATGCCTACCAACCCCATCTTAATGTTCCCTTTTATTTGTATCAATTTCATGTATTAATAATCATGTTTATACATACATACATACATACATACATACATACATAATCAAATGCATGCTTGACAAAATGAATAAATACAATAAAAATAAATAAAGACATCATACTACCTTCAGCAATTGTAGGATATTTTTTTCCTCAATTTCTCTGCCTATAAATTTAACGGAACATTTAAGAAGACTACTTGTATCCAGTTCTAGCATTTAAATTCCTTTCACTTTCAACTAGACCCAAATATGTTTCTTTTTTCTCAGGAAATGTTACCTAGTCGTCAATCAGTAACTCAATGAATTGGTCCTTGATTAATAAGTAATTGAGAATCAAGGACAAGTTTACTGTGAATTGGATCATGTAAAAATACATTTCTGAATTGTTACAATTCAAATTCAATTATAATTTTACTGTTGTGGTTTATTATCAGTTGGATAGCCAGTTTGGAAACAAATATGATACCCTTTTTTCCTGCCTTCAGGATGAAAAATAATAAACATTTCATCTCTTTTGCTTCCTCAGTTTGAACAGCAGATGGCAGCCAATATTCATTAACATATATTGCCATTTCTCTAATAAGGCAAACAATATTTATAGTCCAGACTATTTTATTTTGTTTATGTTTTTCAAAATTTTAATTTGGTATTAATCTGCAGAAGTGGGCAACTATAAGAAATGCAAATAAATAAATACATAAATAAATAAATCTATTAAAAAAATCCTTTATATCATTGGGTTACGTGGGAAATCAATAGTTTCCCAAAAGTTGTTGAACTTCAATTGTCAACATGCCTCAGCGCTGGTCACAACCTTCTACCATTGTAATAATTAAGATAGGAACAGCGTCTTAACAGTTAACTGTACTGTTGTGTTGTAGTTGTGAAGCTGCAGATTCTAAATATCAAGCAACTGGTGTAAAACTTAGATCATCATGTTATAACAGCAGAATCTGCTTCAAGATTAAGCTTACTTATTGAATACATGAATGAAGTAGTTTCTTAGCAGTAATATGGAAGTGTCATAATTCCCAGTGTCCCAATATAGCATATAGTTCTGGGATTTTGTGCTGGTCAAGTCTGGTTTATCTTTTTTAAAGATCAGTCATGGACAACCGAATGAGAGCCCAGAGGTGGAGTTCTCGTCTCACAATCAGGAGGCTATGAGTTTGAACCTAGGTACAGGCAGACATTTCTCTCTCTGGGCACAGTGATAATATATCTGCTGTGAACTCTGCATTGGTGACAGGAAGGGCATCCGGCCAGTAAACACTCAGCTCCATTCAGTTGCCCTGACTCCACTCCGATCCAAGGGATAGTGGGGTCATTAAAAGACAAGAGAAAAGTCAAGGACAACAGAATTCGGTAGGAGGGATTGCTCCAAAAAGATAATTCTAACATTTTACACAATTGTTTTGCTAATTTAGTTGGGTTACCAATAAATTAGATAATAATTTCCAGAAACTTTAACTTAAACTTAACTTGGTCATTTATTGAACCAGAATAATACTTTAAAAACTAAAATTAGTATCCAAAATCACAATATTTTCAATAGATATTTAGATGATAGAATTGGTCTAGTGGTTAAAGCACCAAGCTAGAAAACAAGAAATAACAAGTTCTAGTTCCACCTTAACCAACTGGGTGATGTTGGGTCAGTTACTATCTCTCAACCCAACTTACCTCACAGGATTGTTGTGGGAAAAATAAGAAGGTGTATTGGATATGTTCATCACCTTAAATTATCTGTAAAAAAAAAAAAAAAAACCTAAGGTCCATTATAAATAAATGAAGGTTTGACTAATCAAACTTTCAATATATTTTTAAATATTTAGTCACAGTGAATCAACACTATGCCTGTTGACAGAAACTGATATAAGAATCTTAATGACTAAAGTTTAAATCGGAACTAAAAGCACTGAAAAAATATATTACAAAATAGATTCAAAAGCATAAAACACTTCCAAATCTGTTTTAAGGTGGAAAAATTTTGACTTCTCATATAGCTCTTTTGTAGATGTTTGTTATGCTTCTTATGAAAATAAAATCCTTTGAACTATGGAACTTATGTCATTGTATTTTTCAAAGTGGGTAGGGATACTACCTAATATATGAGTCATGATGCCATTTCTTTTAAACGATGATGGTAAGATTTTTATCAGCAAGAATACAAAAGGTATTACCCTGCAATAATTCATCCTGCACAAAATGGTTTCATGAAAGGCCATCAAGTTTCAGATAATATAAAGCTTCTGTTTGATATAACAGCCTTGTATGTGAACACACTTTCTGTGGTGCTATTTTTGTTGTATGTGGGGGGGGAGGTTTTGACATGATTTAAATCATATTTCTCATTCAAGTGTTGTATAAGTGTTCTGCATAATATGTTTCTTCTTATAAGTTATTACTATAACTTAATTCTTCTACTTGGATATTTACCAATGGGATTATTTCATGAATAGTTAAATGCAGCATAGAACTCATTAACTATGTTCTTTATTTCCTTTAATTTTAAAATGCCTAACCCACCTTTCCTTCCTTCCTTCCTTCCTTCCTTCCTTCCTTCCTTCCTTCCTTCTTTCTTTCTTTCTTTCTTTCTTTCTTTCTTTCTTTCTTTCTTTC
>NW_020769335.1:311240-338840 GCF_900518735.1 Pseudonaja textilis | reverse complement strand
GAGCATGGGAGTAACAGAGCCCAGGTGAAAAGATCTAAAGTTCTACCTACTTTGCAACCTTTAATTAATTGTTCTATGAAATAGTGATAATGTTTATTCACCAGGCATTTTTATTGTATGTTCATCAGACTCTATCAAAAGATACCAGATTTCCTGCATTGACACTATAAGAAATTTGAAGGGTCTTACCTATAAGATCAGGTTAAGTCCAATTATACCTGTCTTTTGATTTCAAAATTTTATATCATTAATATAATCTTGAGTAAAAAAATACAGTTGTTAAACATATAACTGTGATGCTGAACTATATGAGGAGTTCTCGGTGATCTCTCAGCTTTGTTGTTTACTTGCAGATTTTTCATTACCCAATTAGGTAATTTCACAAGCAGGAACTGTTTACTGCATTTCTGCTACCCATTGTTTGCAAAATGTGAACTAACTAAATTAATAAATGAAAGTTTTAAAAGAGCGTTAGGAAGAATAATGAATGACGCTTCTGACATACTTCTACATAACAATGGAAATTTTAGGGTACTGTGGCATCGCATATTGTAAGGCAAGGCTACTTATTGTGTGCAGCATATAAATTTTGCTTTAAAACGTTTCTGACTTATCTTCCTTCTGCAGAGCTATATGAATTAAATTTTATAGTTTAATTGACCAACTTGCATCCCCAAGTCAATTACACTCAGAAGATCATGTTCAGATGTTACCTGAATGAAACAGTCAGTATGTAACATGGTTTGTCATAAATTGTATGATTTCTTGAGTTATATAATCTGAAAGAAGCTTGCTTGATTTTATTATGTATTAGATTTTATCTTCTTAAGGTTCTTGGGGAGATTATAGCTCAAATATTTGTCAAAGGGAAACAATAGCTCAGCTTTACTATTTTACAGAGGAAAAAAAGGCTTCTAATGTCTTGCAATATAATTATGCTTGATGGCTTATACTGAAACTTTCTTTCAATCCAAAGTATTGAATTACATGCTTTAAAAATAAGAGTGTGAAAAAGAGTCCTTCTGTCCACAAATATACAAAAGCCATATAAACAACAGAAATACAGTATAATAGCATATTTAAAGATTTAAACATTATTATCTCTAATAAATAACAAATAATTTATTATTTAACAACATGAACAGAGATGGTATTCAGTAGGTTCTGGCCAGTTCTGGAGAACCGGTAGCGGAAATTTTGAATAGTTCAGAGACCCGGCAAATACTACCTCTGACTGGCCCAATCCCCATCTATTCTCTGCCTCCTGAGTCCCAGCTGATTGGCTGGGTCTTTTTTTGTTGCCCTGCACAGGAGAACAGAGCTGGAAAGCAGATTAGTGGGGTGGTGGGGGAATGGGGATTTTTTTAGTAACCTTCCCCTAGGAGTTGGGAGGAAATGGAGATTTTACAGTGTCCTTCCCCTGGAGTGGGGTGGGAATGGAGATTTTGCAGTATCCTTCCCCTGCCACGCCCACCAAGCCACACCCACCAAGCCATACCCACTAAGCCATGCCATGCCCACCAAGCCATACCCAGTAGCAATTTTTTTTTGAATCCCTCCACTGACCATGAAGCAATATCATTTCCCTATGCCAAGTCCTTGGAAGGACTTGATAAGTAGATAAAAATGACAAATCCAGTCCAAACATCTGGCTCACTGTGTAACAAACTATAATAATAACAAAAGAAACCAAAGGTAATAGATACTTTGGGTGCAATCCCAAGTGGAGGACAACTTGAACACCACTGGCATTGATAAATTCATCATCATCAATTACAAAAGGCAGCTTTACCCTTGAGACATACTGTACCTCTAACACTGTACCTTCCTTGGGAAGGATTTGATAGGTGGATAAGCATGCCAAGCCCAGTCTGAACATCTGGCTGACTGTGTGATGAACCAATACTGATGAAATGATGGGGAGAGGGTTATCCTTATCAAAAGGATATAATGAATGTTTTTTTTACAGTGACTATGATAATGATCATCACTATTGTTGTATGTACATGAGAACTTATGCACCGGAGACAAATTCCTTGTGTGTCTAATCACACTTGGCCAATGAAGAATTCTAATTCTAAAAGGATAAGAAGGAAGAAGAACTATTGAATCTGTCTTCTAGGAAGGAAGTTTTTGAACCATGGGGGGGGAAAAAACAAAAAACAGAACACAGACCAAAGGAGAAACCAAAAAGGACTCCCTTGCTTTGTATCTTTACTTACCATGCTCCCAGTGGTCAGTGAGATAAAAGGTGCAAAATCCATGCATCTGGAGTGGCATCTTCAGACAAATTGGGAGATTATTAAATAAATATTGTGGCATTCAAGTTTTTCTTATAAGGCAACGAGAGTAGAAGTAGTAGAATGCAGAGGAGAAGAGCTGGTAGGCAAATGATGATAATGAAGGATAATTCTCTCTTCCATTCAGAACATTTCAATTGCTGGGTTACATTTAACAAAGCTCTAATATTGTCATTCTTTTATTTATTTTTTTATTTAGTTTATTTTCTTAATACTGCAAGCCACCCAAAGTTAGTTTGAGGTAGGATAGATGACCAATAAATCTGATAAATAAATAATACAAATAAAATCTGTCAGTCTCGCTGAGGTGGGACACAATAGTTTGGAATTTGGGAGATATGTAACTGAAACAAGAAAGTGTGAGACTATTATTATCCCCCCTGCCACTAAATTGTCCTCTGCAAAATGTGCTCTAGTTCCTTTGTGACATTTTAGTGAAGATGTGTTTGGAAACATTCTTGTCATTGAAATTTGCATCCAATCAATAACTTTGTATGGGACATATTTATAGAATGAGTAACAATGAAAGCCTATATTTAAAAAATAATAATTTCCCAAGGTATCTAATAAAGAAATCAAATGAGATCTTTCCATCCTCTCCATTTTTTTCTCATAAGGGTTTCCCAGTAAGGGAACTATCCTGCATTACAATTAGAACCAGACCATTTTGAAGAAAGTGTCTAAGCTTTGTAATCAGTTTTTATCTTAGTAATAAACTTAGACCCAATAAAGAAGGGATTTGGGTTTTAAACCTTTAATCCTATAATCCTCACTCCTAAGTGATAGGTCAGACCTGTACTATAAAACAATAATTTTCTCATTTTTTCAGGGATGATTTCATTAAGCTCTTTGTGCTTATTACTAAATCAACATTGGGCCTTAAAACACTCCAAGTTGAACTATTCTACTGACATCAATATACTATGACACACATAGCACACGAGCACACACTCTCGTGTCACATTATTTAGAAGGAGGATTGGGAGGAAATGTGACTATTTTTCCAGATTAAGATATTGTTTACTCTAGTTTTTGAGGACAAAATAATCTGTTCCATTGAGCTAACCTTTTCTCCTCCTAAAACAAACCAAACAATCTCATATGGGAGAAGGATGAACCTTGGTTTTGTGGGGCCAATTTTCCACCAATTTTCTTAAATAGAAATTAACAAATCCTTAAGACTTTATATTAAGACTTTATATTATCTATCAGTAACTGTGACACGGTTTCAAGGATGTACTGCCTTTCCCCTATCCTAACCCAGAAACAGATAAAAGTTGAGCAATTTAAAGCAGTATTAGAAATTAAGAAGTTTGTTCCCAAGCTGGGCTACAATAAAAAGAAAAATGAGGGTGGAATGACAGCAGGAAATGTGTTTATTGCAGGAAATCTCTAACTGACAAAAAAGCAGAGATTGGTGGTAGCTACAAAGGGGCCATTCCTCACCACCTAGTGATTTCTAGTCCAAACCTTTTAAAGCAATCATTAAGAGTGAGAATGTAAGGCATTAGTCAATCACAGGTCTACTCATGTTCTCTTCCAGTAGGGACACTCATTTTGAAAGAAGCAGCTAAATAAGATTTTGATCTAAGATAGTGTAAATGGATTAAGAGGTCCAGATAAATTTGGAATATTGCCTTTTACAATAAGATTTTGGAACTAACTTTACAAAATAAACAATTTCTTGTGGGAAACAGACTTTTTTTCCTATTCTGTTTATTGCAAGTCATAACAGAATGTAAGTGCTGATTTTAGAAAATTTACATTGGAGGAGACTAAAGAGGGAAAGTGGAAGTGTAAAATCAAATTTGTTGCCAGTTAATATTGGGACTTACAAAATGACACAAAATGTTGTAACATCAGAACTATTAAAGGAGCTCCTTGGAACAATCTTTAAAAGACAACAATACATAGAACTACAAATGACAATCCAATGATTTGGAAAAGGCACTAGACTGGATATACAAAAGAAAATGGTTGAAGTTTAACCAGGAGAATGGCTAGGAAAACATTGTCTTGTTGGATTTACAAAAGAGGCTTGTTGCAGCCTTAAAGAAATCTGTGCAGTAGGGTTAAGATGAATTGAACAGAAAATCTGTATCAATATCTGATAGACTAACTTGTAATACTAGAAGCAAAAAGAAGGAATGTGAAGTTGGTTTATTTGATGAAGCTTAAATTAAGACTTTTTGAAAGCTGTTTCAGACAACCCTTTATGGACTTTTGACGGGCACCAAGATTGAAAAGTTGATATTTTAGATTTGCTTATAATTAGGGGATGGGATGTAGAATGAAGAGATATATGTTTAACTTTGGGAGCGGGATTAAGAGTTATTAAATTTGTTTATATCTGTGATGGTTGAAAATCACTTCCCTATATATTTCGTTTATTTTTCTTCATTATGTTATCTCTTATTTCTTTCTCTACCTCTTATACTTTTATTCTTTTTTTTACATTTTATTCCCTTTTCTAAATTTAGTTTATATCAGTTTTTACTATTATCATTATTATTAATAAAAATTATATTAAAAGAACTCTGTTTGATTAAGTGATCCTTTGGAATTATTGGTTTTCATGAGTAAAACATTCAAATTGTCAATTGTTGCGCCTACCAGATATGTTTGAATTCATGTTCATTATGACACAAAAGTATAAACAGATCTTTAAAATAATTGGAATGGGGAAATATAGAACAGTATTTTATATATCTTCTAAATAGAGTATACTGAGATATGGCAATACATAAATCTTGCAACTAGCTATTAGTGTTCTAGGCTAAAAGCCCACTAAGCCATCTCTTGCCTCAAAATGTACTTTGTAGGTTACAATGTGATAGATATTGAAATATTTTCCTATTCATCTTTTATTCATACCAAGCACCTTTATACCTTTTCCTTAGAACAAAAATTGCCTTGTTCTGTTTCATATCTCCACATCAGGAAAATCATGCCAAGAAAACCAACACAAAGGTGATCTCTCAGCATATATTTTTTTAGATGAGCTGTCTCCCATTTAAAAAACAAAACAAAACCTGCCCCAGATTATTTGCAACATGAAAAATGCAATGCAGATTTTTAAAATCAATTAATGAATAGTCAGTTGATGTAGGAAATCAATCTGTGAAAAAAAAAAAATCATTTGCAAGTTTGATATTCTCTATTACTTACAAGAGAACATAAGCATGCCTTCTCTGGTGCTTATGTGTAAATCTTTAGTGTAGTTAAAAAAAAGGCATTATTTTTCTCACCTACTATAGCCATGGTGGAAAATGGAGAATGATGGGACAGAACCAGGGGTGGGATTCTACCATTTCGCACCTTTTCGCTAGAACCGAGTGTTAACATTCTAAGCAGTTTGGAGAACTGGATGTTAGAAGAAATTACTGGCCTAATCATGTAAGGAAGGCAGGAAGGAAACATTCTGGTGTTGCTTACAGAAACTGCCTCTCCGTTAACCCTTATTACATTCTTGGCAGGACTAGACTTCCTGTCTCAGGAACTTCTCTGGAGTTTTTTTTTTTCTCCTTTGCTGGAACTTTGCTTGTGTGGAGTGACCATTCAACGTTATAATGTCACTGAAAAAAGTGACTTATGACCATTTTTCACACTTACGACTGTTGCAGCATCCCCAATGTCATGAGAGGCCAAGCGAGGAGATGCGTACCTTGATGTGAATGATATTGAGTTGGCCGCGCCCAGACATTAACATGACCACCAAGCCATGTCCACCAACTGAGCCATGCCCACAGAATCAGTTGTTAAAAAATTTGAATCCCACCCCTGGACAGAACATAATTAGCATAATCCCTCAGATCCTCTACAACAGGAGTGTCAAAAACCTTGCTACATAGGCAATTTGACCAGGACGCCTAAACTTTCGAATACAATTATATACTAGATTTCTTACTCATGTGCTAATATGAAGATGATCTGGGTGGACATTGATCACCAGAATTGATCACCAAGATTGATTCAGTTAAAAGCAGTAGCACTCAGCATTAACACTTAGGTTTAACCTAGCTAGCCTAACACTGAGCTGTGGTGGCACAGTGGTTAGAATACAGTACCCCAGGCTACTTCTGCTGACTGCTGGCCTTCTATCCTTCTGAGGTTGGTAAAATGAGGACCCAGATTGTTGGGGGGCAAGATGCTGACACTGTAAACTGCTTAAGAGGGCTGTAAAGCACTGTGGTGTATAAGTCTAAATGCTATTGCTACTACTGTATACCACCCCATAATGTTTTACAGAACTTTCTGGGTGGTTATCAATGTCATAATATTGTGCACAACAATCTTGATCCTCATTTTATTGAGTTCAGAAGGCTGAGTCAACTTTGAGCCTGTCAGGGTCAAACACCAGATTGTGAGCAATAATAGCCTTCAGTATTGCAGTCTAACCACTGTACTACCAAGGATTCTTTTAGCTAGACAAGTATCTTCTTTCTTTCTGATTTTTCCATGTGTATCTTTCCAGAAGTTGCATGGTTAGAAGAAGACAATAATTTCTGACAGAGGGATCCTACCATTCTTTTATCAAAGGTAGTGATAATGATTTGCTATTTCTTTATACATGGGAAGCATTTGACCCATTAGTAAACGAACATGAACATCCAAATGCACATATTTGCATAGTGTCTTCATGCACTACTTGTCTTCACATGTTTCAAAATATGGAAATCTTTATATATATTCTGAAATGAAAATATTCTAGCAGAACTCTATTTAATAAGTTTTCTTTACTGGCTTAATAGCACCAAATCTATGAAAGCTCAAACTTTTGCCTTATCTATTTCAAGCATTTAGCACTATTTTAATCCTTTTTTGTTTTTTTGAAAATTTTATCTGGGTTTTCACAAAAACAAAATACAAGTAAAATATCTTTTTTGAAAATAGCATGGTCCCAGGTTATCACTTCATACAGACACAAAACTCAATTTCATGGTCATTTTTATATTCTATTCCATATCTTATTACCATTTTATATTTTCTACATAGTTTTTCCCCTCTTCTTTTTTTGATTATCTCAATTCAAATCATTATATTTATACTTTTGTCTGTCCTGTTACAATTTCACATTATCTTTTCTAATTGAACAAATTTTTCCCCATAGTTACCAATTAGAGTATGACACCTTTGTATCCTTTAATTTGTGTGTGTGTGTGTGTGTGTGTGTGTGTGTATGTGTGTGTGCGTAAATAAAACACATTCCATTCCAATTCAATTCTATCATTAATATGCATTAAAATCTTAACATCTTTAACATTTCTTTTCAATTGAATATCATACTTCCTTGGGAACACATATAAACTTTCCATAGTTAATTCTTTTTTTTCCATATTTCTCACTTATATTTTTATAAATCATTACTAATAATTAAAAATGTTCTCTTTTAATTCTCTCAATCATTTTAATTCATTTATTTATTAACAAACATCCCACTGCATTACAATAAATATTTTATCCATCATCATATTTTCTAAAGTTATTTCTATTTGTAATATAACAAAGCTATCTTATGTACCTTTGCAGAATCCCTTTTACAATTAAACTTTCACCCATTATCTCTAAACAAATTTATGGTTACAATTGTTATATCTTTTCCCTGTTTCACCATTTCTTGTTTCTGTCTTTTACAACTTCTTTTCCTTGCCTTCTTCCCCCTCTTCTTCTCCCTCCCCTTTTTACCCCCTCATCTCTCTATTTCTAACTCTCTCATCTGTAATCCCCTCTTCTGTTGCTTTCTAATATTATACTTATCTTTCAAACTGTTCTTGTTTTTGGTTGTTTTTTCTAATCGTATTTTCTTTCACTCTCTTTCCCCCCTTTTCTTTTTTCCCCCCACTTAAATTATTTGATCATTAAAGATGGCTTCTTCTTTGTCCCAATCTTCTTGTTCTACAAGCGTTTCTTGTTGCTTCTCATAGTTCCAGATCTCCATTTCTAAGAATTGAAACATGAAGCCAAAAGAACTTCTCCCTTCTTGTGCATCTTCTTTCCATTTTTTAAGTTACGTTTTCAGTTCTTCTAAGAGTGATACCATTTTAAAAACTTTTAAACAACCACCCAGTTAATTTTAGTCATCTAGATGCAAAATCCAAAAATCACCAAGTAATCCAAATAATCCAAGGCTGTTTCTACTTGCTTCTTTTTTCCACTTTCTCTTCCTGGGGTTCTATTATTTTGTTACCAAGTTTCCATTAAAATGTATCTTTGATGAATCTTGTTAAAATTTCACTGTAAGTTCCTTTTAATTACAGTTCCATTCCTTAATTCCAGGCAGTCTCCTCCATTTTTCCAGATCCTCCCCTTCTATTCTTTTTTTTTCTCCTTTCCAGCTTTTAAAAACTTTTAAATGTCCAGAAATCTTTATTTATCCCTTTGACTTTTATTTTCAGCTTAGATGCCTATTAATGTCAAAGTGGATTTTTTTTTTTTCAGTTTCTTGCTTAAGTCTCTTAGCAATCAGTATAAGGAAGGGAAGAAAAAAAAACCTAATCTTTTCCCTTCCCTGTCTCATTCACAGCTTCAAAATCTTCTTTGGCAACAATGTTGTTAAGTTTAAATTCCAGGTACCTTAGTTGTTGCTCTTGCTGTTTGACCTGGTCAACCAAAACTTTCTCTTCTTATCTTCCTCCTGCATATTCTTTTCCAGTCGAGTTCTTCTTTGTGGTGGCTATTTCTGACCACCACTACAACCACCTTCGGGAAAGGGAGTAATGGCCAGCTGGGGAGGAGAGATGCGGCTCTTCTCAACCCTGCAGGCAGTCTCCCCCCTCTTCACCACCTCTATGGGGTGGCTTAGCCCCAAAACCAGCCGGCTCAGGGCGCTCCAGCAGCGAGCACAGATCAAAGCCTCAGAGAGACGAGGTTTCAGTCTGTCGCTGAAGAAGCTCAAACCGGATGTCCCACACTATTTTAATCCTTTATTTTAGATCTAGGAAAAGCAAAACATCCAATTACTTGGCCTAATGGGGATCTATCCCTTCTTTCTGGCATCTTTATAGAACTTCAAATAGGCTCAGATATTTAATCAGCTCTCAGGTTTTGCAATCAAGTCATTGCAAGCCTTATAGCCCTTCCTGTTTCAAATGTTGACTTTCAGCAAGATTAAAAAAGACTACAAATTTTAAAGAACTCTCCTCAGAAAAAGCAGCTCTGCTAGTAAACAAAATGTAGATTATCACTTATTTACTTCCATTAGACAAACAGTGGAAACTATGGAGGAAGTAACTGAGATAATAATAAAAAAAGATTGCAAAGTTCAAATGATGCATAACCAAGTCTATGCATAACTATCTTGGGAACCTAATGATAAACAATAATAATTTATTGCATCTCTCTCTCCTCAGTGAATTAAGAGTAATGTGTTGAAATTAATTGAAAGTACACTTTTTTCTTTTTTTTCTTTTTTTCTGTCCCCGAAGCAATAATTGTTTAGTCAAAAACAACTGAAAAGATACATTTTGCCTTCAAAGCCATATTGCCTTCACATTGTAGGATTAGGATGTTTAGAAAGAAATAAACTATATTCTTTCTGCTACTTCACATGTATATATACACTAAAGCTGCAACATGAAATCAATAATCCTGAAGTCGTTTTTGTTCTCTAACTAGAAAAAAATGTTTATTGTAATGTATATATTACAAAAAAAGAGTGAGACTCTTTTGCAGCACTGGAATGACAAACACCAAATGAAATCCTAACAAATGGAGACAGTTCTTTCTATCTGATGTTCCTAATAATGTTTTATGCTTCCCATAGGAATGAATCTCAATGATCCACAACACATTCTCCATAGCCCAAAACCCAACATGACTCAATGTACTTTGGAGCAATTTAAACCGTGTGGCTTTCAGATGAGGACAATCTCAAATATAATGAAATGCTGCAAAGAACCACCCACAGTCTTCCATGGAGTAGAAGACATAAGCATTCCCTAAGCATTCCCTAAGCATTCCATGCCCACTTGCTTCTTCTTTTTTTTTTTTTTTTTGGGGTGGGAGTGGGATAGCAAAAGCAGAATCCAAGAAACTAAAACCTACCCTGCCACAGATAATGAAGTTCTCCAACTAAAAGAATTTTAGAAGAGATGCAACCACCTCTTAAGACTTTCAGGCTTACATTGAGATAGGAACAATAGATGGCTTGATTGACAGTGTTTCTTATGCACTCCTGGATCTCCAATGAAATATGAAATTGCACACCATTACTGTTCATGGGCAATAATGTAGAGGCATCAGTCTTTGCTTCCAATTTCCTGGTTTTCTGAAGCTTGAACAAATGTGATACAGTCTTAACCCTGTTCTTATTGAATATTATGCCTCAGTGCACAGTTTTCTGGACTTTTGAAGTTCTGCCTTATCTGAACATGAACTTGGATGGAGTCAATGTAAAAGACAGATTATTCTTTGTAGTTCATATACTACTTTCTGTTTTCCTTTTCCAAATCTTTCTTGCAAACTTCCAATATGTGTTTAATTTTTCCTATAAAGCAATAAAAACGTAAAAAAGACTCTAGGCTTCAAATTGTTACATCTATTTGTCTGAATGTTTGCATCTTTCATTCTCTTCTATTAAAATAAAAAAGCTGGTAATTAAAAAAAATGGTATGCTATAAAATAACAGAATCTACTGCAATCCTAAAGGTGCTTTTTCAGGAGGCAACTGGACTTTCTTGGTTTTTTTTTCTTTAGAAGACATTTTGCTTCTCATCCAACAAGCTTCTTCAGCTTTGAAAGGATAGTGGGGAATGGAAGGATCCACTATCCTGTCAGAGCTGAACAAGCTTCTTGGATGAGAAGCTGTTGAGGTAATTCTCCATTAGGAGAAAGATTGCATAAAGGGAGACGTAGTGAGAGTAGTAAAGAATAACACACACACAGCACACAAATACACTGTACAATAAATGTAGGTTTTTACTTCCAATGAACGTTTAAGCAAAGTCCAAGGTAAGCAACCCAAGTCATTCACAGGTAAGGCAGTCAGTTTTCAGTTCAGGGATAATCCAAATATCAAAGTCCAGTATCAAAAACAGTTCACTAACAGACTTACATCAACGATCAGTAACAGTCATTAGGAGGAACAGCAACACTCTCCAACAGAAGGAATAGAGACTCACACTCACACTGAGACTAAACAACCCAGGTTTCTGGCTCCATCTTATGGCCATTTGAGAAACCACACCCAATTACAGTTTTAGCATTCTCTTAAAGATACAGTATTAAAATGTCTATCCTAGTTTATATATTTCTAACCCAAATAACTGTTAGGTGACTTACATTCCTAACAGAAGCGAAATGTTTTCAAAGAAAAAACAAGAAAGTCCAGTTGCCTTCTGAAAAAAAACACCTTTGGGACAACCATGACCTGGATGACTGAGAATCTCTACAGAGATGCAATATCAACCAATATATATTTCATAGAATCTATTAGGCTCAATCTCAAAATATTCCTTGGTTTCAAATAGTATACAAGAAATGTGCATATTTGGGAAAGCTAGATAGTGCAATCCTTTTATTAGGGAACATTCAAGATGAACAGAAATGTGAAACATAGGGAAATCTATAAAAATAAATGTGAACTGATTTGTAAAAAAAACATAACATGATGTAAACTTTAATAGAATGTGACAACAATTTAATACAAGGGGCATGGATCAGCTGTATTTTATTTCATACCTCCCTAAAGAATAATTTGTTTTCCCCTCCTATATGTAGAATTTGGAAAGGAAAGGAGGGAAGGAGGGAGGGAGGGAGGAAGGGGAGTAAGGAAGGAAGGAAAAAGAAATTTATCATGAAGAAATTTGTACTGTTATGTACGAATGAATGTAATCCAAAGGACAGTTTAAGCTTTGGCTTTTGTTTCTGCTTCATTAAAACCTATAAGACAGAAATGAACTGTGCTTTACACTGAACTGAACAAAAGGAATGGCTGTTTTTAATTTGGTCAGGATGACTGAATTTTTGAATGTGGAAGACAGAACTATTCTTCTCGACAAAAGCAAAAGGAATTATGGTGATGTATATAATACTTTTGGAGATCATTTGCTTTATAAATAAATAAAGCACCATGCCAGCTTTGCTTCCCTGAGCTGAAAGAAGGACCCATAAGGTGTTTAATGCCATGTCATGAACACCGTATGGAAGGAATACAAAATAGTTTCATACATAGAGTTAACTATATATACTGTAGGATTGTGTCAGGTTCCATAGAGTTGTAATAAAGTTTGAGGCCTTCCCATTGCTGAATTGCCTACACTAACTAACTCTAGCTGCTGAAAACTGATGTTGAACTATCCATATTTCATAGACTTTTCTATACTCTAAGGCGATATAGTTACAAAGCATTGTATAAGCCCAAAATATTCCATATGAGGCACAATTATCATGTATTTGTGCATGTAACCCATCCATCCTCACACATATAGACACATGCATACACAGATCTGCACACATAGACATGCATATTTCTGGTCATGAACTTTATGTGCTCTCTATTACTGTCAGAGAGTTATCCTGTAATATTTCAGTTGGGCTCCCAAAGGTGCTTTTGCAAGAGGCAACTGGTCTTTCTGGTTTTTTCTTTTTCTTTGAAGACATGTGGGCATGAGTGCCAGCACCCCAGCTCAGCTGCACCATGCATGCACACCTCCTGCTGGCTAGCTGGCCTTATGGTCTCTGCCACACATGCATGGGGGTGGGCGCATTCACGGGGGGGGTGCATGAACGGGACATGGGTGCATGCACGGGGGACCATGGGCACATGCACAGGGGGCACGCCTTCCATTTTGGATGTGCGCGCATGCAACAGACGTTTTGGGCACTTGGTGCCCAAAATGTTTGCCATCACTGCCATAGACATTGCAGTTCCAGGATAACATTGCAAATGTATATTCTACTAACGATACTTATCACTTCCCTTTAAGTTCTGTTCCAATAAAGTAGAATTAACTCATCTACTTTGTGTTTGTCATCTAGTTACCTGGGAAGGCTGACAATATGCTAGTTATTTGGCTTGTTCTTGTGCTTTCAAATAAATGCAAAACAAAAACTAAAACCCACATCTAAACCTTTAGTTTCCCTTTTGGTTGATTTGAGGAAACTCTTTCCACGTGAGAAGCCACATTGTTAAGAAGCTTATATAAGTACATCACAAAAGGAAGCTGTGGTGTTTGGAATTATTTATGCAACAGGAATGCTGTGCTCAAAACTAATGTTCAAGGTCCACATTCTAAACACAGTTGAGTGGGTTCAGAGATATCTTTTGAGAAAATTACTCCACTCACAATAGAATTCCCTATGCCTCCATAGGGCTTGAAATTTTGGGCCTAGGCAATCTGGAACTGCACTGCCTGCGGTCCGATCCAAGCATAGTTCACAAAATTGTCTGCTACAATGTCTTGCCTGTCAATGACTTCTTTAGCCTCAATCACAATACACAGGCAAACAACCAATACAAACTCAACTAAACCGCTTCAAACTCGATTGCCGAAAATACGACTTCAGCAACAGAGTGGTCAACACATGGAACACCCTACTCGACTCCCTTGTTATAGTCTCAGCCCCTCACAACTTCAACCTCAAACTGTCTACTGTGGACCTCACCCCATTCCTAAGAGGTCCTTAAAGGGGCCATGCATAAGCGCACCAGTGTGCCTACTGTCCCTGTCTTACTATCCCCATTTACCTGTATTTTACTTCCTTTGTTCTTGTTTATGTTCATACTTGTACTTGTTATCTTGTACATAGTTGACAAACAAACAAACAAATAAATAAATAAATAAATAAATAAATAAATAAATAATGTATCTGGGAGAATGTATAATTGTTGTTTTTCCTTCATTCTGTCTTCAGGTAAATTTTTATTCTGATATACCATAAGCCTTAAAACATGATGTTATGGAATTTTAACTTGATGAACTCTTCATGGCCTAATAGTCATCACAAATATTTTTCAGCAATTGAACTATAATTGACATGGATATAATTCATAGAGTACACCTTGCTAAAATTAAATGTACAGATTGCCACCTTATTATAATGAGTTAATTGCAAAAAACCTGCAAGATAATGAGCACATATTATCATAATTGGTGGCACCTACGTGTTGAAAACAGCAAGGCTGAATTCCAGAATGGAGATCAGCTTGACAATGTAGTGACATGTATAGATGATAGTTTGAAACTATAGACAACTCAATTTATTACTCTAGTTTTCAGGGGTCTTCAAACTTGACAGTATTAGATTTGTGGACTTCAACTCCCAGAATTCCTCTTCCAGTCATGTTAGCTCAGACCCCTGTTCTACATAGATCATATGTACAATGGGCTTTAGTGGTGAATATCAATGGAGGATATTTGCACTGTGCAAATTAAAATACAAAAGTGTTCCAGTCATGCTAGACAGTATTTTTTAAGTATAATGACATAAATTAATTCATCCATCAAGAATATCTAATGGTTTAAACTATTCACTATTTTTGTTCTCTAACGAATATAAAATAATGTGGTGTCAGATATAGAAGCAATGGCATCTGAAAATAGTCTATTTCTGAGTCCCACTGATCTTTGTTTCTAAATCTACTACTTCCATTTTTGCCTTGTTATTGTTATTTTAAAAAACCACCACAAAAATATTACAATCATTTTAGCATTCTTTTATCACAAAATGCTCTTCCATACATTTCTGGCATGCGTTGTGGTACATTTTTAAGGAATAATTAACTCAGATTTTGAGATGATGAAAGTATGACTATATTGCACATTTAATGAAGATGCTGAGTTAGAATTCACCCAGATTGTTTTGCTTTGCATGTGGATCAAAGTATTAAAATTGCAGTGATTGTAGCTAGTGTATATTCTCACTGACCTGGTAAATACACTGATCTGGACTCCTTAAGCTTGCAGGTGGGATTCTCATTATACAATTTTCCTTAATAAGAAAATGCACCTGTCAGAAATTGTCAAGAAGAATCATCTAGTTTAGCTTTGTTCTTGACATTCATTTACATGTATTTATTGAAGTTTTTCTATACCCACTTTCCTTTATAAAAATAATTTCAGAGCACCTGATAATAACAAGTTAATGAAATACATGAAACCCAATTAAATCATTTAAATTACTGGAAATTGCTGAAATGGGTTTGGATCAAGATTGCTGACATCAAGAGTAATGATGATGAAGCCCTCACTTACAATCTGAAGTGGCTCAGACAAGCATGGTTTGGTATAATCAATTAAGCCTGTATCTATCAACTAATTAAACCAAAACTTTACAGCAGGGGTCTTCAAACTTGACAGCTTTAAGACTTATGGACTTCAACTTCCAGAATTCCTCCTCCGGTCATGTTAGGTCGGGAATTCTAGGAGTTGAAGTCTACAAGTCTTAAACTTGTTATGAACCTATTAACATTCATACAAGGAAATCCTTGGCAATTTCTGTGCTGTTTTCATTGTCACAGCTTCCACATCTGTTCCAACAAGCTGGAATTTCAAAGCCAGGTTATCTTGTTCCCTGTAAAAGCTATAACACAAAAAGCTAAAAGGAAAGTTTTGAGAGGGTAGAGCTGGCGTCACGACGATATGGCATGCGATCTTAAAGGTCTGAGATCACTGCCGATATCTTTGCTCCTGGACAGTCCAAACAGATCTAAACTATCCTGAAGAGATGGTGAATGTAAAGAGTGCATCTTGTCGATCCCAGGGATACCACAAAGTCCCTGGTAGATCCAGGAGAAGCTCTTTTTGCCAGCAGCAAAGAGGCAGCCATTAAAGCTGCTGAAGTTGGGACAGCTCCAAAACGAAAGAGAACCGAAAGAGAATGTGTGCCGGTTTGGTGAGAATTTTTTCTTTACTTTAAGATTTAAAAGGACACCCTAAGGAAAAGAAAGAATCTGTAAAATCTCAGACAGAAGCGATTAAGCGGCAATTTTAAATGGGAAGTCAAATTATTATTATTATTATTATTATTATTATTATTATTATTATTATTGTTGTTGTTGTTGTTATTGTTATTGTTATTGTTATTGTTATTGTTATTATTATTATTATTTGCTGGACTCTTCATATATGATTTTTTACTTTGAACTGGACTGGTCTTTTTTTTTCTACCTTATTTTTTCTCTTTTGTCTCTTCTCCTTTTTGTCTTTATAATATTTTAGGCTAGATATTCCCTTTTAGCTTTTTTTTTTCTCTAAACCCTTTTTCCTTTTTAATTAATTTTTATAATAATTTGTTTGGAAAAGGAGGGGAGAAGTGAAAACCGAGGAAACTTTGTAACACTGCCAACTAGAGGCTTAGAAATATTTTTTCTCTTCTTTTCAAGGACTTTGAGCCTGTCTGAAAGGATAGAGGGAAGAGCGTGGAAGAGTATTATTGCAGGTGCTCTTCTGGGTTTCTATCAGTAGCTGAAGTCTAGTGTTGAAGTATACAGAAAAAAAGATGATAAAACTCTAGAGAAGAGAGCTATAAAACTTAACAAAAGCCTTGGATAACTAAATAGGTGCAGTGTGTTCTTTTTCTCTTTTTAAAGCTGGGTTATTCCTCACACCCTCTCCTTATCAGCGTATTATTTGTAATAGTCATTTGTATCTTTCACCTTTTGGAACTTGCTTTTGTCTTTCTTTTTGCTTTTGGAGCCTAATTTTTACTTTTGCATTTTATTTTAAAGGAAAAGTCTTATATTAATGTTTTCCTTCTTTTTTTTAAAGGGAGTAGTCTTTTTTCTCTCTCCCTCTCCTGCATTTTTTATTTACTTTACATATTGGGTTTTTTTTTGTGGCTTTCTTTTTTTGTATACCTTTTCATATCTGAGACTTTTTAATTGGATTAAGGTGTTGAAGAACCTGAAGAACTTATTTTTTTTCTTTAATTTTTTAATTTTCTGCCTTCTACAAAATTTAACATGTGTGGCTCATATTACCATATGTGGTGGACTTGTGTGGATGCCAAAAAATATTGGACTAAAATCCACACATGGTTGGAAAAAATGACAAAAAAAAACTTGAAACCAGAGATATTTTATTGGGAATTTTACCTGAAATATATAGTAAAGAATTGAAATATTTGATTGTAAATGTATTAACAGTGGCTAGGATTATATTTGCTAAAAACTGGAAAAATGAGAAAATACCAACACAGAAGGAAGTTATTAAGAAAATAATGGAATGTGCTGAAATGAGTAGATTGACATTTGAAATCAGAGAACAAGAAGATAAACAATTTTATAAAATTTGGGATCTATTCTATCAATGGTTAGACAATAAAACATGGTAATGAAATATGCAGAGTTTTAGAACATAATGAATATATAAAGATGTATTTTTTAATTATATCTACAAAATGATTATAGGATAGATTTGAGATGATAATATGAACTGTCATAAAACAAATTAAGTAAAATATGGATTATCGTGTAAAACATGAATGAATAATAGTATAGCCAAATGATTGATTAACAATGATATTAATCTATTTTAGGAATATTTGATTGACAATATGAGAACATATACAATGAATTGTAATGGAAGACTATGAAGTGGAAGCACAAAACAATTTGTAAACCAACCGACACACTGTATGCACATATATGGAAGATGGTTTGATGTTTTTATGTTGTGCTTGTTTATGTTTTTCTTAAAAACAATAAAACTTTTTAAAAAAAGCTAAAAGGAAAGTTTTCTATAGCTCCGTCCCTTCATTTTTACTTTTAGCACATACAGATGTTCCTGTGGACTAATTAAATTGTGGCAATCAAGTTTGTATATTTAGAGTAGTGTGATGGCCTAGAGGTGAAGCTCTTTCCTCACAAATAGGAGGCTGTGAGTTTGATCTTAGGTAGAGGCAGATATTTTTCTCTCCGGGCACAATGTAAATTTATATGCTGAATAAAATTCTGCATTGGTGACAGGAAGGACATCCGGCCAGCAAACACTCAGCTCCATTCATTTGCTTCCCTGAAAGGGATTATGGGTTATAAAAGGAGATGATGATCAATTTTGTATGTTTGTGTGTGTGTATTTGTGCATTGTACTTGATTACAGCTGCCTTTGACCTAGGAAAGAGAAGCCCCCAAAGAAAACAGAATATTAATATTTTAGAGTTGACTAAGTGATGTGATACATGCTTATTCCCATCATGATCCAATAGAGATTAACATTCCCTTAGGCCTTAGTTGTGGATAAGAAAAAATAATTATCTCTCATGCATAACTTCACATGCATTCAGAATAAAATACAATGGTGGGATAATTTCCCTTTGATATAAGACCTGAATTCCAAATATGATATCTATGGTCAGTAATAATCATAAAAATATTGTAAAAAGCAATGGTGTGGTTGCAGCCTGTGCTTTCTTTATGAATCTGTCAACTGCCATGTTGAAGAGAGAGTGACAGGAGAAAAATATTAGAATAAGATTACTGCAGATATCATACAAGGCTACAGATTGTTTCAGAGAGCATCCTTGACCATTTATTTTTATTTTAGTAAATTGGTGTTTTGTGATTGAACACATGAAGGATGTCACCCCTAGAGAGAAAGAGGATTAAGGATACAGAAAATAACTTTCAAAATGAGAGCTTTCTCAGCTTATTCCTGACATCCGACTGGGAAATAAGTAAACTAGTTTTTGAAAGAGTGAGTTAAAATGGATAATAGACAACAGATTTTATTATTACTATTACTGTTTGCAAATATTTTAAGGATATATTTTGTGGCAGTCCCCGAGTTGCTGATAACATAAAAATAAATAATTACAATTCTTAGTAAATAAATTGTGAAAAGGTGTGTGATACTGTCCCAGAGGGAATCAACTGTCATGTCTTACATTTTACTTGGTAGAGATATGCAGTTTCTAACTGTTCATCGCTTACAATCTATTGCTTTGATTATATTTCGGCACCAGATATAATAGCAATAGTAATAGTACCTAGACTTATGTACCACTTCATAGTGGTTTCCAGCACTCTCTAAGCAGTTTAGAGTCAGCATATTGCCTTCAACAATTTGGGTCCTCATTTTACCCATCTAAGGAGGATGGAAGGCTGAGTCTAACTTGAGCCTGGTGAGATTTGAACTGCCAAATTGCAGGCAGCCGGCAGTCAGAAGAAGGAGCCTGCAATATTACACTCTAACCACTGCACCACCATGGCTCATATAAAGGTTGTTGCTATTGGCACAACTCAATGTATTGACATTTGCAGTTGCCTTTCTTCCCTAAATTTCTATTTACTCCTTATCTTCTCTATTTAAACTTTTTCATTGTTCTTTTGTAGAAATGACCCACTCCTCCTGGTTTTGCTATTTCCCAGTAGGCTTGAAAACCCAGGTTTGTTTTTTAAATACAAGAACTTGGACAGTTTCTTTTGTCCGATCCTCATGAATTTTAATGCTCTTTAAAATTATGAATCTATAATTATGCTTATATAATTGTGTTCCCTCTTAAGTAAAATTGCAGATTCCTGGTTTACAAAGTGAATGCATTTCTCTTTATTAAATAATTATTTTTACCATAATTGTTAGAGGACTAAAAGGTCAGTCTTGTTATTTTTTTTAATAACAAAACAATATTTGCAGTAACACGCAATCATAATGCATGGTTAACTTTTTTTTTTACATTTCAGCAGAAGCACCTGATTTCAGCAGATTGAAGAAAAAAAGGATAAAAAGAAACAAACAAAAAACCTTAAATCATTTGAAAGGGCTAAGGCATGTAAAATTGTGACATATACAAGGGGAATATATATGGAAAGTGAAATATTTTGTTAAATATTAGTATTATATAACTGTCAGGTGTAAGAAGTCAGGAACAAGGAGAGAATTTTAAAAAACACTACAAGTTTATTTTATACTACCTATACACAAGAATCTGAACAACTAATGGTCAAGGTGAATTGGCCTCAGATAAAAATCAACAGATTTCAAAGGGAGGTAGACTTAGATAGACTTACCTTTAAGGGAAGCATAGAAACTCGAAACTAATGACACATTTGACCACACCCCTGGTCATCTGCTACACCAATAGAAATTAAGAATCTAACCAAGGTCATTTGATAAAAGTTGATCCATCTGTTCGCTAATATCTAAGAAACAAAAGTTTACTATTGAATTAAAGGGTATGTAGTATTGGGAAACTACAGATCAGATTTTTTTTTTCCTTCAATGCTATTTGGAATACAGTTTAAGGCAATGAACTGGCACATTGCCAGCTTACACCTAACCATGGAAAGTCACTAGGTGATTTGGCATACTCACTCTCTACTGGCCAAAATTTTGATAGTGGGAAAAAACAAAAAAACAAAGGAAGAGACTTCATATGCCACATTAAGTTTATGACCCAACAGACAGGATATACATCTTTAAAAACCCAACTATTTTCCAACCTTATTTTGATTGGAATTTTATAGGTTTAGGGGAACCTTATCTGCTTCAGTCTATTATTTTATTTTAATGAGGCTCACATTTATCTCTTGTTTGTTTGCTGGTTTGTTTTCTATTCTGCCTATCTCACTGATGTAGCCATTCTTCATAGCTTGAAATATAATAAAATGTAGGAAACACTAAAAAGCAATTCATATTCAAAAAATTGAATAGAAAAGCTATAAAAAGCAAGATGATGGAAGACTTTGGGAGTGAAGGTCTTCTCTACCCAGTCAGTCTCCTCCAATATAGCAGGCCCATGTCAGGACCTCAGGCCAAGCAGCAGACCCAGTTTTTTTTAGCCTTCATAGAAGATCAGGTGGGCAGGGCGGGCCTCAACTTTGGTTTGAGAATATTCCACCACCAGAATATGGAGGCCACAAAGGAAAAGTATCTTCTCTTGTACCCCTCCATCTGAAATTCTTTGGCCAAGAGGATCGAAAGCAGATCTTTCCACTGGAAAGCATGACCTAGGCTAGACCTATTAGGATGAGATGCTTCCTCAGATAGCCTAGACAGCATTGAATGGAGAGGTATCAATGTTCAGCACTGGTTTCCCCTCTTTCTTTATGAGCCATGGTGGTGCAATGGTTAGAGTGCAGTACTGCAGGCTACTTCTGCTGCCTGCCTGCTGCCTGCAATTTGACAGTTCAAATCTCACCAGGCTCAAGCTTGACTCAGCCTTCCGAGGTCAGTAAAATGAGGACCCAGATTGTTGGGGGCAATGTGCTGATTCTGTAAACTGCTTAGAAAGGGCTGTAAAGCACTGTAAAGTGGTATATAAGTCTAAGTGCTATTGCATACATTAAATCCATGCTTTAATTCTGTTAATATTAGTATATTTCACTACTACCAAGAATCCCATAAATACAATTATTTCTTACTGCTCTTTACCCATTAATTATGTATAAGATGGCATAATGGAAAAGATACTGTTAAGCCATGTTAAATGGAAAATTATTACATATCCATTAAAGAAGTGGTATGATCTCCAAGACTTTGGAATCTGCTGCCTAGTATTAGCCCTTTAGCCATATCCATCTAAACACATGCCCATGGAAATATTTTGATGTGCCAGAGTTTTTGTTGTTGTTTATATAGCAAAAATATACATTGGCTTGATTTTATTTTGATTTCAATTTTATTCTGTGCTAGAATGCAGTTGCATATTTCAGTCTTCTGAAGTTCATTATTCTCCATAGATTAATTCAAAGTTTCCAAGGACCATATAAAAGTTTTAGGTCTTAAACAAACTTCAAATATATCAAAAGTAGGAAAACTGCTACTTTACTGCTTTATTAATGACTTGGGTGATAATAGAATAACAGACTAACACAATTGGAAGGGACACTGGAGGTCTTCTCGTCCTTCCCATCTAGCAGGAAACTCTGTACCATTTCAGTGAATGGTTATTCACTCTCTTATTAAAAACCTCTAGTGTTGGAGCACCTACAACGAGGTAGAGAGAATTACTGTCAAACTGGCATATTACCTTCTCATCCTGGAAGATAGAAATAAAATTAATCATGATTTTGATGGTATAGAGAATGGATTGGAAATAACATAATTAAATTTAACAGAGAGAAAGATAGAGTTCTTCCTTATAGTTATACAGTGGAGTATGAATAATCTTGCTTAATAATGACATACGAAAGAGGTTTTGGGATAATAGTTGATAATAAAATATGTAAGGATCAGCAGTGATCAGATTACTACAAATCATACAAGTACAGCCATAAGGTGAGTCAACACAAGCATTATTTCTAAATCAGGGGAAAAATAGTTGTATATTATAATATATATAATAGTTGTATATAAGGGGCATGCATAAGTGCACAATTGTGCCTATGATCCCTGTCATTTTGTCCCCAATTATTAGTTCCTATTTCTTATATTTAAACTTATGTTTATTCTTATTTCTATTGTACTGTAAGCTTTTGACAAAATAAATAAATACAAAAATATTATAATATAAGTCATTAATACTCTCCCCTTAAATTCACTTTGAATATTAACTTTAATCCATTTTTGCCTTTTTAAACTATATATTTTATATACAGTTTTTATGCTTTGATATTTTTTACTTATACTCTTCCCAGTGCCCTCCATGAGAGAGATGGGTAGTTTCAAATATTTGATAAAGAATGACAAATAAATAAAAGACAATCATTAATTGAATTCAACAATCTGAATCAATAATTCTGTTTTATTCCATGTTGTAAAGAACCCAGTTGTATCCAGTTCCAGGCATTATGCTTTAAATTAAAACAGGTTAAGGTCATGGCATTGAGAATTATTCAGAAGCTAAAAATAAAGTCTTACAAAAAGCAACTGATGAGATGGGGAAGGTTTAGACTCATGTGAGATGAGTACAATAGTTTTGATCAAATTCCTGAAAGAATGTCACACAGAAGAAGGTCAAGTCTTGTTCTTTATTGTCTCAGAAAGATAGTCACAGAATAATGATTGAAATAACAAAAATACAGCTAAAGTTTGGATATTTGAGGTGGGGGGAACCAGAGGTTCTGACCAGTTCCAGAGAACCAGTAGCAGAAATTTTAAGCAGTTCGGAGAACTGGCAAATGCCACCTCTGACCGGCCCTGCCCCCATCTATTATCTACCTCCTGAGTCCCAGCTGATTGGCTGGGTCTTCTTTTATTGGCCTGCACAGGAGAACAGAGTTGGAAAGCAGGCTAGTGGGGTTGGGAGGGAATAGGATTTTGCAGTGACCTTACCCCAGGAGTAAGGTAGGCATGGAGATTTTATAGTTTCCTTCCCATGCCATACCCACAAAGCCACAGCCACAAAGCTAAGCCATGCACACCAAGCCACGCCCACAGAATTGGAAATATTTTTTTTGAATTCCACCACTGGGGGGAATTAACAGGACAAACTATTCAACAATGCAACAATTTACCTAGAGGGATGATGCATATTTTGCTAGAGTTTTCAGATGGAATGTATCAGCCATCTCTCCTTTTTTAATTTGAATTTCTCAACTAAGCAGATTTTGGATTGGATCTGATGTCTCACATGACATTCCAATAATTCTATAACTCTAGACTAGGGGTGTCAAACTTGGATCTTCATGGCGTCATCACATGACATATCGGGACTTTTTCCCGCTACACTAAACCAGGCAGGGGCCAGGCCAGCACATGGCGCATCAGTCCATCGGCTGCGAGTTTGACACCTCTGCTCTAGATCTTAATACTATATTATGAATACTTATGGTCCACAAAAGCTTTAACTGAGCTTTGATGCTGAAAGGTTTGGCTTCATTCTCTTCCTCACAGTTTTCTGTGCCCCCCTCCCATTCTCCATGTGATATATACTAACAAGTATATCTCCTCCATCAGTCCCTTCATTTTTCTTTAGAATCATAACACAGAATTCTCAGAACAGCTTTTTGTGATCAAAAAGTTTAGGTTCAGACATTCTGCAAAGGGCAAAGTTCCTAAAGCCCTATTATTTCTCAAGGGTAGGCCTCCAAACAGTGTACGAATGTGACGCTTGAACCTGTGATGAACGCTTTACCCAGGGAACACAATCTGAATTTTGAAAACATATTATAGAAATTACGTATTAATAAAATGCTAGCTTATGCTATGACTAATTAAAAAACCAACCAACCTAAAAAGAAGTGAGATGTATCAAGGTGAACACAACCAATGTAAGGTCTCCTTCTCTAATTAAAAGATTGTGCATTGTTCTTCTGCCATGTAGATTTCTCTCATCCTACAGTCATTAGAGACTAGCAGAATTCTAGCTTTAATGAAACTGGGCATCAATTTCCTGCTATGAAGTTTAGCAGTACAGGAAAATCTCAACAACTTTGACTAGCTGCACAAAACTTTATCAAACTTTGAAGAGTACATTCTTCAAAAGACCTGAATGAACTTCTTCCTAGTCCTCCCAACTTTTGATACCCTAACCCTCTGGCATATCATATGAAGATCAAGTGAAACCTTCAATTATATAAGACTGCATATATCTGTAGAGTTGATGATGTCTTTGTTTTTTAATTTGTTAGACAAAGCAGAAAGAACACGTTATCTACTATGTTTAACTTTTATCACTTTAACTGGGAGCGGTGTCGTAATGGTAACCTAGCAGATTCTGGAAAGGCAGATGGCAAAAACAAACTACATTATGTTTACAAGATCAATTAATGATAAAACAATTCTTCCTTTTTATTTTATTCCCAGTAGAAAATAGGAAAAAAACAGAAACTAAAAATGTACAGTCTTTGACATTTTAAGAGAGAAGTGGCTGCAGAGCAAGGTAAGATATAATCCCAGCTAGGTGAGTTTTACTTCTTTTCCCTTTTGGTTTTTCCATTCACAGTTTCCCCTAATATTACTGTTTGTTTTTGTTTAGTTTCTCCCCCATCCACTTCCTGGATAAAAATATACAGCTACTCCTCCTTTGAAATGGAATGCTCCCTTTGGATGACAATATTTCAGAAAATATCACATGAAAAAAGGATCAAGCCACTCTCCTTTCCTGGGTGGTATGATTCCAATTGCTCACCTGGGGGAAGTCAATAGCAAGCCATTTGAGCACTACTGCAAAGAACACTGCATGGATATGCTGGGACCAGCTCTTGGGCTTCTAGTGGTCTTCCATCTAAATAATGATCAAATTGGGCAAAGTTCAAAGCAACAGGCTCAGAGGGGCAGCCAAATGATCCCCCCCAAAAAGATGCAGCTGCTTTCAGGAAATGCAGATAGAAATTTCATTTTTTAAATGACTCCGTAATCCCTTTTATCAGGGTGGAGTCAGGGCAACTGAATGGAGCTGAGGGTGGTTTACTAGCTATATGCCCTTCCACAAAGTCAGGAAGAAGGCATTGAGTTAATAAGAAGCAAGCAGTCCTGCAAACTCCAAATGTCTGTACCGGCACACCAAACTCTACCAACCCAGTGTTTGTTCCTGACAGATGCCCCTCCCAAGTGTCTCCTTAAATCTCAGTCCCCAGATGTGCCTTGTGAAGAAGGGCGGGGCACTCTCTTCTCCTGAGTCATTGGGTCAGCCTGCACTGTTCCCATCTACTCTCTACTCTCTGTGCTTGGAGATCAGGAGGGGGCAGTCCTTGCTCATTGCCCGAGCTCTGTTGCTCCTCATGTCCACTTCTTGTCTCTCTTGGTCATCCTGCCCCTGTTCCTGCCTGCTAACCACCCATCCCAATCCTGAAGAGCTCTGGGCTGACTCTGCTTGCTCCTCCCTACATTCGTCTGAAGCCAATGAAGCCTCCCCCCCCCCCCCCAGTGGTGGGTTCTGTGGGCATGGCTTGGTGGGCGTGGCAGGGGAGGATTCTGTAAAAATCTCCATTCCCTCTCCACTCCTGGGGGAAGGTTACTGCAAAATCTCCATTCCCTCCCCACCCCACTAACCTGCTTTCCAGCTCCGTTCTCCTGTGCAGGACAACAAAAGAAGACCCAGCAGATCAGCTGGGACTTGAGAGGCAGAGAATAGATGGAGGTGGGGCCAGTCAGAGATGGTAATTGCCAGTTCTCCGAACTACTCAAAATTTCTGCTACTGGTTCTCCAGAACCTGTCAGAACCTGCTGAATACCACCTATGCCCCCCCTCAATCTCCGTCAACTCCAGCTCATCTTCCTCTGCAGATTGAGGCTCCCACAAAAAGCTGAAAAATAGACCATTTCCATTCACCTCTTAAAATAATGTCAGAAAATGAGTAAATTGCCACATGCAATATCGTGTGTTTCACAATGAACAGAGAGTATCATTGAAATGTGAGACCCTTTTATACACAGCTGGCAAACAGAAGCAGCTACATTCAGTTTCTGAAGTCAGCAATCAAATATCTCAGGTTTGCCAGAATGGAAAGATAACTTGCTAAAACCCTGGACAAATGCTGTCAATTGGGGTAGATCCTGCCAAGCTAAGGCGATTCCATAATGTCACTGCATCTTCACCTATCCAGATAGTTGTCTATAATTTCCAAAACCTTTCTCCTTGTCTGACTTCAATAACTTTTTGGCATATACATGGTGTCACAAATAATAGATACTTTTATTCCTTCATGGGATTTTGTTCTATAAATAATATTCATTATTTCCTGTAACACCCTGAGAACAATCCTGATAACAATTGAACTTTCAGAAATAAATTTGTAATCAGCTCCCATTGTTTCTATGCAGCTGCTGAGGTGATCTCTCCCACACACACATACGGATGCACAGCTACACAATCTTAAATGAGAATGCCACAAAGAATGTTCTTTATTTGTTTTGGATTATAAAGCTGGGTGGATCAGATTTTAGTAATCGTTTAGCTCTCTTAAATGAACTTTGAAAGCAGAGAAGAGCCAGAGGGTGAGGTTTTTTAATGCACCCAAAACAACAATAAAATTATTCATATCCTATACTCTATTCTCTACTCACAGTCCTTTGTAGTACAATATGTTAAAGAGCAGCACTCTTGAGGAGAAAGAAACTATATACATTGCCATGGGAACTGAGCTGCAGAATTCAGTCTAAATAATTTTGTTAATTCTATGGGAAAGAGGCATAGAATCATAAATGTCTGGGTTAAAGAAAAATGACTCAAGTGATACATTTTCCCATCTTACTTTAAACTCAGAAATGTAAGATTAGACCATACTATAGTATTTATTTCATTTCAGACATTCCATTGTAGACTGTGTGCTTGGACATCATATCATTCATTAATAAATCATCTGAACCTGATCACTCCTTTCCTGCAAGATTCTGGCTGTAGTATCCATAAATAATTCTTACAGTTCATAGAATATGTCACCAACTTTTTGGTTTCAAGTTATCAAAAGAGTTTCAGTGATAATTTTCATCAAAGTCGAACATGTTGCAATCCTCTCAGCCAATGAAATCCTCTGAAG
>NW_020769335.1:282349-311230 GCF_900518735.1 Pseudonaja textilis | reverse complement strand
CCTGCAATACTGCATTCTAACCACTGTGCAACCATGGGTCCTAGGATGATCTGTTCCTTTATCCAAGAAGTGATGTGTGGCCCATTAGGCACTATGGATCTCAAGTCTTTGTTTCTATAGCTATCTGCATGTCTGTCTATATATTTCAATGCATTCTCTCTGTATGCACACAGTTTGTATGTCATGTGAGCATGCATAGAAACAAACATTTTGTTTCAAAATGTGCATTTTAGATGGTGATGATGACAATGACAATGACAATGATGATGATACTGATTAAGTTGAAAAATTCATCAGTAAGTTAAAGATGTGTGAAGGCAGTGGCTAGCCAAGTTTGGATCTAAATACCAATGCACATCAAAACTGTTAGCAGAAGAAATGGAAAAGATCCTCTAGCATTTTTTTTTAAAGGACTGCATTGCTTTAAAAGTACCAGCACTTTTCTGGTGGTGCAGATGATACAAACATCAGATCATTTCTAAAGGCATTTCTTAAGAGTGTTGAAGAGTCCAGCTCCGATAAAGCTTTGTGCAACTGGCTGTCATTCTCCCCTTAAAAGAGGTGTGACAGCAGCTGCTTCCATTCTCTGCCCTTTGAACTGCTGTGAAGATGCTGCCACTGCTTGTCATTTTTCCTTTGTGCCTTGATGTTTTAGAATCTACCTGTCATGCTCAATTAGCCCTGGGTGGTACTAGAGTCAATATGCTTGGACACAAGTGTGTAATGCTTTCTTTACCCATCACATAATCTCACAAACTAAGAGACGAAATGTTGGCATTTGAGTATCAAGCAAATTATTTGGAAGGGTTGTTTTTTTCAGTGGGAGGAGATAAGGGCTCTTCCTCTGAGAGGTGATAGAGGCATAGCTACAATAGGTTGCCAAGTGTCATCCTGAAGGTTATGGTCAGCAGTTAGCTCCACTTCTTTTATTTCTCCTGATGAGGGATCAGTTTGGGAAGTAACCCTTTCATGTTCAAATATCAGTGAGCTGAGAGAGAGTAGTCATGCACTTTCACTGGGATATAAAGAGATTGAAGGATGCATATGACCTTAGGAGGCATTTGTTTTCAGGGCAAAATTAATTTAGTTTAATACAGACTGTCTTTATTCATCAACTGTTCGCAGTTATGACTGTAATGAAAAATATATGTTTCAAACAATCCTTGTATTTAAGCTCTTGCGGATCTGGAAAGCAAAGAAATGTAAGATACATGTACAGTGTTTCATTTAGCAACCATTTTGCTTAACCACCTACAGTGGTTGCTAAACAAGAACTTCACTGTCGAATCATGTCCAATTCTAGAGCAGGGGTCGCCAACCTTTTGGACCTCAGGGACCACTAAACTCATAATTTTAGATCCCGCAGACCACTAATATGAATTTTGACTGACAGTGGCTTGCTGACATTGGTGGGAATCTTCCAGAGCTGCAGTAGTCATGAGACTGGTTTTTTGGTCATCCTGAAGCAGCTGCTTCTCTACCAGGGTGCACTGGCTTGCCATGGACTGGAGGAGCTGCTCCAGGATAACCAAAGGGCCAGTCTCATGACTACTGCAGCTCTGGAATATGGGACCAACTTTCCCACCAATGTCAGCAAGCCACCCCGGGACGGATTTCCCTCTCCTACCATTGGTCTTACCTTCCAGTTCCAGCTCGCGTGGCTCTACTCAAGGTAAGGTTTGCACTTGGTCAAAGGGACCAGCGGGTGGGCGGGCTATGTTGGTGGTGAAGCCTTGTGTTCCTGCGCAGCCTGGATTAATTGCTTTGTGGGGAGCATTTTGGGGTGGACATTTCTCTGCAGACCATCAACATTTTCTCATGGACCACCAGTGGTCCCCAGCCCAGTGGTTGGTGACCACTCTTCTAGACTATGGGGCTCATGTCCATTTCTTGGCTGAGGAGCCAGCATTGTCTGAAGACATTTTCTGTGGTCATGTGGTCAGCATGGCTGTACATCAAAGGTGCACGTAGTGCTGCTATCTTTCCAACGATGGGGTACCTATTAATCTACTTGCATTTGCATGCTTTCAAACTACTAAGTGAGAAGGAGCTGGAGCAGAAATGGGAACTCACCCTAATATGTGGTGCTTGGGTCTTGGCTGTCAGCTTTTAAAGTGAGAAACTCAATGTCTTTAACCAATGAGCCATTGTGCCTCCTCAAACAAAGACTACCTGTATACAAATTCTTTCTACAAGCTCGCGCCACTAATATAAAACATATCTGTAGACTGGATATCTCCATCTCTCTCTCACCCTCTTTCTTTCTCACACACTGATTTTTTTTATACAGTGCATAACACTCTTAATTAGAATATGGTATACAAAATGAGGAACTACTTTGAATCATATCTTCAATTCAAATACTAGATTTAAAATGTTATGTTTAATTAAATTGAAAGCAAAATAGTTTCTCTCCTATTCCTCGGCCTTGGGCAGCTAAATTCTAAGCTAATTCACCAGATTTTTTGAAAAAGCATATTTTATAAATCCATCAATCCACCATCAATGGATGCTATTAAAGAATATTGCTTCAAGGAGAAACTCAGAACACATTAAATCAGCCTCCACAGCCCTCTATCAGTTAAAGGGAAAAGTAGGATTTTAAATATTGTATTTTAAAACTTCTGTGCTAGTGTATCACATGTTCTTCATTCTAAACAATCCATTTCTTTGGTAAAGACCAAATTATTCTTACTTTGTAAGCCAACTGCTGATAGTCAGCTGGTGTCCTTCCTTTTCTTTGATGAGCTACATCATGAAAATATGTTTATCTCTTCCAGGGGGAAATGAATCACTCCGTTACTGGCATAGTGACAGATGCCTATGGCTTAATTTTTTTTTTCCTCCTTAAGAGTAACATATTACAACTGAGGGACAAAAAAGTGATTACTGCTCATGCCAACCATTCTAGTGCAATTTCTACAAAGGAAATCATTTTATAAAATGCTACTTAGCCATTTATATACTCCATGATAAACAAAAGAATTGCTCTCCTATTCAGTTTTTTCAATACCATTCTCTTCTATGCATGTGTGGCACAGCTGAAGTTGAAAAAGCAGGAAAAAAGAGACTTTTCAAATGTTGCACACTCGCACACAGCGCTTTTCAGCTGTCCAGGTGGCACAGCTAATTTTTTTTACACGCTCGTGCAAATCGTAGTCACTGAACTGGTAGTAACATCGGTTGAATCCCACCCCACTTGCAGCCCATATTTAAGAATCCTAGATACTTTCAATTGGTATTAAAAATACCTATATTTGGTTGGACAGGGACCAGTTCAGTTATCCAATTAATCAACTCTTATGTTTGATTTACAAAGATGATAAAAACAATTTCCTAATAACAGTGTGTATGTGTATATGTACATACATACATACATACACACACACACACACGCACACACACAAACATATTGCTCTGCTAAGGCTCCTCTGGGGCTCAGGAAGAAAAAGATCAGAGCATGAGAGGGGTGCATAGCACCCCTCCAAGCTCCGTTTTGGAATTTCCTAGCCTCAGAAGAGCCTCTGGGGGGCGTTTTTACTCCCCTAAGGCCCCTCTGGGGCTCTGGAAGGCAAAAAATGGAGGGGCGGGGCTGAGTTCCTCCCTCTATTTTTTGCCTTCCGGGGCCTCAGGAAGGGTAATCCCGGCACAGCTGATCTTATCTACAGCTGATTATCGGGAGGGAAAAGAAAGAAAGAAATACCTTAGGCGAATGTCAGGCAGGTGGCGGGGTGAGCAAGCATTTGGTAGGAGGGGTGATTGGGTGGGGGGCATGGCCAGCCAGAACTTACTACCGGTTTGGAGACCCACACCAAATTCTTGCTACCCAATCCAGTGCAAACCGACTGAATACCACCACTGATGTGCACACATACATGTGCTACTCTTGATGAAACTTTAAAAATAGTAAACATATCTTATAAATTGATTATTTTAAACCAGATGTTTTATAACTTTCTGAGGCATTCACTTTTATAGTAGCTACAATATATCATTAGAAATGAAAATCCATGATTTTATTCCATTAGTAAAAAGTAGCTTATTATGCATTCTCAGTCATTTCAAGGCCAGATTTTCTATAAAAAGCTTGGAAGAAAGAAAATGTAGATCACAATTCTCCGTAGGTAATTCTGTTGAAAGAATAAAACATGCAAGTTAAATTAGAAATTGTTAGGGCATGCTGTGTGTGAAGCAAAAAAAAAGAAACAAATTATAGAGCTTTTACTGAAATGAGAAAATGTGTCCTTTGCCAGCACAAGTAAGGAATTGTTGGCACGGTCTCAAATCTGACAGAGTCTGACATGCAAACAAGATGATACATTCAGAGTTGACTTTGAAATATTTTTTTTACATATAAGGTGAAGTTCTGAAATAGATCTGTTACACCATCTATTCCATTTGGAGCATACATGGAGATTTTCATTAAGGATGCTAAAAATGGAGTGTCCTTGAATAGGCCAAAGATTGGAAAAGAAAAGTGGAAGGACTTTAACTGTCAGCTGTTTATTCTGAAATTCAGAATCACAGAGTTGGAAGGGACCTCGGAGGTCTTCCAGTCCAACTCCCTGTTCTATACTATTTTAGACAAATGGTTGTCCAGTCCCTTCTTAAAAGCCTTCAGTGTTTGAGCACTCGCAACTTCTGAAGTCAAGCTGTTCCATTGGTTGATTGCTCTTTGGAAATTTATCCTTATTTCTACGTTGGTCCTCTCTCTCTCTCTTTTTTTTTTTTTTTTTTGAAAATTTTATTTGGGTTTTTACAAAAAAAAACCTATAATGCAAATAAAACATCTTTTTTTAAAAAATAGCATGGTCCCGGGTTACACTGCTTCATACAGACACAAACTCAATTTCATGCTCACTTTTATGTTCTATTCCATATCTTATTACTGTTTTACATTTTCTACATAGTTTTTATCCTCTCTTAATTTTCTCAATTTTATTTTAATTATCTCATCTCAATTCAAATTTATTTATACTTTTGTCTGTCCTGTTTCAATTTCATATTTTCTTTTCTCATTAAACAAATTTTCTCCTGTAGTTACTAATTGGAGTATGACACCTTTATATCTTTTAATTTTATCCATTCAACTCTTATTTAAGCTTCAATATATACCTTGAGGTTATATCATTCAATATAATACATAACTTCCAATTGAATTCTGCTTGGTACATTCTTAAAATACACACTATATTCTTAAAAAGTGATTATAAATATATGTAATTAAAACACTCATTCCATTCCAATTCAGTTCTAGCATTAATATTCATTAAAGTCTTAACATCTTTAACATTTCTTTTCAATTAAATATCATACTTCCTTGGGAACACTTATAAATTTTCCATAATTAATCCCCCCCCCATTTCTCTTCCCTTATATTTTATAAAGCATTAAATAATTAAAATGTTCCCATCCTTTCCTAATTTATTCATTTTATTTCATTTATTTATTAACAAACATTTTACTAGATTACAATAACTATTTTATCCATCATTTTAATCATACATTGTTTCATATTTTCTAAAATTATTTCTATTTCAAATATAACAATACTATCTTATGTACCTTTGCAGAATCCCTTTTTCAATTAAATTTTCACCCATTATCTCTAAATAGGCCCTGTTTCTCCATATCTTGTTTCTGTCCTTTACAACTTCTTTTCCTTGCCTTCTTCCCCCTCTTCTTCTCCCTCCCCTTTTTACACCCTTGTCTCTCTACTTCTAATTCTGTCTTCTGTATTCCCCTCTTCTGTTGCTTTCTAATATTATACTTATTTTTCAAACTATTCTTCCTTTTCTTGGTTGTTTTTTCAAATCTTAAACTTTTCATTCTCTTCCCCCCCTTTCCTTTTTTCCCCCCACATAAAATTACTTGTTCATTAAAGATGGGTTCTTCTTTGTCCCAGTCTTCTTGTTCTGCAGGCATTTCTTGTTGTTTCTCATAGTTCCAGATCTCCAGATGTCAGTATAGGGAAAGGGAGAAGAAAAAAAAAAATCCTTTTCCTTTTCTCTCCCCTTCACTGCTTCAAAGTATTATTTGGGAACAATGTTACTTTTTTTTTTTTAGTTTAAATTCCAGGGTACCTTAGTTGTTGCTTTTGCAGTTTAACCCAGTCAACCAAACCTTTCTCTTCTTATCTTTCTCCTGCACATTCTTTTCTGGTTGAAATCTTCTTTGAGGTGGCCATTTCTGACCACTGCTGCAACTGCCTTCAGGAAAGAGAGTAATGGCAAGCTGAGGAGGAGAGATGTGGCTCTCCTCAACCTTGCTGGCAGTCTCCCCATTCTTCACCACCTCTATGGGGTGGCTTAGCCCAGAAACCAGCCGGCTGGGGGTGCTCCAGCAGTGAGCACAGATCGAAACTGCACACAATTGTGGTTTCGGGTTGTCCGTGAACAGGCTCAAACTGGAAGTCTGGTCCTCTCCTTGATTAGTTTCCAGTCATTGCCTCTTGTTCTGCCTTCAGGTGTTTGGAGACTAGAATGAACCCCTTTTCTTTTGGCAACCCCTTAAATATTGGAACACTGCTATCATGTCACCCCTAGTCTTTCTTTTCATCAGACTACCCATACGCAGTTCCAGCAACCATTCTTTAGATGTTTTAGCCTCCAGCCCCCAATCATTCTTTTTGCTCTTCATTGCACTCTTTCCAGAGTTTCAATGTCATTTTTATATTGTGGTGACCAGAACTGGATGCAGTAGTGATCTTAACTAAGGTTTTGTAAAGTGGTACTAGAATTTCATGTGATTTTGATTCTATCTCTCTATTAATGCAGCCTTTTTAACTATCAACTGCTTATTTTATTTTAACTAAATCAACTGCTTATTCTGCAAGTATTTTATAACATCTAATATTAAAATAGAACAATATATATTGTTACAGATATTTGGAATCATCTATATTGTGACAAAAATGGATACACTTTAGGAAACTAAAGATATTATAATTATGATTCAGTGGTTTTTTGAAGTTTCAGAGTTGTCTGTTAGGGCATTCAATAGGGCGTAATGGAAGTCCTATGTCTTTTCACATGCATTACACTTGCAAAAAACTGGGGCAGGACTTCAGTCACATGGAAGTGAGTATTGAGGATTTTTTAAATTCCTTATTTAATTAGAAAAATAGCATACATCTACTAATGAATCCAACACAGCATGCATTGATAAGTAGAACTATTGCTGAGAACGATCTAGAATATTCTACCAAATACAATGAGTTACTTTTGCAGAAAATGGCATTTTCCATGAGAATAGATACAATGATGTGAAATCAGGGACACTGTAGGCTGCTAAATAAAAATCAAGAGCCTGTATGTGAAAAAAAAAATGTTAACCAAATTGTTTATCATTCAGTGTTTCTGCATTTCTTCGAAAAAAATAATGGTGGAATACTCTTTGGGATCACTTCTGTAAAATTCTGGTTTGACCTGTGCACCCAATATCTTCAATCAGGAAACCATTAAGATAGAATATGAACTGCAGTCTTTTGCTCCATCTTTTAAACAATGCTGTGAATTTTTCATGGGATAATGCATTTGCAGTTAGACCAGCTAGATGGGATTAACCATTTTGTAGAACTCTAGACTGGGCAGGTCAGTTTAATTTGGTTTGTTTATTCCCTAATGCAAGGCCTTATAGGATATAGAAGGGATATATTCTATGATAGGCAATAATTTACCATGCATCAGCTCTACTTTGGCAGATTTAAATTAATAAATCACCTAGCTGTACAGGATAAATTAAGTAACACTTATAGCATTGTTTTTTTTTTTAACGATTGCTAATAGGACCGGTTCAAATCTTTATTACCTGAAATGACAAAATCCAAATGATAAATGCAACACAATTCAAAAAAGGGTAAAATGGGTCCTTGAATGGGCAAAATTCACTTCACAACTGTCTTGCTTAGCAGTGGAAATTTTGGGTTCACTTGTGGTCATAAGTCAAGGAACAGCTGTACTTTTAACTGCTGCTAGAATTATATGCTGAAACATTTGTTGTGAACTACACTGTGATAAAACCATATAGCTGACCTTCTTCTTGCTATAGCATTGGTTTTATAAATAGTCATAGGATCAAAATCACATGAAGTATTAGTACCACCTTATAAAATCTTAGTAAAGCCACAGATGTTGTGCTTCATAATTAGATGAAGTTTATAAGACTCTGGACAGCCACTTGAATAAAATGGTACAGGGTCTCTTGCTTAAAGAGGGGATTGGACTAAAAGAGCAATTGCCAACTGGTGGGCCACGAGAAAATTTTGATGGGCCACAGAGAAATCTCACCCCCAGAATACTCCCCCAAAGCAATTAATCCAGGCTGTGCAGAAGCACAAGTCTGCGCCACCCACATGGCCCGTGGAAAACCTCCCCACCCACTCACTCCTTACTGGGCAAACTTGCCTGCTAAATTGCTATTTTTCTGACCATCAGCTGTTCTGCTGTGCCTGGAGATTTAGATTAGCTAGGAAGCAGGAAATAGTTGGATTTCTTGCTTTCTAGCTAGTCTTTAGATCTTCGGCTTTGCTTTTAAGCACAACCAAACCTCCCTTAGGACTGAAAGTTCTATTATTCAGACTCACGGCAAGCAAATTTTATGTGACAGACTGAGCTAGCCGATGGCAGATAGATAGATCACTGAATGATTCTGTGAGCAACTCAATCTGCCTGCCTGCTTTGCCTGCTTTTGGGTAAAAGTTGCTCTTTTTTAAGTAAAAAATCAATATTTACGTACATGGTGTGTTGTGAGTTAATTTTGTGAGTTTTCTTGCAAGCAAATTTTATGTGAGAGACTGAGCTAGCCAATGGCAGATGGATAGATCTCTGAATGATTCTGTGAGCAACTCAATCTGCCTGCCTGCTTTGCCTGCTTTTGGGTAAAAGTTGCTCTTTTTTAATAAAAAATTCAATATTTATATAAATATTTATAATATTTACATACAAGCCATGCCCAGCCAGTCACATAACCACCAAACCACACCCACAAATTAGGCCACACCCACATAACCAGTTAGTGGTCCCTGGGATTTAGAATTATAAGTTTGGTGGTTTGGTCGCCAAGACTAGAAGACGTCCAAGGCCCGTTCCAGCTCTAGTCTATTCATCCATTCAACCTCCTTCTAAGGAAGTTTGAAAGCCAATGGATGATGCAGCTTTCATCCAATGCAAATAAGCAAATGAAGTCTCTTCACACCAATAATAATAATAAAAAAATCACATTCCTTGAGAGAGCAGATGCCATAGTAATATAACATCAGGGAATTATGAGTATACACTCTTTCTGATATTTTCACATCATGGATTCTAAATTTACATTTAAGGCAAAATCTGTATTCTGTTCTGAATCCTTGTGGGAAAGCTCATTTATCTAAATCAGAAAAGAAAGTTGATTTGGGTCAAGTAGAAGGTGAATGCGAGCATCTAATTTTCTGAGAAACATCCAATTTTAAGCAAGCTGTAATAAATAACCAGGCATTTGAATGCTCTCATGTGGCCCACCACACTTCTGCTAACACAAATGCTGCCTGAACATTTTCAACAAATTAAGATGGAAGCAAACTGAGCAACACTATCAAAAATCCAGGTGAAATAAAAAGGTTGCATGCAGTAGGGGGCTGCTGGGTGGTCGGTGTACAGGCGAGACCCTAGCTGTGATCTCTGGTTGGGCCCTCCCACCCACCCTTGTTCTATTCTTTCCCTAAATAACTAACTTCCCCTGCCCAGACATACCAGGTGAGTTCTGCGCCGCCCTGCTGTACTCACCAGAGCTGCCTGTTTGAAGCTGCATTTCAGCCTCAAAGTGGCACATGCAAGCAAAGCAAGCGTGCGTGCACGACCAGCGAGCCCCTTGTCAAAGAAAGTGCAGCCCATCTCTGGTTGTACACAAAGAGGGCAGCCCTGTTTATTTCTATTACTATAGTTGATTGCACAGCCAGCCAGATGTTCAGACTGGATTTGGCATTTTTACACATGTATTGGGTACTTTCTAAGTACCTAAGACAGGCAGATGCTGATGTTTAATAACTGTTGCAGAATGTAAGCTGTTCTACGTAAGGCTCCCTTGCAATTGTCTGATGGTGATTTTGTCAATGCTGATGGTGTTCAAGTGGTGCGCTAGGTGTTTTGGGATTGCACCCGAGTGGTCTATTACTATTGGTACTGTCTTTGCTTTCTTTTACTACTCATTCCATTTCTATGTGCAGATTTATGATTTTCTACATTTCTTTCTTTGAGCCACAGTGGCGCAGTGGTTAGAGTGCTGTACTGCAGGCTACTTCTGTTGGCTGTCTGCAATTTGGCAGTTCAAATCTCTCCAGGCTCAAGAAGCAAATCTCACCAGGCTTGGGGGCAAGATGCTGACTCTGTAAACTGCTTACAGAGGGCTGTAAAGCAGTATATAAGTCTAAGTGCTATTGCTATTGCTATTTTCTATTCTGCTGTCTCCAGGAATTGCAACATCCGTTATCCAAACTTTTTTTGTCTTTCTTATCGACAAATGTTAAATCTGGCTTGTTATGTGGCAGATGCTTTCTGTTTGAATCCTAAGTCCCAGAGCACTTTAGCTTCTTCATTTTTTGTTACTTGTCTATTTCATAATCCCACCAGTTCTCGTTTGCAGCTAAATTGTATTTCTTGCAGATCTTGCAATGCATTATTGTTGCTACTTTGTTGTGCCATTGCTTGTAGTCAGTCTGTGTGATCTTTTTGCATCAGCTAATTAGATTGTCCACTGTTTCTACAGCTTCTTTGCAGAGGCAGTATTTGCTGTCTCTGATCATGTGAAATATTATTATCTCTTTATATAGCCTTGGTAAAACCGTACTTAAAATACCACATCCAGTTTTTGTCACCGTATTATTAAAAAATGTAGAGATGCAAGAAAAAGTGCAGAAAAGAACAGTAAAGAGGATTAGGAGGCCAAAGACTAAAACATATAAATAATGGTTGCAGAAATTGGGTATGCAGAGTCTAGTGAAAAGAAGGACTAAGGATGACATGATAGCAGTGTTCCAATATTTGAGGGGTTGCCACAAACAAGAAGCACCAGAAAGCAAGACAAGGAGCAATGGATGGAAACTATTCAGGGAGAGAAGCAACTTTAAGTGTTAAGGAGAAACTTCCTAACAGTGAGGACAATTAACCAATAAATCAGCTTGCCTTCAGAAGTTATGGGCACTCCATCACTGGAGGTTTTTAAGAAGAGACTGGACAACCACTTGTCTGAAATGGTATAGGTCTCCTGCTCGAACGGTGGGTTGGACTAGAAGACCTCCAAGGTCCCTTCCAACTCTGTCATTTTGTTATTGTGTCTACTGCTGTCTTCTCAATATTGGCTTTGTATACATTTCTTCTTAAGGCCTTTTGGCCTCATATTCAGCCAAAAGCATGAAAATACATTAAATCAAGCAATCACTGACAGAAACTCCAACTGAAATTATGTTCCTGATTTACAAAGAATGGGAAGTAACTGAACAACTTAAAAAACTGCATTTGAATGAGAAAATTCAAACAAATGGGGTGAACAAAAATGACACCTTTCCTGCATGCTGATTTTCATCCAAATCTTATAGTTATTGCATTTGTACTGAGGAAAAATGTGAAGTCATTTTAACTCTTTCAACATCTATTTCTCCCCTAAGTATAATGAAAATAATAAACTGTGAAGCACATCAATCGCTTAAGAAAGCTGCCAGAGAAATCATTATTATTAGTCTCCAGTAATACCATCATTTTAATCTATGGTTCTTTATTCTTCAAATTCTTAGTAAAACTGAATCTATTTGAGCCATTTCAAAATTCAAAATATGATGTTGTGTGATTTTTAATTGTTTTATAACCACATCACATAGCCATTCTTGACTCTGATTGATCTTGCAGATTTCCTCCATGATCGCTAACCTGATCCTTCAACTCTTCAAATGGTGTACTCATTGATACTGAATATAGGATTTGTCCTTGTGGAACTTATGTCAAAAGTCTATGAAGTTAGCATTTTCAAATGAATGTGGCCAAACAGAAGACCGAGAGTACCAGTATATTTTGGATTCTATTTGTAGAAGGGGTGCTGGAGGGTTGACATGAAAAGATTCCATATGAGCTGAGACTGTGCCCCTATGGACAAGAAGCCACTGAAACTATAATTCATATCCTGTTGTATGGCCCACTCTATAGGGACTTGTGGACTCACAACATCACACAACATCTCTCATTAAATACCCCAGAAACTATGATCTCTTTTATGTTCAAGTACTATAGTCAGATCAGTATGTTTCAGTTTCTCTAAATGTGGCCAAGTTTTGTTACTCTGTCTGTTCTGTAAAATTAGGCAGACTTTGGTCACCCATTGATGATGTTACTATCAACTGTAATATATTACTATGCCTTGTTCTGTTCAGTTGTGTTCAATTTTGCTTTATTTTAATGGTGGGGTTTTTTTGGGGGGGAGGGGGGTTGCTGGTCTACCACAGTAAAGACTGAATAGAAACAGATGATTAGAATATTTGATATACTGAAAAGCCCACGCTGAGTCAAAATGATTGTAGGAAGAGGCAAAAGTTGTCTATACATCTCAACTTTCCATTGCTTCCATATGAAATTCTCCATTATCTTTGGCCCCTGAACTCTGAACAGACTGTCCACAAAATGCCTTTAAAGTAGATATCCCAAAAGTGATTTTATCTCTCCCCTTCTGTTAAGAGAGGGCCTTCAATTTTAATGTAGTTGGCTTCTTTGTCCCCTCTTTCAAACCAAATCCTTCCATTCCCCACCATTCAGTCAGAACTGAAGAAGCTTCCTAGATAAGAAGTGAAACTTTTTAAAGGAAAAACAAAGATAGTTGCCTCTTGAAAAAGCACCTTTTGGGATAACCATGACCTGGATGACTGAGAATCTCCATAGACTTTCAAGAAGAAGATGACTCCTTGCTTCTTATCATGTTCTTGTTTCTGCTATGGTTGCTGGGAAATAGAAAGAGAGACCCACTTCGTAGGTCCATATAGGACCTCTCTGTCAAATGAGCTGTTTGGGTCTCTCTTTTCATTCAGGAAAGAAGAAAAGGTGTGATGGAGTATAAACCTGGACATGGGGATAAGGAAGGGATGAACAACGGAAGAGTTTCAGAAAAGATAACTCAGTTTTGAGAAATAAGAAAGCCTGACAGAGAAAACTCAAAATAAATCTGCTTTGACTTTGGCTGATACAAGTTGTAGTAAAAAAGAAACTCTGACAGGCTTTCAATTTTTCTTTTGTTACACTCTAAAATATTAAAGGGCATTCCTGAAATCTGTGCTAAACTTGTTGATTAAATATGCCTATCTCAAAGGATTTGATGGGTACAGACTCTATAGAGTGTGTATAAAATGAAATGAAGAATCTTATTTCTGTATAACCTCATTAAGAATTGCACTAGATATCTTATTCTTCCAGCCCAATTAAATAAATTTGATTTACTTAAATAAAAATAGCATCCTTGGTCCGGTTTCATTCCCTTGACTACCAAGAGTCAATGCATCAGTCAGATTAATTTTCTTTTATCTATGGCATCTTTTCATTGTTCTGATTCATTTTTTCATCATGTTTTTCAGCCATAAAGACACATGGGCAAAACTTGGCTTCAAATGTTAAAAAAATAATAATAATAATAATTCTATTTTATTAGTCTGGGAAATTGTTGAGGCTCTAAAAGCTTTATAAAGTCTCTTGTTTATCTACACACACACCCACACACACACACACACACACACACATATCCATACGCGTGTGTTATGTCCTGAGGACTCTAGGAGTTCTCACTCCGGTCCATTCACTTTGCGGGGGCGTTCTCCCCTTTACCCATTGGTTGGTTCTCCCCAGCAGCCAGCTATAAAAGCAGGCTGCAGGGTCCAACCAGTTGCTGATCGCTGCGAGCCAGTTCCCGGCTTGGCAAGCACGGTCAGCCCTTTATTGTTATAATAAAGTATTGTTGCACTCATGCTCTGGTTCAGTCTCTCTTTTCCCAAACTTAACACTGGCGACGAGGGTGGGATGGCTACCAGAAGCACCATGCAACCGCTGAGTCACTAGCCGCCGATCCGCAGCCAGAGAGAGCGATCGGCCGGCGATAAGAGCAACGCTGATCCGCAGCCAGAGAGAGCGGTCAGCAAGCAAAAAGAGCAAACAAAAAGAGCGAACGCTGGTCCGCTGACAGAGAAAGCAGCCAGCAAGCAATAGAAGCGAACACTGATCCGCAGCCAGAGAGAGCGGTCAGAACGAAAAGTTAGAAGCGTCTGTAGCCGCTTGTTAGCCCAGCTACAGGGAAAGTGAAGCGCTGCGAGCCGCAGCCGCTCATGGTTTAGGCGCGAAATTCAAACGGCTGTCATTTGAATTTCAAACCTAAAAGGCACAGCACGGTGCCGTAGTCAAGTCACTGACGCCCACTCAGGCGCAAATTTAAACGCCGCCAACGGCTGACGGCCAAACTTGGCTAACCCAGAGAGAGAGAGAGGACTGCGAAAAGCCTCTCCAGAGCTGAAATCACTTGCCTGCCACAGGCACTAGAACATTTTTCTGCTGCCCCAGAGAGATTTTTTCCACAGGTTGTTCTACCGGCCCCATCACCATGAACTCCAATCCAGTCTTCCCAGCGTTCAAACCGGATGAGGAGAAGTGGGAATCATACAAGAACCGTTTTAACCATTATATCGATGCAATTGGACTTGCTGATGCTGGAGAACATCGGAAAAAATCGTATTTCCTGATCTACTGTGGGGCCATCGTCTTCGATACTGCCACAGCCCTCGTGGCTCCACGTGAGTTGAAAAACGTTCCTTGGTCAAAACTACTTGAAATCCTCACTAACCACTATTCCCCCAGGCCCTCACAGTTGCCAGGAGATTCACCTTCCGTATGAGGAAGCAAACGGACAAGGAAACCATTAATCAGTATATGGCCGCTCTCAGAACAGCAGCATTGCATTGTGGGTTTGGAACCTACCTGGAGGACATGCTCCTCGATCAACTAGTCTGCGGGGTCAAGGACCTACACCTTCAAAGGTGCCTCCTCATGAAAAAAGACCTCAATCTTGCACAAGCAGTCGAGGAGGCCTTAGCAGCAGAACTGGCAGCGCACTCAGCCACCGAAATTCATGGCCCGTCTGCCAAGCTGACATCAATTCCAGTCCACTCCGAGGAGGTGGTAGCAGAGGAATCCCTGAGTGATGAAAACGACGTCCACCGCCTCTCCAATGACAGACGGCCGCAGGTAGGGGCCAAACAAGAAAACATCGGTCCACCCAAGCACATCACCCTGTGCCTAGCCTGTGGTGGATCTCATCTGAGGGCCACCTGCAAGTTTAAAGGAGCCACCTGCAATAACTGCCATAAAAGCGGGCACATCGCGAGAGTCTGCCAAGCCCCTCAAAGCTCAACACAAAGGCACCCCCCCGTCTCACACTCGGGGCCGCCCAGGCAAGTATTGAACTGTCGCACACATCACCGTGCCAAGCACACTTGCCACACTGTTAGTAAAATCTCTCTCTCTGTTTACTTAGAAGGTAAACCGTGCCGCATGGAGGTTGACACAGGGTCAGCGCTCTCAATTATCTCGTGGAACACCCTCAAGAGGCTCCAGCCCAGCCTATCAACTAGCCGGCTCCAGAAGTGCCAGTTTAGCCTGAAGGACTACCAGGGGAGGACCATTCCTGTAATCGGCAGAGGCAAGTTCCTTGTCAGTTTTAGAGCTTTTAAAGGTCACCTACCTCTAGTGGTAGTTAACGGCAATCTCCCTACCTTATTGGGGCTCGATTGGTTTCCCCATCTCGGCCTAGGGCTAACAGGAGTCCATGCTGTCTCAACCTCAGACACTGACTCCTTATTCGCTGATTACTCAGATGTATTCAGCGATGAGCTGGGGTGTTATAACGGTACCCCAATATCGTTCTCAATCGATCCCCAGGCAGTACCAATCAGGCTAAAACCGCGTAGGGTCCCATTCGCTATTCGGCCAAAACTAGATGCTGAATTGGATAAACTATTAAAACAAGGGGTCATTGAGCCAACAGATTTCACCAAATGGGAGACGCCCATTGTCACACCCCTCAAAAAAGACGGTAGCCTGAGAATTTGCTCGGACTACAAGACCACAATCAATAAGTTTCTACAAGTTAGCGCTTACCCAGTGCCCGTCATTCAGCATTTATTACACACTTTTGAACCTGGCAGCATTTTTGCCAAATTGGACATGTCTCAAGCGTATCAACAGTTCCCTGTTGATAACCAAACAGCAGAACTCCAGACCATCGTCACTCACAGGGGTGCTTTCCGATGCAAGCGTCTCCAATTTGGCGTAAGTGTTGCCCCAGGTATCTTTCAATCCCTCATGGAGTGGATTTTACAGGGTCTCCCTGGAGTAGTACCCTACTTCGACGACATCTTAGTCTCGGCCAGGGACAGACCCCAACTCTTCCAGAGAGTTCGAGCAGTGTTAGAGAGGTTCAGACAGCATGGCCTCAAATTGAAAAAAGAAAAATGCGCCATTGCCACTAGACAGGTGGACTTTCTGGGTTATAAAATTGACGCCTCAGGCATTCACGCCCTGGAGTCCAAGGTTAAGGCAATTCACGAGGCACCCACTCCAACCTCCAAAACTGAACTACAGGCCTTCTTGGGGCTATTAAACTTTTACACGTCTTTCTTGCCCCATAAAGCATCAGTAGCTGAACCCCTACACAGATTACTGGATAAAAAGTCACCTTGGCACTGGGGGCACAAAGAAGACCATGCTTTTCACGCCGTGAAATCACTACTCACGTCAGAGGCGGTACTTATTCAATTCGACCCCAACCTTCCTTTAGTCCTGGCAGCAGACGCATCCCCCTTTGGAATTGGGGCAGTATTAAGCCACAGGCTTCCCAATGGCGCCGAGGCTCCCATTGCCTTTTTCTCCAGGACGCTCTCCGCAACAGAGCGTAATTACAGCCAGATCGATAAGGAAGCTCTAGCAGCCGTTGCAGCAGTGAAAAAATTTCACGAATTTCTCTTTGGCCATTTTTTCGAGCTGGTCACAGACCACAAGCCCCTCCTGGGTCTACTAGCCGGAGACAAACAGACCCCTCAAGTCCTTTCCCCTCGGATGACAAGATGGACCCTCTTCCTAGCAGCCTACTCCTACAGACTCTTACACTGGCCAGGTAAAACATTGTCCCACGCTGACGCTCTCAGCCGCTGTCCCTTGCCGGCTCCGGCTGAAGACCCTGCTCCTGTCCATGCCATTTTCGAGGTAACCCAATTGGACCTCCCCATCACTGCCCTTGACATTGCTGCTAAAACCAAGGCAGACAAAACGCTCGCCCAGGTGCTCGACTGGGTGAGGAGGGGGTGGCCGGGTGGCAATGTGGAAAACAAATTCTCACCTTTCAAGACCCGCATGCAGGAACTGTCCAGTTTGCAGGGCTGTCTACTGTGGGGCACTCGAGTGGTCATCCCGACCTCACTACGTACCCGGGTCCTGGAGGCGTTGCACGAGGGACACCCTGGCATAGTGAGAATGAAGGCATTAGCACGCAGCTACGTATGGTGGCCTGGCCTCGACGAGGACGTTGTCAGTTGGGTAAGTTCCTGCAACATTTGCCAGGAATCCCGTCCGTCTCCTCCTATTGCCACCCCTACTAAATGGGAGAGCGCCAGCACTCCGTGGTCCAGAATCCACATCGACCTGGCCGGCCCCTTGCATGGGAAAATGTTCCTAGTGGTCGTGGACGCCTATTCTAAATGGATTGATGTTGCACAGCTATCCACGACCACCACACAAGCAATCACCAATGTATTAACACGCCTGTTTGTTACACACGGGCTACCCGACTCCATTGTCTCCGACAATGGCCCACAGTTCGCATCAACCGAGTTCAGCCGTTTCGCTGCCAACCTGGGTATCCGCCACATTTTCACAGCCCCATTTCATCCTGCCAGTAACGGATTGGCTGAGAGGGCCGTCAGGACCACTAAAGAAGCCCTGGCTAGGTTCAGTAAGGATGACTGGCACCACAAACTCTCACGTTTCCTGATGAGCCAGCATTCAACTCCATGTTCAGCCACCAACAAGTCCCCAGCTGAGCTCCTGATGGGCAGGCGTCTGAGGACTGTATTGGACAGACTTCACCCACAATACTGCCCTGACTCTCCCCTCGCTTCCACATCGGGGGTTAGACATTTTATCTTACAGGAGCCAGTATTCGCGAGGAACTTCGCTGGAGACCCCCTGTGGATTCCGGGCGAGATCGTGGCCATCACCAGACCAAGGTCGTATCGAGTCAGACTGGAGGACGGCCGGGTCTGGAGAAGGCACCTGGACCAGCTGTGTAGGCGCCTCAGCACCCACACTAGCAGGGACCCAGAATCACAAAGCGATGGGAGGTCTCAGCATCAACCCCACATCCACATCCTTCCCGGCGACCAGTACACACCAACAGTCAGTCCAGAAAGCCCGAGCACGGACAGTGGCGCCCAGACGGTGGACCAGCCCGATCCAGTATACGGGAGCACGTCCCCAGTGACCAACCCTACGAGTCCCGGGCCTGCCCGAACCGAGGGGCACGTTGGTGACTCCTACCCGGCTCTGCCTTCCCAGACAGACTCTGAGCGGACAGTCAGCGTTCCAGAACTGCGCCGTTCCGGGCGCCAACATAAACCCCCTGCCTACCTCAAAGACTATGCGTGTTCGCATCTGGGGGGAAGGGGTGTTATGTCCTGAGGACTCTAGGAGTTCTCACTCCGGTCCATTCACTTTGCGGGGGCGTTCTCCCCTTTACCCATTGGTTGGTTCTCCCCAGCAGCCAGCTATAAAAGCAGGCTGCGGGGTCCAACCAGTTGCTGATCGCTGCGAGCCAGTTCCCGGCTTGGCAAGCACGGTCAGCCCTTTATTGTTATAATAAAGTATTGTTGCACTCATGCTCTGGTTCAGCCTCTCTTTTCCCAAACTTAACAGCGTGTGTATGGACACACACATTTCAGTTTTAGTCTCAGAAAAGTCAGATTTTACTTTATATAGGTAGAATACATCGATCTAGAACCATGAAGGCGAACCCATGGCATGCATGCCACAGGTAGCACACAGAGCCATTTGTGCCAGCATGCAAGCCGCAGGCAAACTTACCTCACTGTGCATGTGCATGCCTTACAGCTGATTTTCGGCCTGTTTGAGGCCTTTTTCAGCCTCCCAGAGGCTTGAGGAAAGCCTTTGCAGGCCAAAAAATAGACCCATTTCATCACTTCCTGTATTTCCTGAAATATCGGAAGTGACAAAATGGGCCCATTTTTCGGCCTGCAAAGGCTGCAGAAGCCTCTGGAAGCTGAAAAAGGCCTCAAGTGGGCAAGAAATCATCTGGGAGGTGCAGTGCAGGTAAGGGGGCAGTGGGGGGATGAATTGTTCACACATGTGCAGGGGTCATGAGGGGCACGCAAATTGCCTTCTGGGTGCTGGCATGCAAGCGCACGAACAATTTTTGTCACAGGAGCCCAAAAAGGTTAGCCACCACTGGCCTATAATATCAGCCTCATATTAAATAATTTTGTTTCAACATTATTTCTAATTTTCTTTGATTTCTCAAAAAAAATTAAATCCCATACTGTAGTATACTAATAAGCAAACCAAATTTACCTGGAGATTTATAAATATAATAACAAGATAAGAGAATATACATAATTCAGGGTTGTATTGTGCAGTCCCTCATACTTTCTGAGTTTGGGTGTTTACTTGCAGACATTTTCTTACCAAACTTGGTAATATCTTCCATGCTAAAAGGGAATGATGTTTGCTCTCTGTTTTATGTCAGGGTTGATGGAAGTGTAATCTTTTTTCTTGGCAATTTCAATTTCTTGGCACTGTTTATTTATTTAGATTTTTATCTCATGTTCAGTACTTTATAAGTAATCCAGGTGAGAAATATATATAGAATACTTTTTCTTCCTCCTAATATCCCCACAGTGTTGGGATTCATTTTTATTTTTTACTATCAGTTCTGTGGGCTGGGCTTGGTGGGCATGGTGTGGCTTGGTGGGTGTGGCTTGGTAGGCGTGGCGGGGGAAGAATATTGTAAAATCTCCATTCCCACCCCACTCCAGGGAAGGATACTGCAAAATCCCCATTCCCTCCCCACCCCACCAACCTGCTTTCCAGCTCCCTTCTTCTGTGCAGGGCAACAACGGAAGACCCAGCCAATCAGCTGGGACTCAAGAGGCAGAGAATAGACAGGGCCAGGGCCCATCAGAGGTGGCATTTGCTGGTTCTCCAAACTACTCAAAATTTCCATTACCGCTTCTCCAGAACTGGTCAGAACCTGCTGAATAACCACCTCTGTCCACACAACCACCTTGTGACATGAATTGGGCTGAGAGGGAAAGATTGAACCAAAGTCACTAAGCCAGCTTTCATACCTAAGGAAGGACTAGAACTCACAGTCTCCTGGTTTCTAGGTCAGTACCTTAACCAGTACATCAAACTAGCCCTCAAAAAGCAAGAATAAAATGTACCAGTATCAGTGCAGCGGAATAAAAATAAAAATTCTATAATAGTTTAACAATTTATTTCAATTCAGTTCAATTCTCCAAAGCACTGTGAAATTACTGAAGTTCAACTGAGGCAGAAATATTAACAATAAGTTTAAAAACAATTTAGAAGGTAAAGCCAGTAATTGTCTGCATAGCAAACCCAGCTTCTGTACAAAGATCAGTCATACATTTGGACGCTCAGTTTGTTAAAGAATTATTTATTCATTGGATAAAGAGTAGTTTCTGAACATCGAAAGCTTAGACACACTATGCAGTGTGTGTGTGTATGTGTGTGTGTGTTTGCTATATATTGATCCCAATGCTTCCACAGTTTAGGAACAATCTGGAAGGGGATTTCTACTCCAAGCTTCATTGTCATTAAAATGAAAAAGCAACAGCTTCATTGAAGCTGCTGTAACAAACTGATTTTACAGTTATGGCATTTGATCATTGGGGAATTGGCCTGAAAGCAAGAGCTACTTGCAATCTGTATTGATTGTCCTCATTAAAGTCAATGATTCCTTTCCTAGTAAGAGTTCATGTGCTGTCTAACATGCTGTTAAAATGGTACCAGGTGGATTTGATTTACTTTTCCTAACCCATAGTGACTTTGAGCTTTTAGTGTGCTTGCCTATCACATGTACTCATCCCTCTTCCCAGAATTATCAGGTGCTAAACATATCTTGTTGGTCATAACAAAGACTATTTGAATAGAATAGCAATAGCACTTAGACTTATATACTGCTCCGTAGTGCTTTACAACACTCTCTGAGTGATTTGCAAATGTCAGTATATTGCCCTCAACAATCTGGATCCTCGTTTTACCAACCTTGGAAGGATGGAAGGCTAAATCAACCTCAAGCCCCATCAGAATAGAACTCCAGACTGTGGGCAGAGTTTTGCCTGCAATACTGCATTCTAAGCAATGCACCATCAGGACTCACTAAAAGTGTTCGTATTCCACTTATTCATTAGAATCTCTCAACAATATCCTTCCAAGACAGTTTGCCTTTCATGCAAATGTAAAAGAACAACTTCCCCTTTAAGACAGGGGTGTCAAACTTGATCTCATTGGGGGGGCACATCAGGGTTGTGTCTGACTTTGGGGGGGGGCTGGATGGGCATGGCCAGGGGGCACCTGTGGGGCCCAGGGCAGGGCTGGAGGGGATCCTCCTGCAGCCCTCTGCCTGCGAAACAGAGCAAAGAAGGGCCACCCGTGGCTCTCCCAAGCTCTGTTTTTTTCTGGCAGAAGCACCACAGGCCAGTTCTTCACTATTTTCAGAGTTGCCCCACGGGCCAGATCTAAGCACCCCACAGACCAGATCCAGCCCATGGGCCTTGAGTTTGACTACCCTGTTCTAAAATGTTATTGTAAGATATTTTTTTGATATAAATATGCATGTGCATCAGCAGTGGGATCCTACCTGTTCCACTACCAATTTGGTAATCATGTGCGCGCAGCTTTCCACATACCAGCTGAGTCCTGCAGCGCCAATCAGCTGAGAGGGTAATGAAGAGAAAAGCACAGGGGCAGGTGGGAGGGCCGATCCTGCACTTTTCTCTCCTTTCTCCTCTCAGCTGATCATCAGAGGCTTTTTTTTAACCACTCTCAGCTGATCGTTGGAGTCTTTTTTACTACTGGTTCAAGCAAACTGGTAGCATACCATCACTGACGTACATACTGTGGTAGATAGACAGACAGACAGATATAAAATTAGATTTTTCATATACTTTTGAATTCAAAGAATGCTTATAGTGCGTTTTCCATAAAAATATCATCAACTATGTATCAATACAATCTTAATCTCATTTTCTTCAGTAGCAATAAAATGCCTACAGATGAAGTTGTTTATTTCTATGCATCTGTATTCTCAATGAAACCTAGATTTGTATCTAATGCTAAGGAATACAGCATTCAGATACGCTTTTTAATTTTTTTCATGCAAGTATATAAAGGATTCTGTCCACATAGCAAACCTTCAATCTGAAATCAAATGGCTAGTTATGAGATATGTCACGCGCCTTGGCTTTTTGATTACACAATGCTGCCTTGAATTAATTATCTTGAAGAGGAAATAACATTGTTTGACTGATTGGTTATGCCACCCATGTAGAATGTTCAGACAGTATAAATATATATTTGCTGGGAATCAGATTGAGAAAAAAGCCTTTCTGTGTTTTTTTCTGCAGAGATTTATACAGGTTTTTGTCATTATATATGTTGATGATAAAACTTTGAAAATACATGAAAGGTATCTGGTATCACACAAAAAAAATAACAATGGATGGAAAAAGTGAAAGTTTATGTTATAAAATACCCAGCGATTAGAATAAAACTATACCCAGCAATTGGAATAAAACTATTCCAATTAATACCTTTTCATGGCAGAGGAAAATAAACACATATGCCACTGTCTATCTAAATCTCTTATAGGTATGGTACAGTAGAAGATATTATGACAGTTCTGTTCAACTCCCAGAATTCTCAATAAACATTTTGCTTAACAACTCTGAGAATATTCAGGCCCAACATCTGCAGTTCCATTCTACCTAGTTCCATTCTAGCATCTTCCAGCCATTTCTATGTCAACCTACAAGTAATCCTCCAAAGTGGGAAAAACTGCAACTATCATTGATTGGGAGAATATCTACAATTAAGATGAATATATTGCCTAGAGTTTTATATTTATTCCAGATAATTCCTATTTGACTAGGGAAAGAGTTTTTTGAAGATTTAAATAGAATTGTGTTGAAATATATTTGGCAGGGTAAAAAAGCAAGAATAAAATTAAAACTGTTACAAGATGCAAGAATAAGAGGAGGGTTTGCCTTGCCCAATTGGGAGCTATATTACCAGGCGTCAAGTTTGATGTGGGTAAAGGAATGGATAACACTAAGGAACAGTAGATTATTGACTTTAAAAGCCATGACTTGCTGTTGGGATGGCATGCCTTTCTCTGGTATAAGGGAACTAAAACACAGGGGTATTTTAGAAGACATTATATCCGAGAGGCGGGGGACGAGCGGTCTGCCACCTCCAAGTGGTGTCCCCTGGATGCGCGAAGCCGTCAAACGCTAACCGTAACTGAGAGCAGACCCTCCGACGACAGGCCCACGCGACAGGCCGGCTGGAGTACTCAAATGCCGCATCAACATGGTGGAAACGTCCACTACAAAACACACGTCCAATGCTACCGCGTTTGGGGCGACTGCGTCCGGGTCCGATGCGCACGGAGACTACCCGATCCGTGTGAAAAAACGCAAGCGGGGAACAGAGGACTGCCAGATGCTCAAGGTGGCCACCTGGAACGTGGATTCGCTGACTGGACGCTCGACCGAGATCGTCAGGGCCATGCGGGACAGGAAGCTGGACATCTGCTGCCTCCAGGAAACTCGCTGGAAGGGCAACAAGGCTACGACTATAGACGGCTACAAGATCATATACACCAGCTGTAAGGAAAACCGCGGCGGTGTAGCTGTGGTTGTCAGTCCAAGCTGGCAAAGTTCCGTCGCAGAAGTTAAGCGCCTCACAGAACGACTGATGATAATCGTCGTAGCGACCGAGAGGCAGCGCCTACACATCTTGTCCGCCTACGCCCCTCAGACCGGATGTCACGAGGAGGAGAAGGATACCTTCTGGGAACTGCTCGACAGCCAACTCAGGCAGATCCCACACGAAGACGACATCATCATCTCGGGCGACCTGAATGGTCATGTAGGGCGGGACAAAAACGGACACCAGTGCCACGGTGGGCACGGCACAGGCGATACGAATGAGAATGGCCAGAGGATCCTGGACTTTGCCGACTCCCATGATATGACCATCACGAATACCTGCTTCATTAGGCGAGAATCTCAACTCCTCACCTACCATAGCAGAAACGGGAGCCACCACACACAGATCGACTACATCATCGTATGACGAAGAGCCGCTAAAAACGTGCTCAACGCCAAGGTGTACCCGTACGAATCGAGCAGTCAGCACAGGCCGCTGATGGCGAAGATCAGGATCAGCAAGCCCAAGACCAGGATTGACAAAAGGAATGCAGACCAGCCACGAATCAAGTGGTGGAACCAGAAGAAGATGGCGGGACCCCTCATCAAACCGGAGCAGTTCCTGCAGATGGTCGACGGGCCACAGGAAGCGTGGTCCATGCTGAAGAGCACTATTCACACTGCCGGCTGCCAACAGCTTGGTTGCACCAAGCCAGGACGGAGACGCATCGAACGAGATACATGGCTCTGGACACCGGAAGTACAAGATGCCGTACACCTGAAGAAACGGCTCTACAAGGCCTTTCTTCAGGACAAGACCAGCGAGAAGCTCTGCGAATACAAGGCGGCCAAAAAGGCAGCCAAGAAAGCAGTAGCGACAGCCAGAAGCTCCCACTACGATGACATCTACGAGAAGCTGAACACGCGAGAAGGCGAGAACGAGATCTACCGCCTAGCCAAAAGCAGACACAGGAAGACCCTGGACATTGACCAGTTTCATGGGATCAACGACGAAAGGGGAAATTTGATCGTCAACCCCAGAGACGCTGCGGAGAGGTGGCGGCAATACTTCGAGAAGATCTCCACCGAGGAGTTCCCACACCCACGAACCCCGCGAGGTGACCCAGTTGAAGGCCCAGTCTCAGGCATTTATGCCAGCGAGGTCGCCGACGCCATCAAGGCCATGAAAAACGGTAAGGCAACAGGACCAGACGACATCCCTGCCGACTTCTGGAAAAAGGCACTACCGGGCTCGGCATTGTGGCTGTGCGAGCTGTTCAACAACATCGTCTCCACGGGAAAAGTGCCACACGACTGGTACCGCAGCACCACTGTTCCGATCTGGAAGGGAAAGGGCAGCCCAGCGGACTGCTCGAACTACAGACCGGTCAGGTTACTGTCACACACTATGAAGATCTTTGAACGCGTCCTTGATAAGCGCATTCGGGACATCGTCGACATCAGCGTCAACCAGGCTGGATTCATCAAGAACTGCGGCACCACCGACGCCATCTTCGGTGTGCGGATGCTGATGGAGGCTCACAGAGAGAAGAAAATCCCGCTCCACACCGCCTTCCTAGACTTGGAAAAGGCCTTCGACCGAGTCCCGCACGATCTCATCTGGTACGCACTGCGAGATCACGGCGTGCCTGAGCTGCTCGTACAATGGGTCCAACTCCTATACAGATGTCACAAAAGCCGTGTAAAAGCGGCAGCTGGGATATCAGAGGAGTTTAATATTACCGTCGGCGTACACCAGGGCTCTGCTCTCTCACCACTGCTGTTCATTCTGGTGATGGACACAATTACACACGACCTGTACACGCCCGCCCCATGGACGCTGCTCTACGCCGATGATGTGTTCCTGGCCAACCTGTGCAAGGCTGAACTCGAGCACCGAGTCCAACAGTGGCACGACCGCCTCGAGCAGTTCGGGCTCCGGCTGAACCTAAAGAAGTCCGAATACCTGACCACTGACAATGAAATGACAGGCTCCATCCACGTGAACGGGCAGGAGCTACCGCGCGCCTCCACCTTCAAGTACCTGGGAACTACTCTTGGGGAAGAAGGCCTACTACAAACTGAGGTGGCAGCCAGGATCAATGCAGCGTGGGGCAAATGGAAGTCCGTCACGGGCGTCCTCTGTGACAAGAAGATGCCGATGCGCCTGAAGGCGAAAATCTATAACTCTGTGGTGCGCCCCGTGGCCATATACGGCGCAGAGTGCTGGCCGACGACCAAAGAAGTCGAAAGCAGACTCCAGATAATGGAGATGCGAATGCTCCGATGGTCGGTAGGCCTCACCCTACTCGATCGCGTCAGGAACGAAGAAGTGCGTAGACGGTTCAACGTCGTGCCCATCCCCACGGTCATGAGGCAGTCCCGGCTACGATGGTTCGGCCACGTGAGCCGCGCCAAGGAAGAATCCATCATCAAATCTGTAATGAAGGTGACTGTCGGAGGAGCAAGACCGCGTGGTAGACCTAAACAACGCTGGATGGACACGATCAAGGCCGATCTAGAGATCGCGAAGGCAGACCCGACACACGTGGCAGACAGAGAGGCGTGGAAGCAGTACTCAAGGACATTAGCGGACCTCGCCCGAGCGCGAGACAAACGCTGAAGAAAAAGAAGAAGAAGAAGATTATATCCGAGAGGCATTGTTTTTGAACTGGGAGAAGATAAAAAGACAATATTACTTAAAAATTCCAACATGGGTATCAACTATTGAAGCTTTTTCTTATCCAATAATATATAAAAAGGAAGAGTTAGATATGGTGAGATATTGAATAAAAAGGGTGAACATAAATCTATGCAAGCGTTGAAAGAACAAGGTGTAAAAATGAATTAGTTTTCATATTTGCAAATACAATCTAAGTTTGATAAAGACTCTAAAGCAGAAGGTATTTATGATAAGTTGACTGATTTAGATAAAATTTTGATGGGTACTGATGAAAAGGTAATTTAAAAACTTTATGGATCTCTATTCGAATTTAAACTGGAGGAGGAACAAGTTAAAGAAATGATGATTGCTTGGGGGAAAAAATTTGGATATGGGATTGATTTAGAAAAATGGCAAAAATTGTGATCTCAAAATTATAAAATGACAATGTCAACTGCATATAAAGAAAATTTATATAAGATATTTTACAGGTGGCACCTACCCCCGACGAGACTTGCAAAAAAGTTTAAGAATACATCGGATAAATGCTGGAAATGTCATCAAATAACTGGTTCCTATTACCATATGTGGTGGACATGCTCGGATGCAAAGAAATATTGGACTAAAATCCACACATGTTTGGAAAAAATAATAAAACAACATGTAGACTTTAAACCAGAGATCTTTTTATTGGGAGTCATGCCGGACATATACAATAAAGAATTGAAATATTTGATTGTAAATGTTTTAATAGCGGCTAGAATTGTATTTGCGAAGAACTGGAAAAATGATAAAATACCTATGCAAGAGGAAGTTATTAAATAAATTATGGACTATGCTAAAATAAGTAAACTGACATGTGAAATTAGAGAACAAGAAGACAAACAATTTTATATGATATGGGATTTGTTTTATCAATGGTTAGATAAAAAGACAAGGTAAGGTAACAGAATAGATAATTTTGTTATAGAAGTTTAATAGACTGATACAAAATATAATGTAGACATATATAACCATTGGATGACAGCATAATATAATATTGATAGAATAAATAGCAGGATAATTAATAATTGATAAATAGATAAGCATACGTTAGTTTGACAATGTGAGATTGATATAAATTGTGAACAATGATTATAAAAGGATCGCACGAAAGATTCTAAACCAACTAGCACACTGTATGTACAAAATGGAAGGTGGTTTTATGCTTTTTTTATGTATTGTCTGTGTATGTTTATCTTAAAATTTTAAAAAAAAATTAAAAAAAAATAATCCCCCAAAGTGAATAAAGACTATGTACATTGTTAGAAAACATGGCTGAAGCTATCAAATTGAATCTTGTTTTCACAGCTTGAACCTTGTTTTCACGTCCATCTGAAATTTCCCTTGCGTATTATGCATGAGATTTTGCATACATTTCTGTACATCTTGTTCCTAACTCCATGCTTGTAGTTACATATAGCCAATTTAGTTAAAGGCATTGGACTGTGAATTCGACCCTTGCCTTAGGCACAAAGCCAGTTGAATAACCTTTGACCAGTCTGTCTCAGCTGCTTCAGAAAATGTTGCTGAAATTAAACTGGAAGGACTTGTCTTGGCAATTGCCAGGAGTCTATAATGTTTTTTTTTTAATTAAAAAAATATTTTAAACAAACATAGACAAACAAAACATAAAACCATTTTCCAGTTACATACAGTGTGCCAGTTGCTTACAAGTCTTTTGTATTTTATCCCCATAGTCCTCACTTATAGTTTGTACAAATTCTCATATTATACATCTAGTATATGTATATATATGTATTATTATCATTGTCAATCATGTATTTGACTATAACTATTATTCCATCATTTTATGTGAGATATTCAACATTTTAGATTAATTTATATTATAACATTCAATACCCCATCATAAATCCATCCAACAACAATACATCCTTATGGTATATCCTGCACAATTCCAACATCCTTGTACTACAAAGTTATCTAAAATATATCATTTCCACACCTTTTTATCTAACCATTGACAAAATAAATCCCATATCTTGTAATATTGTTTATCTTCTTGTTCTCTGATTTCAAATGTCAATTTACTCATTTCAACACATTCCATTATTTTCTTAATGACTTTCTCCTGCGTTGGTATTTTCCCATTTTTCCAATTTTTCACAAACACAATTCTAGCTGCTGTTAATACATTTACAAT
>NW_020769335.1:271743-281949 GCF_900518735.1 Pseudonaja textilis | reverse complement strand
AGAGAGAGAGAGAGAGAGAGAGATGTGGTTTTGTAAAGTCCCAGATCATTTGAGGAATAGCAGAAGTTCTGAAGTACTACTAATAATGTTTAATCAACCCGAGATGAGAGTATTAGGAAGGTATTTTCTTTAAATGGCAATACAAATTAATTTGCTGTTAAATGTGCCAGAATAATGACCCCATCATTTATAAAAGATGTCATACTGGCCCACCTTTCATTGTCTTAACTTGCCATAGGAATTTAACTGTAACTGATATAAATCATATCAATGCACTAAAATCATAGCCAAATTTCATATATGGACCATTTCTCCTTCTTGATGGTACTTTAGAGGGAACTAATAGAGCTAGTTCTTGGAATCTCTCCACCACATCACTTTTACTTTTTTGTCTATCTGGACAAATGCCTGAGAAATCTATCTGGACAAATGCCTGAGAAATCTTTAAAACATGTATAGTTCTTAATTGATAAATTGTCAAGCCTTCTCATGAACATATACATGCCATCTGTAGCATAGGCCATAGTTATCTCACACTTTAAAAGACAGACAGGGGTACAACTTATGGTCCAACAAAATCATCAATTCAAGCATAATAAATTTAGTTCTTTTTTACAGTGGTTGTGAAAAAGCTCAAAGAGAAATAACTGAAATATTTAGAAGAACAATGGAAGGGAGGGAGGGAGGGAGGGAGGGAGGAGGGGAGGGAGGGAGGAAGGGAGGGAGGGAGGAAGGAGAGAAAAATAAATTAAACTCTTGCAAATCTGATTCAGATAAATGTATATTTATCAAACTGAACAAATTTAACTTTTTTTAAAAATTAATTCTTAACACTTGTTTGTAAGGGAAGAGTGTGGACAAAAAGTATTATTGAGGAAGATCTGAAGAAATAAAGTTAACATTAGAAGGGACTTGCATTAGCAATATTTTTGTTGCTTTTTAAAATTAATTTCATTATCAGTCTTTTGTTAAAAATAATGAGATTTGTTTGGTCAACTAGATCTCAACAATGGTTGAGATCTCATAGACTGAATAGAAATTCTAACTTTTCCTTACATCCTGTAAAAGTGAGGAAGAAGCCAAGAAGAAGGCTCATTGTGTGTCATCTTGGTGGGTGATAAAATTTGGAAGCCTCATTTGAAATGAATTAATTCTCATTTCATACTTGACATCAAAAGCTTATCTCACTATTCTGAAGATGAAAGACCATCTTCTTAAAAGAAAAAAGAAAAAAAGAAGGAAAAAAAAACCCTTAGCCTCCAAAAGCAAGAAGATTTTGCTTAAAGTAAATATGTCAGCTGTTAGCCAGAACACTTGTTTGAGCACTAAATTGGAACCCTATTAGCAATTTTTCTGAGTAAACACAATTTTACTGGGTCTGTTTTGACATTTAAAAGCTTTAAATAATCTTAATTGCTTAACCAATTCTAATAATTTTTCTGACTTCTGAACTATCCATTTTTGAAATATAGTGTAGTGAAAGCAATAATGAATGAGGATTTCTAACTACACAGGGCATATTAAATCAAATGTTTTTTAAAAAGTGTGTTTTCATGTCTGTTTAATTGTTCTTTGCCCAACCAACTACTTCTGTCTTGCTTCTATTTGATTAGGAGACGTTCATGGCTGAATTTGGTATGGAACTTTTAAAAGCTATACTTTTAGCTTTATTTATTTATTTATTTATTTATTTTTATTTATTTTGTCAAACAATTATTAGATAACAGATATAACTATAAACATGGTTATAAATACATGAAATGGATATGAATAAGAAAAAAAAGAAACAATAGGACAGGGACAGTAGGCACGTTTTAGTGCACTTATGCACGCCCTTTACTTTATATTGCAGCAATATAAAAAGTTTCACAGAATCAGCACTTATCTTATTTCTTCAAGTACTAAAAATCAGTTAAACAATCCCTGGGTTTAGTTAATATCTGTGTAAGTCTTCTTTTTTCTTTGCGTAACATTAAGTCAAGGATGCCAAGAGCTACATCAAAAACACATTGGTAACATCCTGTTGATGAAAAATTTAAGCTTTCAGAAAGTTAAGCCTTGCTAAATTGCTAGTAATTGCTAGTTTTAACAATTTAGACATTTATAAATTGCTAAAACTCCTGCTATTGACTAACTTTTTTAAGCTCATTCTCGTAACAGAAATACCAGAAATGATGCTGTATCCCCAACTACTACAGCTAACTATGACCCTTATACCTCTAAACAACTGGAAATTCTTTTATTGCATAGGACAGTAGTTTCAAAACTGTCTTAAAGGGAGACTTTTTAGTGTAGTGGTAAAGTCTAAAGAGACAGCTTAGTGTTATGGTTAAAGTATCAAGCCAGAAATCAGAAAATTGTGAGTTCTAGTCCTGATTTGGGAGCGAATTGGGAGATCTTAGGCCAATCACTCACGTGATCTGTCATCCTAAGAAGGAGACAATGGCAAAACACTTCTGATTTTTCTTACCCAGAAACCGTGTATATATAAGCATTCCAAGAACTGTCAAGTTTGTGTGTGTGTGTGTGTGTATGCACAGATGTACATGTGTGTATATGCATGCACAGTGCATATATACATGAGAAATATCAGGGAGCTCCCACTTGCAAATATTCTGACTTACTATAGTACAATTTCTCCTTTCGTCGTATTATGAGTAACTGAGTATATCTGTGCATACTGTATATACATATATATTGAAGTAATAATGAATGATGTTATTACTTAATGTATAACTACATTTCAATTCTATCAATAGAAACAATTTCTGAAATAAATATCTACATTTGGTTTGTGAGAAGTAATTGTGAATGTTCCTGGGTTTTATTTGGGCTCTTCTATTCTGGAAAGCAGCAATATAAATTCCAGTGTTTCGATTAAAATAATTCTTACAAGAGTTTATTCAGGAAGATCGCTGTGGATTTCTACATAAAAGACAACTAAAAGATAATGTGAGAATTGTATTTAGTGTAATAGAACAGCATAATGAAAAACAAGCCACATTAATCTTCTTAGATAAAGAGAAATGTGAACTGCCCTTTATTATTTGTAAGTTTGGAAAATACGGACTTCAACTAGAATTTTGTTCAGGGATTAAAATCAATATATAACTTGAATGGTTAATGATGGCTTAACCAAACAATGTGACATTCAGAAGGAGAGAAGACAAGGCTATCGTCTGACCCCTTTGCTATTTATTTTGGGTCTTGAAGTTTGGGATAGAGGTATTAGAAAAGATAAGAAGATAACAGGCCTAAAAAGGATATCTTTAAATTGAGAGCTTTGGGCAATGATTTGGTCTTGATTGATAGAGTTTGGGATGAAAAAAAAGGAAGGCTTAACTAATAGGTTTTAAGATGAATAAACAAAAAACAAAAATGATGGTAAAAATATTATTCAACAGCAAGACAATCTGATGAAAAAATCTGGTTTGAAAATTGATAAAATGGTTGAATATTTGAGTGTTACCTTGAACAATTAAACTATGTTGTCTCAAAATATGTTAAGGTATGTAGTAATGAAGTTAAATATATATTGTATATATTGAGATGGAAAAAATTCAATTGTGATTGTTGGGAAGAATTTCCATGATTAAGATTAAGATGAAAGTACACTTAGAATATAATTATTTTTTATTTTAGATAATGCTTAGACTGACAAATGAGAACAGTTAAGCAATGGGAAAAATATATATCCGAATTATATAATTAGAGCTGGCACCAGGGGTGGGATTCTACTGGTTCAGATCAGTTCAGTAGAACCGGTTGTTACGATTCTTTGCAGTTCGGAGAACCAGCAAATTGTGCCCCTGGATGGCCCTGCTGACTCCACTCTGCCTGCCCCTCCCCTCCCTGTCCAGTCACTCCTTATGGTATTTCTTTTTTCCCCTCCTGACAATCAGCTGTTCTGATAAACAGCTGCGCAAGGATCGCCCTCGTTGTCTTACTGCTTTGCCCAGGAGGCTTCCCTGACCCCCAGCAGGCAAAAAAATGGAGTGCGGGCGGTGCTGCGTGTCCCTCCCACACTCCAATTTTTGTTTTACTGGGCTCAGGGAAGCATCCTGAGAGAAAAAATGCCCTCCAGGAGGCTTCCCTGAGGCCTAGGAGACCAAAAAAAAAAAAAAGAGCACGGGGGGGGGGTTCCTACAAAAAAAGAAGCCACGCCCACCCAGTCACATAGCCATGCCCACCTAGCCACACCTACCTAGCCATGCCCACAGAACGGGTAGTAAAAATATTTGCATCCCACCCCTGGGTGGCACAGTGATTAGAATGCAGTATTGCAGGCTAACTCTGCTAACTGCCAGTAGTTTGATCCTGACTGGCTCCAGATTGACTCAGCTTTCCATCCTTCCAAGGTCAGTAAAATGAGGACCCAGATTGTTGGGGGCAATAGGCTGACTTTGTAAACTGCTTAGAGGGGGCTGTAAAGCACTATGAAGAGGTATATAAGACTAAATGCTAAATAAATAAATTGAATGTTATAATTAAAAAATCTAAAAGACAAAAAGTTGTGTGTCTTGGCATGGAACAAAAATAAATAATTTCAGAATGATTAATAAAAGAGACAGTACAATCATAGTTATAATTTTGCCCCTCCATAACTCATGTTATGCTCATATATTGAACAGCCCAGGATATATTTATGGAAAGATTCTATTTCTGATTTATACTGTCCACTCTTCTGCCCTAAATTATGCTTAAGGACTGACTTGCCCTGTCTTTTTTTTCTGTATGGGAGATAGAGTGAAATGCTAAAATCCTGTCATCAACGTTTCCAAAGTATACATGGCTTCTGTTATATTCTGTTATAAACCCTTTCCATATTTAAAGCAATTGATTTATAATACAAAATCCAAAGAAGAATCTATTTAAATGGAAAACATCTTGGGAATAGTGAGCAATAGTTTGTCAAAAAGAAAAAAAACCAATGATATGTTTATGATAATCTTAAGAAAGCATGAGATAAAACTAATCAGAAATTGCATTTTTAATGAAGCAGTCAGCTAGGGCTCTGATGCTAAGTATTTTCTGCTGTCATCTCAGCTCTGTTGAAGAATAAACTTAACATATCATTTTGGTTTTCTCATCTTCTCACACATTACTCTTCTAATCTATGTGTGGTACTGTAATAATTAAACGTCTGAATTGGTTTTGTTTGTTTTTAATATACTCTAGTTAAAATCCCAGTTCTTCAAAGGTGAGATTCTAATAAGTGAATCCGATGTTTGTGCACTTCAGCTTTAAAAAATAAAAACTAAAAATAAAATTTGTTTCTGTTCAGTCCTGTTTGAAAGATAGGGACCAATATTTTTTACATGGTTGAACTGATTTCTTTTGTCCAGAAATCTTACCTCAGCAACTGAGTTATGCAAAATTTGGGCAAAAGGGTTATCTACTCTGGAGAAAAAGAGAGTGAAGGAGGGAGGGAGAGGGGGAGAAAGAGAGAAGGAGGGAGGGAGGGAGGGAGAGGGAGAGAGAAAGAGAGAGGGGGAGAGAGAGATTATCTCATTTCCTCTAAAGAGAAGATGCCTTATTTAACGTAAAAAACAAGTAAGGCTTCATTCTTACTCAATGTGCTACATCTTTTAAGAGTCTTGGGGTCTGTTGTTAGTTAGGTTTGACTGTTTTGTTTTGTTTTGTTTTTTGGCTATACTCTTCAGCCACAGATGGTGAACAGACCTTAGCTGAGTGCTGTATTCTAAAATTGATAGAAATTAGCTTCCATCTCCCTTCCCTGGAGTGAAAGATGACTTTGATTAGGTAATATTTAGACCTCTCCCAGGAATGCCCCTGTAAAAAATGGCAGAGTTTCAACTGGCAGCGTTCATGCTGATTTAATTAGCCCGCCATAATGTTTAGAGAAATGCACACGCTGTTTTTATTGTTGCTCCACTCTACCAAAAAGCAGTCGTTTCTTTTTTCCTTTTGACATCAATGGGCTTTTTTTCCCTCCTGCGCTAACTTCAAACAGAAGACAGTGACTGATCATGTATGAATAAGCCGGCAAAATCCTGAATCCAAAGAAAAGAACAATGTGACAACTGGCAAGTGGAAATCACGTCTTTGCCCTCTTGAACACGTTCCTTCCCAATAAAAATATTGCTCCTTTCATGGTGAAAAGGCAGCTGATAATGAGCTGCCAGACAAAATTTTACCAAAAAAATGTCAGTGATAAAAGGATTACGGGCATAATCATGGGCTTGGACAAAGTTAAAATTAATAACTGCTTTTAAAAAACCAGCATTCTTTTAAAAATACATCTGTTTGCATGTGTATTTTATTTTCCTAAGGTGGACAAGGGAGGAATTCACAACCATTTCGGATTCAAATGTCTATGGAGATTATCAATTATCCAGGTTATAGTTGTCCTAAAGGTGCTTTTCAAAAGGCAACTGGACCTTCAGATTCAAATGTTTGTATGTTGATAGAAATTTTGCCAAAACCATGCTACTGACATTTAAAAATATATTTGGGGCAACCCTGATACATTCAGTATGCCAGCAGTTTTTTAAAAAAGCTGCTTTTATCAAGTGGCACAGATTTTGGGGTAAGATAATTCAAAATTGATTACCAAGGAAGATCAGAAAAAGTATTAAAGTGTTTGACGTCAGAACCCAAAACAAGTACAAAGTAATAGCAGAACATTCCAACCTTTCAAAATAGTGTATTTTGGATTCCAAAGTGACTATTTCAGAAAAAAAAGTAGCATAATTCAGTTTTTTTAGAAAAGTACTGTACTGAAATATATCAAAAGATTCACAATGTCACAACAAACAGAGTGGGCTTTCAAAACATTGCAATTGTTAATTGATGTATTACTTAAAGTTTGTCTCATATGTAAGTTGTATTTATCAACCTATTTTCCCCTACAGGCTTATTCCATGCCAAATTAAATCCTATTTCAGTCAGGCCACTGTTTGCGTACGATGAAGTGTACAGCAACCCACAAAAGCGTATGCCTTTTAATAAAATTTATTAGCTGGAAAAGTTAACCCGAGATTCCTCCTCATTTCTTGGTACCATAGAGACAACTATCCTCCTACAAGGCAAAGCGGATTAATCTGAATCACACCGTCTTGCTAACTCCTGGTTCAAAATAGTTCCAGTACAAAATTGTTCCAACAGACAACCTATCATATACCAGACAATGGTGGTACCACCAAAGATGCAAATTTTTGTTTTATTTATGTAAAGCAGGACAACATGATGTGCATTGGGGGAAGAACCCTGAAACACTCAATGTTTTTCTTGCAATTTAATCAGAATCAGACCATCATTGTTTACTCCAGTCATCATCTCAGATATCTGTCAATCCCATAAGGTTGATCAGATTGGAAGTCAATTCCAAAGAACAGACCGACTACTGAGATAGACTATAACTGGATGCTGTACTTCTGGTTGTATTGCACTCTGCCTCCTTCTTATATTCCAGTGAATAAAAGAAACTCCAGACTGAGCTGCTTCTGAATAACAACTTGTTTCCCACAAATAATTTATCAGCCCCCTTTGCCTAGGTAATGGCCCATGCCTATTTCTAAGGGGTCACTTCCCTTGTTGTCTATAGGAAGAGAGATTAATGAAGAATCTTTAGCAAACCATTTGTTTCATGATATCAGGTCACGGTCTCCCCATTTTTCATTATGACTATTTGTTTTAAACCTGCATTAATTAGCTGATTTGACTAGAAGTAGCAAGTGGGTTGATCAAAGTCACTGCCATTCTTAACTTTTGTTTGGAAAAGTTAAGCTATAAATATTACATGCACTTGATTAAAGTATATTTTAAGAGATTTGACCTTGAGCAGATATTCACACAGCTACATTGCCTATATTCCCTGTGCTTCTAATGCAGTAGGATTTGTAGAACTCTTTATGTTAAGGCACTTGCAACCATGACACAAACAAAGAAACCTGCGTTACATGGACCTCTATAAGAAATCGTGTACATCAGGATTAGGAATAAGGTACTGAATCTTGGATATTGGAAAAGAATTGCAGTCCACATTTATAAGGAAATTCATTTAAAAAATGTCTCTTAATGATCTGAATCTCTTTTTCCTGGGATTTTTACATCCGGGTTGAATTGTTCTATGTCAATGAACTCTTTCCTCCTTCCTTATGCCTTGGTAGCCTATGGCCAACTTGTCCTTCATTACTTCTTCAAGGCTCTGCATAATCTTTCTCACTTTCCTGAATGTATAAGCACTAGTTCATTTGGTGCTCACAAAGCTGTGGGACAGATGGCAATCCATAGATAAAAATTCCAAGCTCATTCAGTTCCTTGGAGTTTATCCCTCCCTTCTAATGCCAAGGCTCAATTTCCCTGTCATTTATGGCTCAGGCACCAGCTGGCTGCTGAGTGCTTCAATGTCTTCTTGGCCAACTAGAAGAAATGATGGACATGCCATGTCAAGGAATACACAGAGTGTCATAAAGATGGGAGGAGTGAAGATATTCCTAAAAATAGCATGATGAATGTTGAACAGGCAAAAGCTTGTGGCTTTGCATAAGTGACCACTATTACTTTTCCCTCTTTCAAAATGTCTTTCAGGTATACATGTATGCATGCATTTTTAATGAGTGTGTGGGTATGTGTAAACTGACAAGTTTTCTGAATATTGCATTTCACCCTTTGGACTGAGTTATTGAACTAAAAAGTTACTTGATAGGAAATAGAGAGTTAGTAATATGCAGATATTGCCTCTAACATTGCCTTGTTCATTTTAAAATATTCTTGAACTTTTACACTTAAATTATATTTTGAACAGATTTTTAAAACCCTAAAATTGGAGTGTCTGAAATTGAAATGATGACACATACACTCTATCATCTATCTATATCTATCATTTCCTTCTCCCCGTTATGGATTAGAAAGTTTTAAAAAATTGAACTAATATTTTAAAATGAATTTGAAGATAAAATTGTCACAAATGACAGTGTTCAAAGCCCTCCTTGAATATAATATAAAAGGAACCTACCACCTTTGCTTGCTTTTATGGAAGCAAGTGGTTTTAATGTCATTAAAAACAAGGAATTGAGAGACAGTCAAGCAAAGAATTGTCTTGTTAAATACTTAATTATGGCACAATCAAAAGAGGTGCACAAGCCTCACTGAAATGGAAATAAGTCTGGAAGAAAAAATACTTAATTGGTCTCATGATGGGAATTAAAACTCTGACTCTAATCTTTTAATGAGGTTGAATACCTTTACCAATTCAGCAGTGTAGTATGCAGCAATATCTACAGTATTTCTTTCTTTCTTACTTTTTTTTTAAACTGCTTAGATTTCAAAAACTATTATGTTAGATGTGCCATATGGAGAACATGGATAGATATAGACCAGTGGTGGTATTCTACCAGTTCATCCTGGTTCTGCAGAGCCAGTAGCAGTGATGAGCAGAAAAGACTGAACCAGTTCTCTCTGCTGGCTCTGCTGTTGGGCCCACCCACCCAGCCGGGCTCCCATACTCACCTTTATCCTCTGAATTTGAAATGCAGCTGCTTTGCGCTGCACAGAAGAGTGCCACACGGCAGCTGCTGAAGCAACTGGGATCATGCAGGCTTGCAAGAAGGAAGTTAAAACACCTCTGTTCCTGCGCAAATGCCTCTGTGCCTGTGCAAAGTGCACATTTGGCACGCACGTGCACGCAAAATATGTGCACGCATGCAAAGCACCAGGGGTGGGATTCAAATTTTTTAACAACTGGTTCTCTGGGCGTGGCTTAGTTGGTGGGCGTGCCTTAGTGGTCATGTGATTGGATGGACATGGCTTGGTGGTCATGTTATTGGCTGGGCATGGCCAGCTCAATATCACTCACATAGAGACACACATCTCCTCGCCTGGCCTCTCGTGACTGTGGAGATGATACAACAGTCATAAGTGTGAAAAATGGTCATAAGTCACTTTTTTCAGTGACATTGTAACTTTAATGGTCACTCCACACAAGCAAAGCACCAGCAAGGGAGGGAAAAAAACTCCAGAGAAGTTCCAGAGACAGGAGTCTAGTCCTGCCAAGAATGTAATAAGGGTTAACGGAGAGGCAGTTTCTGTAAGTAACACCAGAATGTTTCCTTCCTGCCTTCCTTACAGGATTAGGCCAGTAATTTCTTCTAACAACCAGTTCTCCGAAGTGCTTAGAATGTTAACAACCGGTTCTAGCGAATAGGTGCGAACTGGTAGAATCCCACCCCTGCAAAGCACACC
>NW_020769335.1:213914-271733 GCF_900518735.1 Pseudonaja textilis | reverse complement strand
CATTTGTGGGCATTGAGTATATACACATGTATGCCATTTCTACATTTGGTGCTCTATGATCAGATGATGAGAATTATAGAGAATTATAGCTGTGCGTCACCATCATAAAATCCCAATCTTCAGATTTTTCCATTAACAATCAGCATGTAATACTGTGTCCCTGAATGAATAAAATTAAATACTTTAAGACCGCCTGGAATGAATGACAAGCTGCTTTTTATGTTTTATAGGAACCACACTTGTCCTGAAGTGTTATTAGTCACCCATGATAACAATCATACAATCCCACATATAATTAGCCAAGAAAGTCTGGGACAAGGATGTTGTCATTTCAGTCCTCCAATTAATGGCCTCAGTTTCCATAAATGAGTAATTGCTTCAGACCAGGCATAGATTATTTATCCCTTTCTAGGCTACATATTTTTGTATGGCTTAATCAAAAGACATTCCACAGCTTCTGTAGTAATTTGTTATTGTTGTTCTTTTAAAAAAATCTCTGCCTGAATATTTTCATTCAAATACATTTTTAAAAAAATCTCTTAAGTTATACATGTTATAAATGCATTTAGATAGACTGGAATAAGGCTGTTCTACATTGAAAATGTTAAACAAGTGATAAATCAGTCCCAGAATATCTGTTCTTTATGTTTACAGACTACCCAGTGGGAATGACATTGTTATGTATTTCCTAATGTGTAACTGATGTGCAAAGCAGTTCTGAGTCTCACAGAGATCAGAGTCACTCAGCTCTTGATTATACATTAAAGTAAATATCTTCCACGCTGTTCTAAATACAGAACTGACATGAAGTAAAGGGCTGTTTATATGTCACGACTTGTCTGGATATTCTCTAAATGACCTAATGTCTCTTTTTAATTAGGATTGTTACTTCTACAGTTATTAACTGTATTCAGTTGAAAATTTGTGGAAGACTCTTAAGACTTCTAATAGGAATTGTAAACTAATGAGGGGAAAAAAAGAGAAAGATATAATTTAGTAGATATTGTTTTTTTTTTCCAGCTGGCATTTTTTAAAGTTCCAATTTTTAAAAATGTTTTTGTCTACTTCTAGGTTTGATTATGACAGTAACTGGGGACATAATTTTTGACATTATGCAATGTTGATGATAAAATGTGATGTCATGTGACCATGTTGCTTAGCAACAGCAACCCTGGCAATCTCCCTCACCATCATTAACTGAAACCTACTGGTTGTTAGATGAAGATACACCCCAATCCAACCCATTCCTGACAACTTCTCCCAGTCCCAAGTCTTTGTAAGAATCCCACCCCTTCTGTAAATCACTTAGGGAGGGCTATAAAGCTCTGTGAAGCTGTATATAAGTCTAAATGCTATTGCTAATGCTATTACTATCACTCCTGTGGTCTAACGGAAGACTCAGAGTAGTATTACTAGTAGCTGAGAAAATCCTCATTTATCAGCATTATAGTGGATGTCATTTTTTTTTTAAAAAGCAAATTATATTTTACAGAAAAAAATGGGATTGTAATAAAAACTGTCCATTTCCCTTCTTTGAACCATGTGACACAGAGGTAAAGAAAGGAATTGAGATGCCCTGATGGAGTAGATTTGTATTTTGAGTATTTTTTAATCCAGATTTAAAACAGTTAAAGACAGGATATGTAATAAATATTGTTACATATATTGTTATACCTACAAGAACATTTTCTAATCCAGAATATTGTTCCCTACATCCTACCAACTACCAGTAGGAATCATATTGGATATTAGCACGTTAAAGATAGTGGCTGATTGAATGGAAAGTTGTAATGAATAAATTAAATTCTTTTTCCTTTTTCCCATAATATGACAAACACCAAAGTCACATCTGACCTGGAATAAAATATCACATCAAAATGATGCCTTGTCTACCCATGTAACTAATAAGATTCAGGCAGTGAATTGTTAATGTAGAGCTGAATATATTTATGCCTAGTGGCAATATCAGACCATTTTGTTCTTCTTGTTCCTCCTCTACAGCAAAGTCATGAAAATCAAGTTTATTCTACACCAAATTTGTTGTACTGGGATTTCAATCTGAAAAGGGGACAAGACAGATATATGTCTTAAGCAAAGTAAATTTTGTTACTCATTATTCCAAAGCACTACATTGCAAGCTGTGTGAGTTTTCTCTGTCCAAAAGTGGAGGGGAGGAAAAGGGCGATAAATATATCAATATTTATAAACCTAACAATAAAATATATATTTGTACAAATAAAACCATGGAATACTTTAAGGTAGAAATTCCAAAAGCTTTAATTTCTGAGAGAATTGAATTGAATTGAATTGAAGTGCTTGTTAAAAGAGCAGGCATGTTGAATTTAGAGATGGTAATTTGTTCTTGCAAAAAATTTAAAAAAAAGAGAAAATGTATCCTTGCTACTTGTTCACTCCATTTATTTAAAACAATGAAAGGTTCTATCTTAAAATTAAAAGAGAAAGCATACCTTTGATGTACATTCCACAGTAAATTTAATCGCAAAGCCAATTTTTATAGCCACAATAAAATCATTTAAACAAGGATCTTCTAATAGACATGTCAACATAGCCTAGGGTGTAATGGCATATGAATTGCATTTGCAGTATAAATTATCTCTTTCTATTGAAATGAAGGAAAAATATTTCAGATTGTAAAAGATCTTGAGTCTCTTCAGTGTTCTGTCAATGCTGTTAGGAAGTTAATAGGCTTAATTGGAAGTTAGTAAGCAAGTAAGGAAGTTAATGATATGTGTTCATTTCTCCATAGTGGTTGCAATACTATACAATACTTCAGGATATATGTACATGCATAGCATTTAAGTATCAGAGATATTAACATTGTAATTGACTAAACTAGTAGAAAACAAAGAAAATAAATAAATACAATCTGTTAGTAGCAGTTAATAGAAAGATGGTGGGAGAAGCTCTTAAATTAAAGACTTATAAAAGACTGAACATTTGATTTAGGCTGGAATTATTCATTAATTAGGATTGTTTGGAAATCCACTGTGAGCTCCAATATGAAATGCTCAACTAATACATACTGATACATAGGCTAGCATATACTTTGCTACCAATTCTATATGCATTGGAATTTTGTAAGTAGGTTCACAGCTCAAAAAATAATAAATTGTAAAATATATTGGCAGAATTGAATAAAATTTGCAGGCTGAATTCCTCTTTTTTGAGGAACATGTTTCTAACTCATTTCAGGGGAATAAATATTGTAGATTTGTCTTTTGAGAAGACAGTTTTTAGTTAATTGACTTGGCCGATTTGGCTACTAATTCACTTAGTATGGTCCCTAGATTAACAATTGGATATGAGGCTAATAGGAAACCAATAGGAAACTCCAAAACTAAAAACTTGACTGAGAACCTGGGGAGGGAGAGACCTAGAATAAGGCAATGGCAAACCATGTTTGCACTGTTGCCAAGATAATTACATGGATTTGACTGTAGTCATAAGAGTCAAGCTTGAGATGAGTCTTTGCATTTTTTTTATATCTTTGCCATTTAAATAAAAAAAAAAAGTGTTTGGCCTCTACATAATTGGCAAACTTAAATTTTTATAACAGCAATGGGCTTCCTATTGTTGTCTCTAGAACAAGGGTCTTCAAACTTGGCAAGTTTGAGACTTGTGGGCTTCAACTCCGAGAGCTAACATGACTGGAGGAGGAATTCTGGGAGTTGAAGTCCACAAGTCTTAAACTTGCCAAGTTTGAAGAGTCCTGCTCTAGAAGAATTACAATATTAAATGATTACACAACTTGCAATCACTCTTTAATCAACATATCTAAGTCCTTATCTCCCAATTAACAATCTTCCACTTCAAAAGTTCTGTGAAATAGAACTGCTTTTACAATTTTATAAAGGATGCAGAGGAAGTATTCTCCTCATAGGGATAATTACTTGATTGTGAGGGGCAGCTGCTGAGAAAATCATCTTCTGGGCCCCAGAGTCTTTGCATCTTCAGAAATAAGTATTCACCATATCCTTGTCTGTAGGATGTAGAATGGACAGCTTCCATCTGAGGAAGATTGTTTTGATGGTAACAAGACTCCAAGTTCTAAGAAGGTTTAAAGCTGATGACCAATCATCTTGAAGGGTTTGAAAGCTAATGCAACTGTTGTACTGATACTAATCAGAAAACAGCAGCTGCATTGTCTCCTAGTTGTAGTGTCTCAATCTTCCTCAAAGGCACCTTCATGGAAAGCAAAGTAGCTGAGATATAAAATAAGTGTGAGTCATTGACTCAGGATCTTCTCATCTAGGAAAAATCTACAGCTGAAGGACCCATGGCCATAGTCTTGACCTATTGCTGTAATTATGAATCAAAATAACCTATAGGTTGCATGTCAGCAATAGAGTTTCCTATTGCATAAGTCTTCTACTCACATTCAAATTAAATTGAGAACATTGTGAGTGAATCCATTGTAGCTAACATTTTAGGATTGTGCTAGCTGAATCAGTTTTTTTTTAATGGTACTTTTTTCAGATTTACAGATATATGGATCTGGTTGAAACCATGAATTGTGATTAGAACCTAAAGCTATCTGTTACATGCATTTATTTTCCTCCCCCTTCTTTCTATCCCAATATTTGAGCTTTGGTGGCACAATGGTTAAATGCCCACAGCCAAAAGTTAAGAGTGTGACCACCTCAATATTTACTCAGTCTTCCATCCTTCTGAGGTCAGTAAAATGAGGACCCAGATTGTTGGGGGCAATAGGTTGACTCTTAGAAAGGACTGTAAAAGTACTATGAAGTGGCATATAAGGCTAAGTGCTATTGTTATTTCTTTATGCAGAGAGTTAAACATTTGGGGAAAATATCAGATTTTGCTATATGCTCTCTATAACTAGGTATACACCTATATTTTTTGTCATTTGACATTAATCATTTGACCCAGATAAATAGAGAATGGAGGTTTGCCTTTTATTATGTATAAATTTATTATTGCCCAAAGCTGAAGGGAAATTAAGCCTCTGTCTTATGCACCAATACAAGAAATAAAAAATTGAGATTACTGAGGCAATTAAATGGAAATACCTCAGTAACTTGATTAGTCTTGGAATCAATATTTTCAGTTCATCTCTATGATATATCTCTATGTACTCATTCGTTGTTTATACCTTTCTGTCCAACTTCATCCCTGATCCACATCAAAGCAAAAGGAAAGGAAAAAAAGAAAAAGAAAACAATCCTTCTTTCAGAACTTACATGCATTTTTTAAACTGAAAATGATATTTTGGAAGAACAAAAACTAATGGATAACTAAGCCTTAGCTCTTATATTAGAAGTACAAATCCAGTCATATATATATTAGAATGTTCAAATATGTAAAATTCACAATTATTCTGACTCACTGTCAACATACCCTTCTTTTACATGAAAATAATTGTTCCAATAATAAATTATTCATGAGATTGTTTTAAAAGTTACACCTGTGAATGAAAGAATCCCTTACAGCAACTTGACCATAAAATTCTAATGAAAAGCTTTCTCGATTCCCCCAATTTTGTTTTAGAAAGCTAAACCCAGTTGCAATTTTCATTCCAAAGATGCCAGTAAGAGAAGCTTGTAAGGAAGCTTCAGCTCAGTTAAATATCGTTTCCTCAGAGTAGATCTGTTGAGAGGTAGATACAAATTAGACACTGAAAGCCATTCAAAAAAGTGAAATGGTTTTCAGTACCTTTGGTGCATCTGTAAATTCTAGCAGACATAAATTCAGAAATTGAAGCAGTTTTTCTTATGTGCAAATAGCTCATTTTTCACAGCCTTAATGCTTACATCGCTTTTCTGAAAGCGCAAGGAGATTACTGCAAGCTTTCAGAATCTGCTCTCTTTGGTATTTATGGGTTTAGGAGGTTTGGCTTTGCTATTCACTTTCTTGGTGATAGAGTATAAACAAATCTTCCTCTACATATTGCCAGAACTAAGGAGAGAAAGTTTATTTCAGCTTTATTAAGGTGGTCATCTTTCAAAAGTTCTCTGCAGGTTGAAATGTGCAGCTATGAAAAACAAAAATATGCATTTCCCAAACACGCCATCCCTTCAAATTAATCACTGAAGGCTATTATTACTCCTCAAGGTTTATAAGAAAAACCTCATTCATTCATGTATCAAATTTACTCTCTGCCTCACAGATAGAGCTTGTATTTTGATTTAGGTTTTTTGGAATGTAATGAACAAATAAATAAATAGAGGTCAATTATGGAAAAAATGGTGTGAGAACAAATAGAAAAGTCCGATTATGACTGATGGATTATTGCAAATTTTGCAAATTTTCTAGTTAAAAGTCGAAAAATAATTTTCTACCAAATACCAAATAATTATTAAGAAGCCTAGAAACCCAAAATATAAACCATTGTTAATTTTCTATATACTGTATATAGTACTGTACACTATATGCAATACTATTTTATCAGAGAAACTATTTGGTGAAATTGGAAGATGCAAAACAGTTTCTGACATGACATGGTAATTTGCTTTCTAATAAAAAGAAATACAAGTATTGTATTAAGTGACTATGTCCAGATGATAGCCTCAAGTACATTACTATGCTGTTCAAGTTTATCAGTGTCACAAATTACATTTTGTGTGTGTTTTTAGCTTATGCTGATAATTGGAATTTTTGACTGTTCCTTACACTAGATTCCATTATGCTAATATTTCTGATAACTAGATAGACCCAGAAAGCGCAATCTTCATGCAAGAAAAAATGTTAATCTACCAAAATGGTTGGTTGAACAAATCAGTGAAACAAGAGCTCAAAGAAATTAAAAAGAGAAAAACATAAACCTTAAAAATAATTAAATAGGGTGTTTTTTTAAAAAAGGAAAGAGAAATAGAACACAGAACATAGAAATGAATATTATTAGCTCTATCAGATAGCTGGTATTATTATTAAATTTTGCAGGAAAGAAGACTTAGCTTTTAATCTCTAGAGATTTTTCTCTAAACATTCACTTCTTAAATTCTGTTAGATTTAAAAAGATGATGTTCCTATACTTATGACATAAGTATTGCAAATTTTCTCTAGTTTTTTTTGCTATAATTAACATGGGCAAAATATTTGTAAATATATTTATGTAAACTGGAATAAGACTTCTGCATTGTCCAGTGATTTGAATTCTCAAGGACCAATCTGGATTATGAAGAGAAGCAGCTTGTGGTTTTGAGGCAAAATATGTACACGAAAGAATCGAAAGATACTTTTTTTGCCAACTCATTAGAATAAATGTTTGAAATTCATTCTTTCCTCCTCAGAAAGATTGGATCCTGTTGAGGTAATTCCCCGTTAGGAGAATGAATGCACACAGGGAGACGTACAGAGAGTAGTGTTGGAACAATACACACAGAGCACACAGATATGCTGTACAGTAAATGTAGGTTTTTACTTCCAGAAAGGTTCAAGCAAAGTCCAAAATAAGCAATCCAAAGTCATTCACAAGTAAATCAGTCAGTTTTTCAATCCAGGGATAATCCAAATATCAAATTCCAGTGTCAAAAACAGTTCAGTATCAGACTTACATTAAATCCAGTAATATCAGTCAATTAGAAGAAATGGAGCAACGGCAATACTTTCCAACAGAAGGAAATAGAGATACACTCACACTCTCTTCTGAGACTCAGACTAAACAACCCAGGTTTCTGGCTCCATCTTATGGCTGTTTGAGAAACCACACCCAATTGCATGCTCTTGCATTCCCTTAAAGATATAGTACTAAAATGTTTGTCCTGGTTTATATATTTCTAACCCAAATACCTGTTAGGTGACTCATATTCCTAACAGATCATATGCCAGTATTAGATCTAAAAGTAAAATATATGGTCATGATGGTAATAAAGGAGAAAAAAGACAATTAAAAAAATGAAGATATTACACTAATTGTATCTAAATTAATAAATGAGCAAGAAAGACACCAGATCAAAGAAGACTCCAAGAAAGGCCAATATGAGATTTGTTTACAAAGATATCATTAATGTAGAATGTTTAATCAGCATGTGTGGATATTTGTGGAACATCTACAAAAATGTTAGTGATTCTTCCTTCAATTTTAATGCAAACTGATTGTATGAAATTATACAAAATTTACAGAATTGTACATTTTCCTTTCTTTTAATTAAGGGAAGAGATTTTAAACTTTCTACTACAATAAATTTTTTCATGAAGAGATAAGGCTTGTGATTCTACAGACACTTAGTACTAATCTGAGACTATATTGTTTTACTTAATGTGTATGCTACTGAAAATATCTACGTCTATCAGGAATAATAATGGCAATAGGTAATGAAAGGAAATTTGGCTGTTCTACTTCCATTCACTGTGTTCAGCTTGAGATTGAAATTTTTTCAGGTTTTATGTTTAGTTTTTCCTTTTAATCTAACTCTAAATCTATTGTTCTGAAATTGCCATGGTTCATCCTGCAGTAGATATAGTAGAGTAGACTCCCGCAACTTTCATGTCTCTGTGTCCTATAAGGACCATCTTTATGAAGAAATGAACCTCAGAAGATTCCATTTATCCCTTCATATTTTATCCCATTCTCCTGAAGAACAAATACTTAGTCTCTTTTGCATTTTTCCCAGAGTTAACTCAAGAATGAGAAGTCAAATCAGGACCTGAATGCATGTCCTGATCTATTATCTTCAACAGCTATGGGGCTGCATGGCTGTTGAAATAGGTTTGCCTCCTAAATTTGTAGCTGTAGAAGTGATAAGAATGTTTCCAAAGAATCCTCACTATATATTGTATGCTATGAAAAGCTTGCTTGTTTGTGTGCAAGAGACTGATAAACACATCCATTCCAAGTTGAGGGGAGAATACAATGTGGCATTAAGTACATTTTTATTTTATCTCGATTCCACACCATTGAATTGCACAGCTTACTTTATCTTAATAGCTCTGCTTTACCATTCCGTATTCTTTCACTGATATGCCTTTTATTGAAAAATTCATCAAGTTTAATTATCATTTCTTCTCTTTTCCATCTACTATTGTTATTGTTCTAAAATTGATGTTCATAAATATATTGGGAGAAACGTTCCAAGCAAAAATCCAACATGGGTTATCAGAATAGCTTGCTGCAGACAATTCATTTTCTCTTAAGATCTCTATTCCTTCCTAATTATAGTTGTTTTTTTCTCGGTTCCCAGAATGTGACCTAATGCTCTCTTCTTCTCTCTTGAGGATGGCAAACCAGAAAACCATTTTTCCTATATATGCAAAAATTGTTTCCAAAGCACAATCTACTGCCCAAAACAAGGACTCTCATTCCAGCCAGTATTTAATCTGGTCCCTGGTTATGTTGGATTCGTTTCCCTTTAGTTTAAATGATCATAGATTTTTTTTTACCTATGTTTGTTTGTTACTATAAATCATTTAATACATTACTGAATAATAATTTCAGTTATCACATCACATTTATGCACCTATTCTCCGTAAGGTTTGGCTACTAAGAAGTGACATAGAATCTAAATTAAGAGTTATATATAATAGTGTCTCAGAATGGCTGACCCTCCTCTGCTTCAGAAGGAAAGATAGATTGGATTGCTAAACAGTAGGAATCATGGGTTGGAAGAGACTATGGAGTCTTCTAATCCAAATCCCTGCTTAAGCAGAAGTCCCTATAACTGTAATGGTGAACCTATGGCATGTATGCCAGAAGTGGCACGCAGAGCCATGTTTCCGGGCACGCCAGCTGTTGCCCATTGCTCTTCCAGGTTCTGGCACACTGGCCAACTGGACTTCATGCACACATGCACACCAAAAAGCAGAAGAGCAGTGCGTATGTGCATGCTGGGAAGATGATCTTCCGGTTCCCAAGGCATGCTCCCATTTTTGCACTCAGTGCTGAAAAGGTTTGCCAACACTCCCTTATATATTCTGGACAAATGGCTTTTTCTTAAAAACCTCCAGTGATGGAGGACCCGCCACTTCTGAAGGCAAGCCATTCCACTGATTAATTGTTCTCATTGTCAGAAAGTTCTTCTTTGTTCTAGAAATCTCTCTTTGGTGATCCTCTACCAATTACTTCTTCTCCTGCCCCCAGGTACTTTGAAAAGTATGTCAATCTCCTCTTCTTTACGATAGCACCTCAAGAACAGAACATTCTCCTCCAGTTCTTCTTTGGTGATATCCTAGTTTGCTACCCCAGCCTTTGCACCTTGTTGCAAGCATGAATGATGGAAAGTGTAATTTTTGACTGCAAACTGCCCACTTTCATTTTAGGTAGTCTTCTCACTGGCAGTTTTCCTCCATTGTCTTAAAGCTGTATTAACTGGATGTATCAGTTCAGATGGATTTCTTGTCTGGTTTCAGAAGATAAGAGACTAGCTTATTAGCACCTGGCTATCCACAAGGGGTCAGAAGAATCAAGCTGGTGATTACAATCACATCGCTGAAACTCCACTCCTAACACATTGTAGGCATACAAAACAGATTGGGCTTTGATCAATCACCTGGTCATTTGTAGATACCCTTGAATTTAGCAGAAGACAATGTGAAACTCAAGTTGAGATTTTCCTTTTACATAATTAAATGCATGAAATCTTACAACATAACTGGTGAGTGAGGATAGAATAGGCAACAGTCTATTGTTGTATATTTTGTATACAGTAAATTTTGCTTCACACTCTCTTTTACTTGAATTTGGTGCGACCTCTCTCCTGTTGGTGTTCTACAAGGCAGTCACAACAATTCCCCCAGACTTATCAGGTGGTGACTGACTGTTTAATGACTCCCATCCTGGAGTGAGCTGATTCATCTTATATTCTATTTTTGTACGATTACTCTGTAATAGGCTATCTCATAATCTTTGAATATAGGAAAGTTTTTAAAGAATAATAAAGCAAAATAATTAGCAAGGTGATTGTGCACATCACTGCAAGCAGGACAACAAGCTCTGTAATACTTAGGCTGCAACTTTAGGTTACCTTTCATGCTTTTATTTTTCAAATTGACAATTGCAAATTTATAAGGATAGAATATCTCAGCTTCTTCTTACATTATGATTGATAGTATAATAGTATTTTTGAACGTACAGCAGTTCACACTCCATTACTATTTCAGTTATCATCTGTCAGCATAGTAGCTTCACAAAATGGGTATTTTATTATCAGGTAAGAGAGAATACCAATTTTCTTCCTCAATTGTCCATCATACTTCTGGAAGTAAATGACATGGAAATAATGTTCACCTATCAATATATCTTTCTCTTAAACTCTTCACATTCCTGTATATTGTTTCCTTGATCCTGATAATCATATTCTAAACTTCAAAATGTTTGTCAGTCAGTTACAGGAGAGATTTGCTGTTTCTGTATTCCTGTATCATCTGAAATGCACAATGCTTGAAATCTGAACAAAACAGGCAAATTCTCCATGAACACTGAAATTTGTGTTTTGTTCTGTGTGGTGGGTGATAGCATGAAAGGGACAAAATTAATTAACCTAATCATATTTGTTTTAATTTTATTATTTTTCTAGGTAACTTGATATAGTGATGTTATAACATAAAAAGAAAATCAACACATTGTAAATAGTTTAAGTAGCAATGGAAAGTAGAAAAACAAGTTAAATTAATAATTACAATTCAGAGTTCAAATCAGCAGTGAAAAACTTTTACAAATTATGTGCTTTAAGGGCCTTTTAGAGACCTAATGAAGATGTCAAGCCCTCAACTGTTCAGTAAGTGTAGGTAACTGTTCAGTAACTGTAAGTGTACTCTAAAAATCTGGGGAGGAATAACAACAGTGGCAAACATTCAGACCTGATCACTATCATAAGAGCTTTAAGCAGCTTTATTAGTCAGAGAGAGAGAGAGAGAGAGAGAATGAAGTTAATATACACTTGAAGGAACTATGCAAAGGAAGAAAAAAAACAAACAGAAAAGCAGCAGCTTTAAATCTATCAGATACCATCACAACCTAGTTAAAAATATACAACCCTCTTTCTTCCTTTTCTCCTCCTCCATGCTCTTCTTAATTTAATGCTCAACACATTCTACATAATTTGTAAGGAAAGGAAAGCTCTAATCCCATAGTCCTTGATGATGTATGAGCAACCATGAGATTTTTGTGGATCTTTTTATTTAAATCCATATTAGGGATGGTAGAGAGACCTATCCTTAAAATCTCCCTTCCAGGATCTGTGCAAAAGTCTAAGGCATCTTTTTCCAGTAATAGCAACAGCAGTAGCACTTAGATTTATATACTGCTCCATCATGCTTTACAACACTGTCTGGGTGGTTCACAATGACAGGATATTGCTTTCCACAATCTGGTCTTCATGCTACTGACCTTGGAAAGATGGAAGTTTGAGTCCACCTTGAGTCCATCAGGGTTGAACTCCAGGATGTTGGCAGAGTTAGCCTGCAATACTGCAGTCTAACCACTGAGCCACTCGGGGTTTTAATAATAAAAGTCAAGATGAAGGAACTGTCATCACACTCCTCAATCAAGTACATCTAGAGGAACTAACACAAATATCTTCCTAATATTTGAAAGGCTATCATGGAGAAACTTATCCTCCATAGGTGAACAAGGTAGGACAAGAAGCAGTGAAAAGACAGAACTTTACTGGCTGCCTCCTGGAGTCATGGGTGATCCATCACAGAGGTTTTCACATAAAGGTCAGACAGTGAGAATGGTATGAATATTTCTGCTCTGAATAATGGGCTGGACTAAAAGACCAAGTTCCTTCCATCCTATGACTAAATGGATTCTCACACAATTATTAATAAGTATGTATGTAAGTACTATATATTTGTATGTATGTATATTTATGAGCCGTGGTGGTGCATTGGTTAGAGTGCAGTAGTGCAGGCTACTTCTGCTGACTTCCGGCTGCCTGCAATTTGGCAGTTCAAATCTCACCAGGCTCAAGGTTGACTCAGCCTTCCATCCTTCCAAGGGTAAAATCCAATTTGGGTAAAATGAGGACCCAAATTGTTGGGGGCAATATGCTGACTCTGTAAACTGTTAGAGAGGGTTGTAAAGCACTATAAAGTGGTATATAAGTCTAAATTCTATTGCTGTGTACATTTATATTGTATGTACTGTATATTTATACTGAATAAATGTAACATGAATAGATTCAATTTTGAATACTAACTTTTTAAATCTACAAACCCATTCATCACTGGATAGTAAATGTTGAAAGAGTTAGCAGAAGCACTCTGCATATAGTTCCTTATCAAAAAGTTTTATTTGCATATCTCTGTATAACATGACTTCTGTTGCTTAGACATAAATTATTAGAATGTTCAGCATTTTCATCCTGTTTTAATTCAGTTCTCTTTTCTTTTGATTTTCAGAGCATGCCACAAGGTCATAGGTATATGCAATGTCATTCAGATGTTCCCATCACTAATTTATTTCTTAAGCAAAGCTTTTTTTCACGCAAATACAAGCTTCAGATATTTTCCTATAAAATTTATGTTCCTAACTTTAGTGTTCCGCTGTCCAGGCATTATGTTCACTGTGTAACGCTACGTGTTGTCCAACATTAAAGAGTTGGCAATCTTTACTTCATGCAGTAAACAAACAGACCATGCACTGTAGATTAGAAAAACAGATGTGACAGCAATATAGAATATATACACAATTTATCAGACTAAAACCCTATCAGCAAAAAAAGCCAAGGACAAATATATTTAATTCCATGGATGCAAGAGGAAGGGTTCAGATACAGTTGTTTTTTTTTCAGTTCAGATACAGTTTTTTTTTTTTTTCATTTAGTAGAGATGAATTCTTCTCCAACTCTGGTGGTTTTGTGGATACATGCATGTAGAATCTGATAACAATATATAAGTGATTTCTCTTTTTCTTTTTCCAGGGTGTATTCTCATGCCCTTATTTGGCTTATAGCACTAATATTCCCGACAAGTTTCTTAAGCCATGCTCTGCTTAGCACTCTGCCACTTGCTGAGACTCTATAGATTTATTTATTTAATTATAAAATGTATTGGCTGCCCATCTTATCATTAAATAACTGTGAGCACCTTACAATCATAAAATTATATTAGATTATTCAGTTTCTATAGTTGCCCAGCTCAATCAAGTAACTCTTAGATTATATTTATGTGGTAAATATTTTAGAAATCTGAAATAAATGTTTCTTAATATGATTTACCATTAATCTTCTAGTGAGAAGACCTTGTAAAATACAAGGAGGTTTGTCTGCCTGTCTTGTATTTTCCATTTTATAGGGTTACAATATTTGGGCTACAAAAATCTATGATGATCAAATTATAGTCAAATTATAGTTTGCTGCTATCTAGAAATCTCCCAGATTTTTGAGGGTTAGATCATCTGCTTTGTTTCCTTGTATGCTGTTGTGGCCTGCCAGCAACTTATGGAGCTGGCAGCAGAGTCAGACAGCAAGGAGGTTGGGGAGGAAACTGGGCCAGTCCTAGAAGCTGAAAAAGGCACGGATGAGGGTTCTGCATCAGAGGCAGAGATGGGGCCAGGGCAGGCTGGCAGTCATCAGCTGCCTTCAGGCTTGGACAGCAATGAATCAGGGGAGCAGCTGGTACCAGTTCCCAGCCTGCACATGCACAGAGCTGCCAAAAGGAAGGAACAATTAAGAGCTAAGGGTCAACATGGGAGTGATGGGCCACAGGTGAATGATGAATGGCCCTCTCATAAGGATTAAAAGAGGAGCAAAATGGGAGATGGCTTTTGTAGGAAACAATTTGTGCATTCATTTGTTCATTCCAGCCTCATGAAGATCTGTCTGTGTAACCTAGAGATTCTGTGCCCAGCCTTCCTTGTCAGAACTGCATGTGGAAACATTTACTGGGTAGCTTTCCAAGATAGATAAGGTATGAGCTAATAATTATGCCTTTGCAAGACTGTTTGCCAGGCTGTTGGCTGAATAGGAATGCAATAAATTCACTTTCATTTAATACAAGAGGTTTTGCCAGGACACAGAGTTTGTTTAGTGCTTTTTGGGGAAGCCTAGGACAGACCAATATGCTTTGCGAATTACTAAAATTCAGAAAGAGACTATGCTGCTGTTATTTAGCATATTTCTGCCATTTTGGGGGTAATGCAGTTTAGATGGCTTTGATGTTAGAGGTAGCAGAACTTGCACCAGAACTGTGTACCTTTTGGGGGCATATTGGATTGGTTTTATAGTCTATTTAGCTTTTTAACTTCCATTTTTTTTGTAAGTTTTATTTGAGTTTTCACAAAAAGAACAGAAATACAAATAAAACATCTTTTTTGAAAGCAGCATAATCCCAGGTTACATCTCTTCGTACAGACACAAATTCAAGTTCATGCTCATTTTTATATTCCATTCCATATCTTATTACTATTCTACATTTTCTATATAGCTTCTCCCCTCTTTTAACTTTCTTAATTTTATTTAATTTATTTCATCTCAATTCAAATCATTGTATTTATATTCTTTGTTCTGTTTCAACTGTCTACGATCTTTTCTCTTTAAACAAAATTTCTCCTGTAATCACTGATTGGAGTATGATGCCTTTATATCTTTCCCCTAAAATTATAACACTTAATATAATACATAACTTCCATTCGGATTCTGCTTGGTACATTCTAAAACTACACACTGTATTCTTGAAAAAAGAAAAAAAATTATGAATGAATATAATTAAAACAACAATCCATTCCAATTCAATTCTATCATTAATATTAATATTCATTTAAACTTTAACATTTTGCACATTACTTTTCAAATAAATATCATACTTCTATGGGAATAATTATAAACTTTCCATAGTTAATTCCCCCCCTTCACTTATATTTTATAAAACATTGACTAATTAAAATGTTCCAGTTCCTTCCTAATTCAACTTTCTCATTTATTTTATTTCATTTATTTTATTCACAAACATTTCACTAAATTACACTAACTATTTCACTAAATTACACTAATTATTCACTTCTGGTTTGAAGGGCTTCGGTGATAGGCAGGAATCCGCGATCGTGCGTGGTTTCTGCCTGGGCTCTCTGCTGGAGTGCCCTGAGCCAGCTGGTTTCAGGGCTAAGCCACCCCGTAGAGGTGGTGAAGAGCGGGGAGATTGCCAGCAGGGTTGAGGAGAGCCGCATCTCTCCTCCTCAGCTGCCCAAACTCCCTTTCCCAAAGGCGGTAGGAGCGGTGGTCAGAAATGGCCACCTCAAAGAAGAGCTCAACCAGAAAAGAAAGTGCAGGTGGAAGATAAGAAGTGAAAGTTTTCGCTGACCAGGACAAAAAGCAACAACTAAGGAACCCTGGAATTTAAATTTTACAAAAGATAACATCGCTCCCAAAGAAGAGTCAGAAGCAGTGAAAGATAGTGAAAACGGAAAGTTTTTTTTTCTTCTCTTTCCTTCCTTACATTGACAATTAAGAGATCTGCATAAGAGATTGGAAAAATCCACTTTGGCATCAATAGGCAATTAAGCTGAAAATAAAACAAAACGCCAAATGGACAATAAAGATTTCTGGACATTAAAAACTTTTGTTTTCTATAAGCAGGAAGGGAGAGGAAAAGAATAAGGGCAGGTTCTGGAGAGAGGAGACTGCCTGGACTTCAAAAGAATCTAAAGTAAAATTTCAATAAGACTTCTAAAAGATGCATTTTAACTGAAACTTTGCAACTAAATAATAACCCCAGGAAGAGAAAGGGGAAAAAAAGAAAGTGTAAAAAGAAACAGTTTGTGTGTATTTGGATTGCTTGGTGACTTTTGGATTTTTGGTTATTATATTTGAATGACTAAAAATAATTGGGTGGTTGTTTAAATTTTTGTGCAATGGCTTCACTTCTGGGTGAATTGAAAATGGAACTTAAAAAATATAAAGAAGATGCACAAGAAGGGAAGGACTCTTTTGGCTTCGTTTTTCAATTCTTAGAAATGGAGATCTGCAACTATGAGAAACAACAAGAAAAGACTGTGCAACAAGAAGATTGGGACAAAGAAGAAGCCATCTTTAATGAACAAGTAACTCTATGTGGGGAAGAAAGGGGAAAGTGGGGAAAGAGAATGGAGAATTTAAGACTTAAAAAAACAGCCAAAGGGAAAAAATAATTTGAAAAGTGGATATAATGTTGGAAAGCAACAGAAAAGGGGAATACAGAAGAGGGAAATGGAGGTGGAGAGACAGGGGGTAAAAAGGGGAGAGAGAAGAAGAGAGGGAAGAAGGAAAGGAAGCGAAGTTACAAAGGTTTGGAACCAGTTGTAAAGAAACAGGACTTATTTAGAGATAATGGGTGAAAATCTAACTGAAAAAGGGATTCTGTGAAGGTACATAAGATTGTATTGTTATATTTGTAATAGAAATAATGTTAGAAAATTGGAAACAACATATGATTAAAAAGCTTTTTAACTTCCATTTTAAGGTTCTTAGCTATACACATTAAAGGTAACTATCTAACAAAATATAATTTATCCAACTAGGAAATGGCAAATGCATATAAGAACATTCTACAAATTAAATTGTCAAGAACATTATTTTCTGTGTTATTCAAATTGCATCTGTTCTCTGGATAAAAATAGGTTTTGGAGCTCTCTTTAATACAGTAGTAAACTAAGTCTTGATTGGGAAATCTGGCTTACAATGCTCTTGACTAACTTCCACAAATAATTTTCCTTCAAGTCAGAAAGAGCTCATGTTAGTTTTTCAGTTGTAGCAGTACTGTTCCAACATTGTTGTCAAGGAAGTTTCACCATCATTTATGGAATTCCTAATTGTTTATCTGCAAGGATTTTTTTCTCCTGCCTTCATTCTGTAAAAATTATGTGAGGCATGCCAGTGCTGATTAATAGTCACTCTTAATATCAAGCATTTGGACCTGAGAAGGAAAAAGAGATGTAGAGTAAGGCAAATAAAAAGTAATTTAGAGCTTTCACACACTCTAAATGCATTTTAATGGCATTGAGAGCAAACTTTGACATGGGAGGACAACAAAATCTCACTATTGGAGCACAGAAAGCAAGGTATAAGCACAATCAAAAAGACATGGCATTGTCATCAGTTTGTTAGGATATTAAATTTAGTAGCTGGGAAAGTAAAGTATACAATGGGCCAGAACATACAATTGTAGTTGGTTGGTTGGAGAGTGCTGGATCCAGTGGTGGTATGCTACCGGTTCAGACCTGTTTGGCCCAAACTGGTAGTAACAAAAGGCTCCGACAATCAGCTGGCAGGAGGGAAAAAAGGCTCTGACAATCAGCTGAGAGGAGAAAGAAGAGAAAAGTGCAGGATCAGCCCTCCCACCTGCCCCTCTTCTTTATGCACTTAGCTGATTGGTGCTGCAGGCCTCAGCTGGTGTGTGGAAAGCTGTCTATGCACATTAGGTGGTAGTGGAACAGATAGGATCCCACTGCTGGCTGGTCCAACAGAAAGCAATCTACATTATTATTGTTTGCTGTCGATATAAAGAGGGGTTTTTCCCCCACTTTTTTTCTTTTGTGTGCTCTGTATGCTGTTTAGATTTACCTCATGATCTTCCTGTGTTCCTGACTATCTTATCTGCTGTAAATATAAATGTAAAATACATTTATTTATATGAAACTACAAGTTTGTATAGCATCTGTGACTTGATTTGGACAGTTGCTGTACAATACCCTGACACAACTGTTTATTGGTCTGGATATGCCCTTAACAGACAAAGAAGAGCAATAAAACAGTTGGTTTCAAAGTTGATTATCCGATCAGTTGAAGATAGCTTGGGAGGAAAGATAGAAATGATGACAGAACAGAGGAGATCAACAGAGGAGGAAAAAGAGGAGCAGTTGTGAGGCATAAAAAAATTGAATAGCTATGATTAACAAATGTGTAGGTTTGGCTGGCTTGGCAAATAGTTAACTATTAATTATTAATGTTATCACAATAAAGTGAGTTACACTTTTGAAGAGAGAGTCCAAAGGAAAAGAGAAGCAATTCTGTTGTTCAGTTGGTAAATAGCTTCTCTGCATCAGTAGAATATTATTTCAGTTAATAAAGCCAGGGAGATTAAAAGGTTAAAACATAACAATTTTCTTGTTGAAAAGGAACTGGCTATTCTTATCTTCAGCCATTATTCCTCTCAATAGATATCCTTCTAGCCTTCCATGACTTTCATAAATCTAGGGCATTTAAAAAGAACACGTTGCCTTTTGCAAAAGATAGGGTTACAGTATACATTGATGACCTGGGGCATGGCACAAAGGCAACACAGCTAGAATAATAAGTAAGGGTCTCTTTATTAGCTCCAACTTTTCCCCCAATGCTCCAATTACCTTCAGGTCTGGAGAAAAACTTTCCCAAGAACCTGCTACAATATTTGACTACAGATACTCCAGTCCAAAACATTATAAACAGAAAACTTTAAACTATGAATTCAGCAAGACAAAATAAGGTAATAAATCCGGCAGGGCAAGATAAGAAGTTCCAGAAGTGAAGTAACAGGGCAGTAAATCAAACCCGTTGGGAGGATGCCAGGAACTCACATAACTGCAGCCAACATGAGATAAACTCAACATTTGTATCTGAAAAATGCTGCTCTCAAACTGCCTCTCCTTTAAATTCCCTCCCTAGGTGTGCCTTGTGAAGGAAATCAGGGCCCTTTCCTCCCTCATAAGCCATGCAACCCACGTTACTCTCTTCTCCATTCTTCCCTGTATGCCTTAAGATGAAGAGGGGGTGGGCTTTGGTCTTCCTCTGAACCTCCTCTCCCTTGTTTTACCTCTTCCCTGCTCTGCCCAGCCTGACTTTGTCCTTCTCCAATTTCTTCCACAGCCAATGTAGCCACTCTCCCACTCCCTGATAGCTGTTTCTCTTTCTCCTCGGATTTAGACTCTGATGGGGGCATGACATATACCTAAGATATAATAATGTGTCTTGGAAATCTGTAATTTATTATTATAACATCTGTTACTTTCAGGTGCAAATGTCTACCTTGTTCAAACATATTCACCTGCCTTAACAATAAATGCCTCTACAATTTTTCATTCAAAGATTTTGAAATATTTAACATTATGTGCAAGATTAGTATTTGTGAAGGAGAAAAAATTAACAAAATAGGCCCATATAATAGATATTATCATTATGTTTGGTCGAATAGTCAACAGATATTTAGGGTAGAATTTGCATTGTTGTCCACGTATTAGGTCCTTCCCTATCAAGGCAGTTGTTTAATAATATTAAAGGTATTGTCACAGTATCCTTCCAAGTAAAGGTGCTTTTTGAATTAAGTGATGGTGATTTTGTCAATGCAAATGGTATTCAAATGATGCTCCAGATATTTTGGAATTGCTTGCCTATTATTGTCAGTACTATATGTGATTTCTTTTGCCATGGTTGTTTTACTTTGGTTTACAAAGCTCTTTCACTTCTATTCTTCTGCTTCCAGATACTGCTAGGTCCACTGTCAAACTTTGTTAAGTTTGGAGAATTGTGTGGCAGATTTTATATGTTTGAATTCTAAAGTCTCAGAGCACTTTCACTTCTTCATTTGCTTTGTCTTTATCAATTCAGACAAGAAGACATTCAGATATTTGCACAATTTTCCTAACTACAGCTAACACCTCATTGAGTGGATTAGAGTTCTCTCAATGCCTTTATGTAAAAGAAAGACTATGGAAGAAATCACACCTCTGGGAACTAATATGTATATTAGAACTTAATTGTGTTGAAAGGTGTCAAAATGACTTTCTTTCGAGGATTCGATTTTCCTGCTGGGAGAGCTCCGGCGCAAGGATACAGACAACTGCTTGAAAGCTGAATCTTTTTATTTTTCAGGAAGGCAGAGAACAGCAAGAAGTCTGCATTCCTGGGCTAGCTAGCTTCTTATGGTAAGTCCCTGGTTTTTTATACCCTTTTCTCCCTTTGTAAGTTGATTTTGTGTGAATGTTTGTATTTGTGCCTAATGTTTCAAATCCTGTTTGAGTTTGTCTTTATTTCCGCCGGAGGGCAAACTCCGCGGGGTGCGGAAGGCAAACTCCGCGGTGTTGTAAGATTGTATTATTGGTTTTCTGTAATCTCTTTTAGCTTTAAGATAGTTTTTCATATTTGTTCTGTGGCAATCTCCTGTCTGTCCCTTTTGTAATTTATATTTTGTGTCTTTTGTCTGTTTGTTTTGCTTATTTGGTATGCCCTGTGTTTGTAAGGGTTTTCTAAATTATCTTTTGTTTCCTTTTCCTATTTGTCTAGTTTTCTTAATTACTTAGGCTTTTGTCTATAGGGATTCTTTAATACTTTTTATTTAATTCCTTTTCCTATGTAAGTTTGTTTTCTGGCTGACCTGATGTTCCCCTTGGGCTTTTCCTGTTTTTTGTGACACTACTGCCTTTGTGAAATTCCCTTTCCACAATTGTCTATAGTTCACTGGATGTTCTAATGTAGATTTCAATTATATATCTTGAATGAGAATTCAGGTGAATGTATATCTTCAGAATAACAAGAAAAAGAAACGTGATAATGCACATGAAAATCTTACTTTAAAAAAGATTGGAATTGGGGTTAGATTTCTTTATAAAGGTAGAATTTAGGACATTTACCAACACGTGATACCAGGGAATATCTACTGTACATTTCCTTCTGTTTGTCTATATAGCTATCCATCCATTGAATTAATTAACCATCTTCTCCTAATAAACAGTTTGTGCAGTTTAATACAATATTTTGAGTGAATTGTAACAATTCCCATTCTTACATTTCCTATCCTCATTGTGTGTGTGTGTGTGTGTGTGTGTGTGTGTGTGTGTACACAGAGAGGGGAGAGAGAGGGGTGGAGGAAGGGAAAGAGAGAGAGAAAGAGAGATAGTGACAGAGAGACAGAGACAGAATGAGAACACATTACATCTAGAAATGGATACTTTTTATATATACATTTCATAATAGAGAGCCGAAACACAGGTTTAAAAATGTTTTTAAAAGGATCCTATTAGTGACAGGTGAAAATTTGCAGTGAGTTTAGCTGCTCCACTTATAAAGTTTAAACAATTGGATGAGTTTAAATAAAATATCTTGTCTATATAAAGTTGGAATTTTTAAGGTAAAAAGGTCATCCAATAAGAAAAAAACTAGTTTTGATATGTCTATTTTGAGTAATTAACTAATGGAAATAAGGAGGTTATTGTAAGTGTATAGGACTTTTGCCACCTGTAATACCATCAGGGTTGAAATTAAAATGTAGCAAAAAACGCTGCAGATTTATTGTCATTTCCTAAAGACTAATTTATTATCCACATTGATTTAAACACATTTAATCATCAAATGCTAGCCTTTGCAGACAACAGTCATGGTACTAACTAAAATGGAGAAGATTTATTTTCCACAGTTGTCAAAAAGATCCTCGTCTCTTGTACAAATATGTGACTGATATAAAAAGATAAAAAAAAATTATTTGTGGAAATTTTCACTTACTGTTCTTTGAAGTATGCTAATTTGCTGTCCTTTCAAAGATGTTGACCATGGTTTGGACAAGATGCCTATTCTCTCTTCTCCCAGTGCTCAAAACTTGACAGAGACCCCTGGGCCATGAAGAATAATTGTCTGGAGCCTTTGTGGAAAGATCTCAAGCCCTCTCCTTGCCTGGAAAGGAATTTCTTTATCTGGCTGTGGTCATGGGACTGTTTTTTGCAAAGTCACCTTCAGTCTGCCATTTTATCATTCAGAAAAACTGTGTCTCAAAGATTCCATGGAAGACAAACATATTTGTCCTGAAATTCAGAACAAACTCAAAATTGAATTGAAACCCTGAAGCCCAACCAGTGGTGGTATTCTACTGGTTCGGCCCAGTACACATGAACCTATAGTAAAAAAAAATGGTACCGATTCAGCCAAACCAGTATTTCCGATGATCAGCTGTGCTGCGCAATTTAGATTAGCTAGAAAGCAAGAAATCATCGGATTTCTTGCTTTCTGGCGAATCTAAATCACACGGCACAGCTGATCCCCCCCTCCACCAGGAGGCTTCCCTGAGGTCCAGTAGGCAAAAAACGGTACGGGGAGGGTGCCGCAAAAGGGGAAAAACAACACCACATAGCCATGCCCACCCAGTCACATGACCACCTGGTCACACCCACCTAGCCACACCCACGGAACCAGTAGTAAAAAAAAATGAATCTCACTGTTGAGCCCAACTCTTAATGGACTTTTGCTGACATTAGGACTGAAATGACAAGGTTTTATGGATTTGTTTATAGATAAGAGATGGGGGTTCGGAAGAAGGGAAAATTTGTACTATCTGAAGGGGACATGACAAACTACTAATTTTTTTTATACTTATGAAGTGTGAAGTTACTTCTTTATATATTTATTTTCCTTTTCTTTGCTAAATCCTTTTTTTTTCTATTTTTCAATTTTCTTTCTTTTCTATACCTTCTATTTTTTTATTCTTTTATTAGTTAGTTTGCATTAGTTTGTTATTGTTGCTATTGTAGTCTTTAATAAAATTACTATTTAAAAAAATGGAAATAGGCTGTATTTGAGAAAGAGACAGTGTTCTAGTCCATGCTATTTTATTTACCATCCTGTTTAGATGATCTTTTAAAATTGTTTGAAAGGCCAATAAATTCTATAATCTTTGAATCTTTTAAGAACTTATTTTTATTGCATAATAAGAACAGTTTTGACAGGGTTTGTGGTTTAACATTTTGTGTTACTATTCCATTGATTTTCACTGTCAAACTTAGTTTTTATGTCAACACCATTGTTTTGATTTTGCTTGCTATATGTCAGCCACATTATATACAAGAAAGTCACTCTGGATTTGTTTTTACTAAATATTTTAATACCCCAATTTGATTACTGGTAGCATTAGTATATATTTACAGTATATTTCCCTAGGCACATTACCATTTTGCTTCAGTTGCAATGCTTCTACCTGAGAAGTGGGTGGATTTAAAATGTCCTAGTTTGGAAACACTGACTGGGGCGTTTCAGATGCAATATTGATTATAGAATGAATGAGCTGGAAGGGACCTTGGAGGTCTTCTAGTCTAGCCCCCTGGTCAAGCAGCAGAATCTATACTATTTCAGATAAGTGAGTGTCTAGACTCTTCTTAGAAACATCTAGTGATGGAGTGCCCATGATTTCTGGAGGCAAGCTGTTCCACTGGTTAATTGTCCTCACTGTTAGGAAGTGTCTCCTTAATTTCAGGTTGCTTCTCTGATTAGTTTCCAACCATCGTTTCTTGTCCTGTCCTCTGGTGCTTTGGAGAAAAAAATTGACCCCCTCTTCTTTGCAGCAGTCCCTCAAATACTGAAATACTGCTATCATGTGACCTCTTATTATTCTTGTCTTTAGACCAGCCAAACCCAAATCCTGCAGCTGTTCTTCATGCTTTAGGTTCCAGGCCTTTGATCATCTTAGTTGCTTTTCACTGAACTTTTTCAAAAGTCTCAACATCTTTTTTGCAGTGTGGTGACCAAAATTGGTTGCAATATTCTAGGTTTGGTCTTACTAGGTTTTTATAAAGCGGTAGTAATACTTCACGTGATCTCGTTTTTATGTCTCTGTTTATACAACCCAGGATTGTATCAGCTTTTTTTTGGCAGCGACTGCACATTGCTGGCTCATATTCAAATGATTATTCACTGGGACTCCAAGGTCCCTCTCACATTTACTATTTTTTGTAAAATGTAAAACTTTGCTCTTCTCCACATTGCAATTAATTTTGTTGGATAGGGCCCATTGTTTGTCAAGATCTTTTTTGGATCTTGAGTCTGTCTTCTGGGGTGTCGGCTATTCCTGCCAGTTTATTGGCGAATGATGGCATGAACCAATGCAAATGATGGCAGGTCCTCAACACAATTGTCTTTTACTTATATATAGTTCCTGTGATAGAATCCAGTTCCTGCTCTTCTGTTTAAACAGAGCTGGTTTCAAGATTTTGGATAGTTTGTAGATGTTTGTCTCTTTTGGGAGGTTTTTTTAAAATAATTGTCACAGGATTATTTATACATTGAATAAACACTGAGTGAGGTACCACAGAAGTTTTATTTCACCTCACAAATGTTAATTAAAATAACAAAGTGTTTTGATTTTTTACCTCACACAGTGCTTTAGTGTCAAAGCCTTGCAATTTCACCCCGCAATGAGTTGGGTTATAAATATTTGCCATTTATCTCCCGTAAACTAGTTTATGATCTCTGGTGAACTCAGAAGCCTCTGAGAATTATAATCCCCAGAGAACTTTATATTGGATACCTTAATTGGAAACTCTTGCTTCAGGTTTAATTAACATAAAACCACCTCCTTTTCCTCTTTTCTCTTCTTGCCTTCCTCCTTCTCATTCTTCCTCTTTTCTCTGTAACTAAGATGGTAAATTCTGGGGATGAACAAGGAAGAGGGCAATTGACAGAATAGGGTGGAAGGAAATCCATTGTGGCTGAATTTAGCCAATAAATAACAGGTTATTCAAGGGGTAAATATTGTTTTTCAAAGCTCTTTTTTACATCAGATATCTGTCTCTGTGTCAATTAGGTCTGTCAAAGACAAAGTCATTTGTTTTAAATTTTAATACCCAAGCACATATTAACATGGTCATTCAAAAAACCTGAAAACAGAATATATACATGCACGTTCATATCTGTTCTCCACTGTTCATTTTCATTAGCATGTTATTTCCTTCTTATCATCTTGAGGGATTGACAAATTTTACAAGGGCTGAATAAAATCAAGCTGCATAAACGTACACACACACACACAAAGACAAAGACAATGGGGATAAATTCCACAGCTATCGAAGTCCAAATCAAAGAGCCATTAAAAAAACTGATAATGTATACAAATGCATATAAAAGAAAAGAAAATGCAGTGTTGATGGTCTGCTACAAATAGTTCATAAATTGCACCAAAATTGCACCAAAATCTCATAAATATGAGGGCTGGTTAGATGCTTCAAATCCTACAGCAAAAAAACAACATTTTTATCCGGAGTTGGAAGATACTTTGTGGGTCATCTAGTCCAACCCCACACCCAAGCAGGAGACCCTATACCATTTCTGACAGATGGCAGTCCAATCTCTTCTTGAAAACTTCCAGTGATGAAGCTCCCACAACTTCTGAAGCTGTTCCACTGGTTGATTGTTCTCACTGTCAGAAAATGTCTCCTTATTTCTAGGTTGAAGATGGATAGATGGATAAAACATCAAGGTGATATTGTACTAAACTTCATAATAACACAGAGATACAAACATACATACACATACACACACACACACACACACACACACACACACATGCAACATTGGACTTGTACAATCCTGAAAAATAAACCAAGCACAGCATGTGTTTGCATTTCTCTTTTTACAGAAAATAAGAGAATTCCTTGCAAAAGATGTTCTCCTTGCTCAAAGTCCTCTTTTTTTCTGGTGTTCTAGTTCTTTAGTAAAGCTGTTGAGAAAACAGATTTAAACCTCTCTATCCAGTCTAAGTCCAGCAATGTCTGCCCTCTGTTTTGTAAGGACCAACATTTTTAGCTACCCATGACAAAGGGGCTGGCATAGAGTGACTCTCTGCTTTAGAAGGTTTTAGAACAAAAAAACTTTTATTCTGGGTTATTTTGATTTTACCTCTGAGCTTGTGGAATTGTGGATTTTATATCTAAGCTGGCACCTTCTACAGGCTACAGTCACAATACCTTTTTTCCCCATGTCTCTCAATGCATGTTTGTATAGATATGGATATATCTGTCTGGCATTCCTTAGTACGACTTTAAATACACCCATTTGTTGGTGTTAAATCCTGCTGGATTGGAACAACATGTACAACCAAAAAAGTATGTTGCAGTAGCACTGAAAAATCATTTGTGTATTTTAATTCAAACATCTGAAAAGAAAGAGGCTCTCAGGAACTGCCTTTCTGCATTTCAATTATAATAATCTACCATATTCAGGCCACAAGATAACAACCCAAAGTTATTTTATCTTCACAGTGGAACAAATCTTTGTTCCTTGAAAAAGGCAGTCACCCTGTCCTAGCAAAGAGTAATTCCTTACAGAATCAAGCTCTTAAATACAGCTCCAAAGGCACTGATCCTGTTCAGGGATTAAAAGAACTGAATCTAAGTATTACTTTATAGAAATGTTTTCTGGGTCACAGCTATGAGCTCAGCAGCATATTCATAGCAATGCTGCTGCAGTACAAGATAATCTCTTGTAATGAGGCCTCCCATAGCACCAACTATCATGAAGGAGTACTAAAATTAAAGAGATTGATGCATTCTCTAAGTCCAAAAGTAAGATTTATTAATAACCAATCAATATCTTTCATTTAAGTATTTGAGGCTAATGGTATACAGGACAATCAGATAATCACATCTATTCAATAGCCTATAGGTTCACACTGAGACTTTCAGCGCTTGCCAGTTTCCAAGCTAATATGATGATAAGCTAACTTATCTGTAGAATATTAAACAATGGACATAGAAGAGCATACCACCAATATGCATTAGGAGGGGTTCAAGAAGAGTGGAGGAAAAAACAAGCAGAGGAAAAGTTCAGACGAAAAAAAAGGGGAATTTAGAATGTGGAATTCAAATGTCTTTCTAGTTAGTAGGAAATTTGGTGTCAACTCATAAAGCATTCCTGCCTTGCTCTCGAGTTGCCATAAGAAGAAGGGAGGGAGATCTGATGGAGCAGTTCATTGCTATGACCAGAAGTACATTCCACATATATCTTTTTCCAGACTGTGTCTCAAGTTACCAAGCCCAGCCAGAGAGTTTTCCACAGGCCACGAAAGCGCTTCATTGGATAATGTGTTTTATGACACACCCTGGGAAGACGGGAAAAACAGGGTCAAAGGTGGGCAGTAAATTACATAGGGCAGAGCTGACTGCACCTGGGAAAAGTGCCAATATATTGCTCCTAATAAATACGTTCAGTTCTTTGAGGGAAAAGAGAGAGTACAAGTTCAAGAATAGTGGGTTTGGGGATGTGATTCACATTAATAAAGCATGGATGGGATTCGTCTAGAGAAGGCCTGTCAAACTTGTGGCCGACGGGGTGGATGCATCATACACAGGCCATGCCCACTCTAGCTCCACAAAGGCAAAAAAAGTCACGATATGTCACAATACATCACATGATGTGATTGAGTTTGACACCCATTATCGAGAGGTAGAGAAAGCAACAAAAATAAAACAAATGTGTAAAGGATGGGAATGCAGTTGAAATGTATAAAATTTCAGGAGATGAATACATCTTAATTAATTAACCAACTCATTCATTCATTCATTCATTCAAATTAGAGGGGACCCAACTTTGCGACACTCGAGTGGCTTACATTATTAAAAGCAAGAAAACAGCAGAGGACTCAAATGTGTGTTGATAAGAAAAAAATAATTAATCAATTGAAATTCTGTAGCAGCTTGACATCAGTCTACTGTACCCTAAGACCTGTTTTTAATGCTACTTGAACACCATCAAAGTGGAAGACTATAGAGGACAAACGCCATAAGAATCATAGAATAATAAGGCTTGGAAGTCTTGTAGTCCAATCCTCTGCCCAAGGCAGGAGTCCTTATACCATCCCAGATAATTATCTGTCTTATCTTTTCTTGAAAACCTCCAGGGATGTGGTACCTGCAAATCTGAAAGGACTATATTCAGTATTCCAACTGTGACCTCACTAGTGTAATGTACTATCTCTTCCCATGATCTTGATATTATCCCTCTGTTGATTCAGCCTAGGACTATGTTGACTTTTCTGGCAACTGCAGCACTCTGGTGGTCCCTACTTAAAAGAAGTGGTCCACCAGGACACTTAAATCTCTCACACAGGCACTATTGTAGAGCCAGGTGCTACCTATATGTACATGTGCATCTGTGCATCTAAAAGGAACAAATTGTGTTTCCAAGCTCTTTGATAAATAGCATTATTTTATCAATGGAATCTGGAGAACACCCAATCTACTTGATTTTAAAGGATGATCAGAAATTCTTGGAGACAGATGATACCTCAGTTAGCCAGGCATTACTGAGAGGCTTAAAAATGTAATATTCATGGTTTGGGTCCAGCACTGCAAACAAGACACTTCTAGACAATGCTGACATATTGTTATGTATTGTTAGTATTTAAAGCTAAATGAGAAAATAGAAGTGAAAAGGTGTAAATCTAGGGGGAGAGAATACAAAATTGAACTATTGGGAAAGGGATGGGGTAGAGAGCGCCACTGAATATGGGAGCATAGCTTATTTGTTTTATAGGAAAATTCTATCCTGATGCTAATTCAGATGTTTCCACAAGAAAAAAAAATGAAAAGGGAGACTAGCAGTAATTAGCATTAGTGATTGGGCAGAGATAAAGAAATAAAACAGGTGTTGTCTGGAGGCAGGGTGATTTTAATTGCTTTCTTCTTTCTGGATAGGCATAGGTAGGAAAAAAAACTAAAGTCCTGCATTTAGGCAGGAAAAACTAAATGCATAGATGTAAAACAGGTGATACCTGGCTTAACAGTAGCAATTGTGATAGGGATCTAGGTGTCTTGGTGCACTATCACTTACATATGAGCCAGGAATGTGCTGTAGCTGCCAAAAAAGCCAATGATATTCCAGTAGCAATAAAAAAATTGCATACATACATACATACATACATAGGTATGTATATTATATGTATATAATGTAATAGTTGGTAGTATTGCTGAAAATTATTAATTATTCATAATGAATATTTTTATTTTTCTATATGTTAATACTACATCAATTTTTTCCAACACTGCATTTTTTAACTCAAAACCTTAATCTATTTCTGTCTTTTCATTCTTTTATTTTTGTCTAAAATCTACAGTTCATTCTTTTTATAGCAATTATGATAGCCTCTTTCTTTTCACTTGACCATGTGGTCTCTGGAGATTTTTTTAAAAATTATACTCTGCCTTTCTACCAAAAAATAGTATTGTGCAGAATAGATAGGTTCATATTAGCTTCCATACCCATCCTTGTCACCTTTTGCTCTGAGTGGAGTTGGCATATGGTTGAGATAAATAAATGTGTTGTCAATTTATTAAAAATTTACAGATAATTGTTCCTAGATCTTTGATTCAAAAGGCAAAATATATGTGCTCCATTAATGTTCAATTTAGGTTCTCTGGTATAAGTAAATGATCTAATTGGACTGTGTTTTGCTTGCCTGAAGGAATTGTTTGCTTTTGGTTCTGTACTGCAAAGAAGCATCTAATGGCAAATCTATGAATATGGATTAAGAATATATCAAGCTCATCCATTTTTTTGTTGGCTTCATCCATCAACATTTCAACTGCAACAAAAAAGTGGGGGTAAAACATGAAGTTAGTCTCTTTTTTTATAGCCGAAAAGCTATTTAAAATGTAAAAGTTGTTTTCTGGTGGAAATTCTAGTTGATGTTTATTCAATCTATGGAGTAAGGTTTGAAAGTAGAGTGTTAGTAAACTAATTATCAAACTACTTGTGAGGAATCATAAGGCAGTTTTATTCCTATAAAGAATTCAACAGGAAAGTAGACAAAGAACTCCTTTGTTCATATTTTGGTGTCATTTGTGGATAACATATTAGTTATGATAAGCAAAGTATTCAGATTTGAAACACAAAGTGAAAACAATATAATATTCAAAGGCTATCTCATTTTGAGAATAATCAGAATAACTAGTGGATTCTGAGGGAGAACCTGTTCAGTACTGGATATTTTAAACTAAAAATGTAAATTTGGTGGACCTTAGCAATGAAATATGATATGTGCATGTTTGTTTGTTTTTATAATCCCTACAATCAACAAACAGATGGTCATGATAAAACTTACTTCCCGAATCTTATGTTCATCCATGAAATCTTCCTGTTTCCTTATCCTTGCTGGAATATATTCTAATATATTCCAGTATTAAAAACAAAATTACTTTGGGATTTCACCTCTCATTCTTAGCCTGAAGGATCTGTTAGAAATATAACAACAACAACAACAACAACAACAATAACAACAACAACAACAATAACAACAACAACAACAATAAACCAAACTTGCAGGATTGATATTCTAATTAAAATATTCCAGTGATTTGCTTTGCTATCTAAAATATAAATACATTTTAGATAGTGAAGGGTTTATCCACTCCCAGAAAAAGGATACATATACACTAAAAGGCTGTTTTGGAATGGTTGCTGGTACTTGAAGATTCAAATTCAGTTGTTTGGACAACTAAATAGCTATGAGGATTTTTGACAATTTTAAAGACATAAATCCTGCAAAAACTTTGAATATTCAATACAAACACTAATTAATGTAGAAATTCTGTGCTAACTTCTAATAAAATGTTAGAGCAATATATCTCTAGAAATAAAGTGTCAAGTTTCTATATTATTTTTAATGTACAATACATAGATGGATTAAACTGACAAGTACAGATAATATCAGGCAAGATATTAAATTATGTAATTAACTTGTTCTTACCAGATTAATTTTAGTGCAATAATTAAGGCATTGGGTCTAAAACCAAATGATTGTAAGTTGCAGTCATACTTTAGATAGGAAGATAGCTAGGTGATCTTCAGTCAATCATCAGATTTTGGAGCCAGGTCAGCACAAACCAATCCCAAAATTTAACCAACAAAACTGCAGGGATTAGTTCAGGTAGTCATCAGAAGTCAAGAACTCAAAGGTAAATAAGTAAGTAAGAAACAAACAAACAAACCAAAAGAGGCTAAAGTTCTTATTCAATCTCAGAGTTCAAATGTTGATTTGTATCTTTAGTAGAACCTAGTGAATAGACTCTTCAAAGACCAAACTGGTTATCATTGTAGTGAAATCAAATGTGTAAAAAATGACATATACACCATAATACCTCATTATGGGCAATCAGTCTTATGTATGCACAGGTTTAGGGATTCTATCCATTATATGGAATCAGATCAACCTTCAACATGGGGGTTATAGATGCTTGCCAGAAACTGTCCATTTTAATAGCAAAATAGACATCTTACAGGTTTTTATGAGCAACATCTTATAAAATACTCATTTTCCATCCATTATTGTTATTCCACTTACTTTCTATTGATTGACAATTGTTATTTTGATCTTTGGAAAAGTGGCTGAACTCTGTGTAGCAGAAAATAGGAGCCCTTAAAATGGATTATACTGTTCTTGAATTTGCTTGTTTCCATTTTAATCTTCTAGGCAATTGGTATCATACTGATACAAAATGTATTGCAGTACCATTTGTCATCTTACACCTTCTGGTTCTTTCAAAGCCAATCCTGATTTCAGCCAATGACCACAACAAAATAGTAGTAAAATTATACATTTTACAACAGCTCCAGTAGGAGCAATTAAGTTTATGCGATACAAAAATAATTACAATTGAAATTATTAACAGAAAGCTTTAAAACCCTTATGTCACTACAATCTTTATGTAAACATTATAATATATTTAACAGTATTCAGATTTTGTAAACAAATAATATGCAGTATAAAATAATGTGGCAATAACATATCACATAACAAGGAATAAAAATATCCTTGCATCTTCTGCATTTGCAAAATCAATATGCCTTTTTTCCATATCTATTTCCAATTTTATAGAAAGGATTTTTTTTAGTAACCTACTTTTATATTAAATAACCATTAAAAACAAGAGTGTAACTAATATGAAGCTAACTCCCTATTCAGTAACTACAGTAGAGTTCACAGAGAGTTCTGATTAGGAAGAACAAATTCCAGTTAAAAGTCCACAGAGGTAGGAGGTAAGAGATGCAAGTTGAATAGTTACTGATTAAATGTTACAACAAAGGACACTTGTTAATAGTGGAATGTCTCTACGGAATTGGTCTATTCTTCAAAATTGATCAGTTTGCTATGTTTCCAAAATATAAATGTACTGATTTGTTAAGTATTATTTTATATTTTTGCCCTTCCTTCCTTCCTTCCTTCCTTCCTTCCTTCCTTCCTTCCTTCCTTCCTTCCTGCCTTCCTGCCTTCCTGCCTTCCTGCCTTCCTGCCTTCCTGCCTTTCCTTTCTTTCCTCTTTATTTGGAAGCCCCCTGGGTATATGACCATGTTTATTTATAAGAGTAAACAGTGAAGCCAAAAATGAAGCCTAGAATTAATTATTCTTAATTAACTCTTGAAAATTGTCAATGGTTTTCCTTGGTCTTGATTTGGCAATTAAATTCTCAATCCCTGCAATTATTACAAACAATTAATTCCTCTGTAATACATTGAGGAACTGTTTAATCCATGACTTTATCTCTGTACAATGAAGTGCCTTTCTTTAAATTTCAGGTGGGATACAATTATTCAAAGGTAAATGCCATTTTTGCCACATTTTTGCCAAGATAGATATAGATATTGTATATATTGTTGCTTAAGACAATCTTGCAATAATCTTAACATTTGTTTTAACTTCATGAACCTTATAATTGGGAATGTCCTCTAAACGTCCACACATTCTGAAGCAAATCATGACTTGGAATCACATCTTTCTATTTATGTGACACACTCTCTCTCTCTCTCTCTCTCTCTCTCTCTCTCTCTCTCTCTCTCTCTCTCTCTCTCTCTCTCTCTCTAAACTTTTTAAATTTCTGCATTAAATTATCATTTACTGTATCTCTAATGTGAAATAAGAAAACTAATGATAGAAAGGAGTATAACATGTACTAGCTTTTATCTACCCCGAAGGGTCATTTATTGCACATTGGAGGGATAAATTCATTTCTGGACAATGAATTTCAGGCATAAATGGATTGGGAAATTGTAACTCTTGAGTTTAGGAATGATCTTAAACATTTTATTCTGAGCCATAAACGAATAATTTAACTTTCTTCTTTGATGGCACCCTGTCATTTGGTGTTGTGCTGACTGAAACATAGCAATAGGCTTCTAGGTCTCACTCTGGGAGAAGGGCAAAATGTTCTGGTTTATTTTGGGCTAATGAAAACTGAGTTAATAAAGCTGTTGAAACATAACCTTGGTTAAGGGTGATGAGCAAAGAATATCAGGTCATCAATGATCAATCAGAACTTTAAGTACAAATTTCTATGCAGTTGAAATGCGCATACTGCTGGGGGCAGAGGATGGAACAAAGGAACATTCAATTGTGTGACCTGTAAGCTCAGAGATGTGAAGCTCAAAAATTCATACTGACATCTTGTTATGCACCGATAGCCAGCTAAGTATATAGGGGCTAATAGTTTCTGAAAGAGTGTCAGAATGAGCTAATCTTTTTCATGTTCCAATTTTCATGAACAATTCTTTTTCTACCTCCTTCTTTTAATGTTAACCTTTCACCCAAGACAAGTTATATTTATTCATACATTTGACAAGTTTTTCATCAATTTCCATCATAGAAATACATTTCCTGAATATTGTAGTATATTTTATTGGTGCCACTCCTGTGAAATTAAAGCCAATAATTCATAGCTTTTTTTCCACAACTAAATTATCTAACTGATAATTATCCAATGATTTTACATTATACATGATACATTTTGTTATACATTATAACTTTAAATACAGGTATTAAAAACAATGTGAATGATATTCAGTTTTTATCAACAGATGTGTCATCTACTAAATACTTCTGAGGTTTTCTCAGATCATGTTTCCATCTATCCATCAATCCATCCATCCCTCAGCAATGGTCTTGAATAATCAAACCAGAAAAAGGTTATCATTTGGGATTTTCATTATTTAGAGTATAGGGAAGGTACTTTCTTTGCTTGTTAAAAGGAGAGGAAACTGCAACAAAAATTATTCATTCATGAATTTATTCATTCATTTTCATTCATACATTTTGACCAATTATAATAGGCACCTTGGGTGCAATGCCACAATATCTGGAGCATCACTTGAATAAATCAGCATTGACAAAATTGCTATCAGTCAATTGCAAAGGGCAGCTTTACATGGAGCACTTTACATCCTGTGAGTACACATTTAACAGCAGCAGACAACAACTCCCTATCCCAGGTCTTTGGAAAAGAATTGGCAGGTGGATAAAAATGTCAAACCAGACTGTAAAACTAAGTCTAATAAGAGTGCTAACATAATTTTCAACAAAAATTAATTTACAATCTCATTGACCTAGATGAGTAAATTCCAATATCTCACAAACATTGTTCCCCAAAATATGTTTCGTGTATTTATGGAGCTTCATTAGAAAGGAGATAATTCCAGTTAAAATTACACTGAAAATTAGGCAGAAAGAAGACACAGAATATTATCAAACATGGAATTTATTTTACAAGTGGTTGGAAAAAAGGAGTGGAGATTAAGAATCTGTACTGTCAAGCAAATTAAATACCCAGACAACAAGATGTTTATTAAGCACTAAGAAATGTAAATACTAGAGAATTAATAAAGTTTATACATAAAAAAGGAGATAATTCTTACAAGGAAGCCAAATGAGTTTAGTGGTTAAGGCATTAGACTAGAAACCACCTTGATCATTGATTCTTGACTTTCCTTAAGAATTAAGTTAGCTGGGTGACCTTAGGCCAGTCTTTTTCTTTCATCCCACAGGAGGATGCAAGGGCAAACCACTTCTGAAAAATCTTGCCATGAAAATATCAGAAAGTTGTTCAGGCAGTCTTCAATAATTGGACAGGGATGAATGGAAACAAACAAAAATCTTCTTACCAAGGGAAACAGCTTCTTACAAAGGGAAACAAAACGGCTATTAACAAACTCTTTCCTGTAATGAACACACTGCTTTGAACTCCTTAGTTAGTATATGTGTGTGCATTTCCTTCTTTGTTTCCTGCCTCCTCCTGCCTCCGGAGGAAAAAAAAATGTACTAAAAATAGCTAGGAACAATATACAGCAATGTTTTTTCTTCCCCTTACCAGTTGGTTAATCAGGCAATCAGTTGCTTAGTGCAATCCAGATTGCTTATTTTTCTATCATAAATGGCAGCAGAAAAATAGCATGTTGAAAAAGTGGGATGTTTTAAAATTGGCCAGAGGCCCTTAGAAGATCTCTTTCTGGTGGTAAAATACAACATTCAATTCCTGGACCTCAGTTGGTCCCCCATATTTTAAGCCAATTACATCTCTAAAAGATTGAATCTAGTCCAGAGAGCAATTGGCAACCAGGGCATTGTCTCTATTTAAATTATTTGATTTATTCTAAATATGATATCATCAAATGTGTAGTTTTTCTTACTAATATTATAAGTATTTCTTTCAACATCTTAGCTACAGTGTATTGAAATTGTGCTTTTTAACCTTACTACATGTTTTGTTTTTAATTATAGCCATTTCCATAAGAATATTCCCTTTGCATGTGATCAAAGCTGTTCTGTTGCATCTACTTTTTCTGCATTGGAAGTGAATAAAGGAGAAATTAAATTAATAACACACGAATGAACATTGATTTTGAAAAACTGAATTTGAAAAATGGCTTTTGCTTTCAGCTTGATGACACACCACAGACTTTCTGATAATACAAGGGTTTAAATTAAAAGATTAAATGTATTATTTCAGAGCTGTAAGCAAAAACATCTCACAGAGTAAGCTGCTCCAGGCTAAAATACCTGTTCCAAGCATTGTACCATCAAATTCCTTGGCAAATAAACTTGGCAGAAATCTCTTCCACAGAAATTAAAAAATGTTAGTGACCTGCAATCTATTAACATAGCTCAAAAGTTTCCTTGGAGGCTTTGAAGCCATAATTGTTTCATAGCACATGTAAAAAGTTTGTTGTGCATCAAGCTGCTTACCAAGAACCATTTCTTGACCAGGACTACTTGAACAGAAGAGATGGACCATTAAATAATTTTCTGGCTGTAGTACATGACACATAGAAGCTCGTCACACACTGGAAATAATCCTGCAAACACTAAAGCACTACTAATTATATGTACTTCCACCAATATAATTTGCATATATTTTCATAGTGAGAGGTTCTTGGTGCTAAGCTTGGTTGTTTTATAGAGTGGTATTAATACTTCCCTTGATCTTGACTGTATCCCTCTGTTAATACAATTTAGGATTGCATTAGCTTTTGGGGGGCTGCTGCACACTGCTGGCTCATATTTAACTGGTTGTCCACTAAGACTCCACGATCCCTCTCACAGTTACTGCTATAGAGCCTGGTTTCACCCAGTCTATATGTTTATACTTTTGGTTTTTCTTGCCTAAGTGTAAGACTTTACTTTTCTCTATATTCAATTTCATTTTATTAGATATGGCCCAGTGTTCTAGTTTATCAAGATCCATCTGGATCTTGAGCCTATCTTCTTGGGTGTTAGCTATTCCTGCCAGCTTAGTATCATCTGCAAATTTGGTAAGTTCTCTTTTTATTCCCTCATCTAAGTCGTTGATGAAGATATTGAAGATGGAACCTTGTGGCACCCCACTACTTACTTCCCTCCATGTGGACTTAGACCCATTAAGGACTACTTGTTGAGTACAGTTTCCCAGCCAGTTGCGAATCCATCTAGTGGTGGTGCTATCTATTCCACTTTTTTTCTGGCTTACTAAGAAGTAGGTTGTGGTCTACTTTATCGAATGCCTTGCTGAAATCTAAATATATTATGTCCACAGTATTTTGCTGGTCTACTAATTTAGTCACTGTGTTGAAGAATGAAATAAGATTGGTTTGGCATGATCTGTTTTTAACAAACCCGTGCTGACTGCTAGTTATTACTTTACTTGTTTCTAGATGTTGGCAGATCTGTTTTTTAATTATCTTTTCCAGTATCTTCCCGGGTATTGATGTTAGGCTGATTGATCTATAGTTTCCTGGGTCTATTTTTTCCTTTTTTGAAGATGGGAACCACAACAGCTCTTTTCCAGTCTTCTGGTAGTTCCCTGGTGCTCCAGGATTTTTGAAACATATGGTGCAGTGGTTCTGAGATGACCTCTGCCAGCTCCTTTAAAACTCTGGGATGTAATCCATTAGGCCCCGGTGATTTGTTTTCATCAAGATCAGACAGGTGTTCTCTTACTATTTTTTTGCTTATTTTAACTTTTATTTCAGGTCTGTCTTTTACAGTTATGTTTTTGGTGGGTTGAGCTATAGTTTCTTTTTGCATGGAGATGGATGCAAAGAATGAGTTAAGCAGTTCTGCTTTCTCTCTGTTGCCTGTTACTTCCTTGCTATCTTCTCTCTTTAGTGGACCAACTGTTTCCTTGATTTTTTTGTTGTCATTTATATGTTGGAAGAAACTTTTTTTATTATCTTTGACTTTTGTTGCAAGTCTGTGTTCGTTCTGAGCCTTTGCTATCCTGACTTCGTCTTTGCAGATTCTGGCTATCTGCTGATATTCTGCCTTAGTTGTATGTCCTTCTTTCCATTTTTTGTACTTGTCCTTTTTTTTTCTTTCAATTTGCCAGAGAGATCTTTGTGTAGCCATGCTGGTTTCTTCTTGGATTTCTTGTTTTTCTTTCTCAGTGGTATTGTGCTGGTCTGGTCTTCTATGATCATACTTTTTAGAGTTTCCCAGGATTCTTGAGTTGTTCTCCCCTTTAGGATTTTCATCCATGGAATCTTTCCCAAATTCTCTCTGAGTTTATTGAAATCAGTTCTTTTAAAATCCAAGACTCTGGTGTCATTATGTTCTGTTGCTTGTGTTTGTGTTATGTTGAATTCTAGTATGACATGGTCACTCTCACCCGAGGTTCCTACAGTTTCAACTCCCTCTATCACTTCTTCTCTGTTTGTAAGAATTAAGTCCAGTATGGCTGCCCCTCTAGTTTCACCCTCTACCTTTTGGACAACAAAGTTGTCAGCTAGGTTGGTTAGGAACTTATTTGATTTCTCACTTGGTGCAGAATTAGTTTTCCAATTGATATCAGGATAATTGAAGTCTCCCATAACTATTGTTGTGTGTTTCCTGCATATGTTTGTTAGTTGGCTGGAAAAAGAGGAAATCTATTTTTTTCTGCTTGATTGGGTGGTCTATAATATACACCTATGGTCATGTCATTCTTTTTTTCTTTTATATTGACCCATATGCATTCTCAGAGGATTTCATCTTTGGTTTCATGCAATTCTGAAGCAAAATAGTGGTCCTTTATGTTAAGTTTGAGCAATGAGAGGCTGAACCAGAGCATGAGTGCAACAGTACTTTATTTTACAAATAAAGGGCTGACCGTGCTTGCCAAGCCTGGAACTGGCTCGCAGCAATCAGCAACCGGTTGGACCCCGCAGCCTGCTTTTATAGCTGGCTGCTGGGGAGAACCAACCAACGGGAATGGGGGAATAACGCCCACATAAAGTGAGTGGACCTGAGTGAGAACTCCTTGAGTCCTCAGGACATAACACTTTACATACAGTGCAACTCCACCTCCTCTTTTTGGGGGTCTGTTTTTTTTTGAATAGTTTGTATCCTTCTACCAGTATGTTCCACTCATGGGTTTCATCCCACCAAGTTTCTGTTATTCCAAGCCTGGCATAGAAGTCATTTTTTAATGTTTATAGTTTTAATGTTTTTTTTTTAGTTTTATATTTTTTAAAAAATATTGTTTTAATTCATTATTCCTGGTGGTACATGAGCCTCGGTAGTGCAGTGGTTAGAATACAGTACTGCAGGCTACTTTTGCTGCCTTCCAGCTGCCTGCAATTTGGCAGTTCAAATCTCACCAGGCTCAAGGTTGACTCAATCTTTCACCCTTTTGAGGTGGATAAAATGAGGAGCCAAACTGTTGGGTGCAAGATGCTAACTCTGTAAACCATTTAGAAAGGGCTGTAAAGCACTGTAAAGTTGTATATAAGTCTAAGTCCTATTGCTATTCAAACTAGGTAACTACCTCATTTTAGCCAACTTCAGCTGATTAGCATCAGTATAGAGCAGAATCTGTGTGCTGTGCCAATGAATCTTAATGGGGAGCCCCTCAGAGTTTGGTATGAAATTGCTAGCTAGATAAATGTTTTAAATACATAAATAAATTGGGAAGTTGCAATGTGGATCCACTGCTTCTGCTTTCAGGAAAAAACCCACAATTTTCAGATAGACTTTTTTGATTTACTTTTATAATGTTCATAATTCAGAATGGAATTGTGAGCATTTTATACCATTATGCTTAGTTTTTTGAGTGCTCTATGGGCATAAGGCCAAGAAATAAATTATATAAATAAATGCATGTAAAAATAATATCTAAGTAGTCAATCACACTATGCATTCTTGGTGATTTTCTGCTTTTGGCAACAAAACCAAATTATTAAGCTGTGACTACATCTAAACCGGGGGTGGGGAACAATGGCTCTTTTATGACTTGTAGACTTCAATTCCCAGAACTCCTGGGAATGGCTGGCTCAGGAATTCTGGGAGATGAAGTCCACAAGTCATAAAGGGGTCATTGTTCCCCACATCTGATCTAGAGCAGGGGTGTCAAACTGGTGGCCTGTGGAAAGATGTGTCATGCACAGACCATGCCCACCCTAGCTCCACAAAAAGGAAAAATATGTGAAATGTCATGTGACAGCAACGTGATGCTGTGAGTTTGATACCAATGATCTAAAGCAACATCCCTCAACTTGCTGTCACCTTGGCTGAAGAATGGCTACATTTGGACTACTGTATATATGGAGATGTTTCTACAGAACCCCATTTCTTGCTCCAAGGAAAAATCTTGGACATTATTGGGAACCTGTCAAGGGTGGGGCAAAGGCTGAACATTTTTTGACAGTTTCACTATTAAAGGAACATTTTAAATTAAATTGCAATTTGTTGAGTGCTAATTCATCTTCAGTGTTGATTCACTAACTTCCTACCCTGTGTCATCTCCATTTTGCCTTGGTTATTTTTGCACCAAAAGCATCATTTGATGTTCTGATTTAAACAGCAGAAACTACACTATAATTCTCATTGTCTTAACTTAGTTTAATTCAAGTAATATTAAATAGCTTCCTGTAAAAATAATGGGAGCACTGGATACTGCACAGGAGGAAGAAATTGACTTAACGTTGTGAGCTAAATGTCAAGTGGAAATGCTTGCAGTTATCGTTATATTGTGGGAAACAGTGGCAATGAGATTTTGGGAAACAGTTTTTCAATAAATTGTTTCAGCAAATATGCACACATTGTTTGGCACAAATGAAATTTAACTGTAAAGAATTAATTGGCAATGGAAAATTGCAGGTATTTACTATACTACTACTAGCCTAATAGTACAACAAAGGTAACTTTTAAGCTTTCTTTTTCCAAAGTGGAAGATGGTTTCAAACATCTGTTGACATCAGTTTCCTTCAATATTTGTGATAAAAGCAAAGCCATGAGATGCTTTGAGATGACACACAGATTCTTGAAAGATGCATGAGACCAGCATTGTGCCTGTTTGAAGTGGCAGAAAAGCACTATTTCTTAATGAAAGAAAGAGTAAGCAGGACAGCTGCCTCTTTTAAAGGAAACTGCACCTGTTCTTTCCAGATAAGAGATACACCCCTGTTGTTTCTCCCATCATAGGTACTTAAAAAGAGATTTGGAATGTATAAACAGGTGCAAATAGGATGCAAATTGCAAAATTTATCCCATGGGTAAATAAAATTTAGAGCACCACCTATATTTCCTTTATTAAGCAAAGACAATTGTGTAAAAATAAGCAAAAAAGGTACTTTTTAAAAAGTTTTAAATTTACTGAGGTCAACTGCAATGGAAAGGATAAAACAAGAACTCCAACATTCAAGTATGAATGCCTTTATGCACGGTAGATGTGTCTCTGTTCTCTTCCATATGTAAAAAGTCTAAGGACAAGTTATATCTTCAGCACGTTCTCTTTTAAAAGTTGGTAATGTGAAAAGGTAATTAAAAAAAGTTGGTAATGTAAACATACATCTGAATATAGGAGCATAAATGTGTCACCAAATAAGCTGAATAGGAAAAAAAAATCTTCACATTTTTGATGCTAATGGCTTGAAATTTCTTTCCTTACACAAAGGCAACAAAGAAGAAATCTTTTAAAAAGTTTGCCATCAGATTGACACTGAGTTGTGGGGAGGCATCATTTTCTCCTAAAACTCAAAATGTGAAAATACTTATCTGATCTTCCTTTGAACTTGTCCTTGCTTTTTTCATTTTGAATGTGATTGTTTAGAACCTCCATAATTTATGGTTTCCCAGACTTCTGAATGAAATGAAACATGAAACAATATGGGGCACAGGGCAAGAAGAAATAAGGGTATATAAGAAAAATAGATATAAGTATTAAACATGTTTAAGTATGCTTGAAGTGTAAGGTGAATATCCATACTTTTCTCTATTTAGCATGGAGTGCCTTGATTGAAGCCTCTATTACAATCAAGTCTGAAGTTGTCTTGAACCTGGTTCTTTATTGTCAATTTTAAAAATACACTTGCAGATTAAATGAAAAAAAATCCTGAAGTTTAAATATATTTCTATTACAAATTAACCTCACATATTTTCTGTTACTATCAGAAGTGTCTCCTCCATGAGATCTCACAAAGTAAAGAACATTTTAGATGTCCTTCCTTCCTCCCTCCCTCCTTCCCTCCCTCCCTCTTCCCTCTCGCCCTCCCTCCCTCCCTCTCTCCCTTCCTCCCTCTTCCTTCCCTCTTTCTCCTTCCTCCCTTCCTCCCTGCCTCCCTCCCTCTCCTCTTTCTTCTCCCTTCCTCCCTCCCTCTATCCCTCCCTCCCTCCCTCCCCTCTTTCTTCTTCCTTCTTTCCTTCTTCCTACTAGAGCTTCTGGCCGATGCCTTAAAATGCTATTCCAGTTTAAATGTTCTACATCTGGACCTCACTAACATTTCTAACATAAAGAAGGAATTAGAATTTATATCATTTTAGGCTCTTGGTGGAGTGTGTATATATAATTCAGAGAACCTAAAGAGCAGTTTTCAGATACTTTTACTTAAACCTCATATGCATCTTTATGCCAAATGAAGAATTGGAATCAGTAACTGAGGAAGTAAAGCATTAAAATTCAACCATGTTCCAATGAAGAAAGCTCAAGATAAATGTGAGTGTAAATTGTGTTTTGCATGAATTATGTGCACAGAGTAAGTAGCAGAAATAACAGATTTGATCAGTAATATACAGCATTGATTTAGTATATGGAAAAGTGCTGAAAAGATTAATAATGCAACTTTTTTGAATTTCTACTTACAAATAACAGCATAGAATATATCGCAGATGAATAAAATACTACTAATCTATCCAACATTCACTGTTGATAATATGGGATGGAATTTTAATAGTACTATATAAAATGCCAATATTAGTGAACTAAATTTAAAATCAAATCGTACATTGATAAAATGTTATGTTCACATTCATTATGTTCCCTATTCCTCATAATAGATTCAGAAATGCAGAATACTTAAACTGCCAAAAGTCAGTTAATTCACAAACCATTAATAATGAATTTCCATATATGTAGTACATCTTTATATATTAATTATTTCTACATGTTGCCCAGTATGGTACAAATGCTTGGCAAAAATGGGAATTATGATATGTGTGTGTGTGTGTGTGTGTGTGTTTGTGTGTGTGTGTGCATGTGTGTTTTCTGAGGTTCTCGTGGGTATTTGTATGTGGATCTTTGGTTATTTGGGTTTTCTCCCATGTAAAATTGGAAGTATCTATGCGACGTTTCGATGAAGTCTCAGTCATCATCTTCAGGCTTGTGTCTTCAGCTTTGTGCTTCTCAGAGTACCTATATATATATTATGCTTTCCTAAACATTCTGATATTTAGGGTTGTTGGCCGCATGACAAAGCAATTAGCAATTGATTTAATTAAAAAAATGTTTCATAAAAAATAATATAAATTCCTTTTTCTAAAAAAAATGAGTGCAATGATATTTGAAAACAGGAATTAATTACTTTTTTTTTTCACCCTGAAAGATTTTTCTCCCTGTTTATTTCACCATGTTACGATGAAAAATAAAACTGAATGTTGTGATTTATTCAGACTTCTATGTGGTTGATTCAAACAGAACTTTATGTCTCTTATAATTCCATTACATAGTAATACAAGGTAAAAAGAATGCAACCAATATGAACCCAGAACTAACTGGCAAACAATACAGAAGAGCTAGGTCCTTCCTACTCATAAACCTGGGGAAAGACTGGTCTACAGGAGAAAATCATTACCAAAACAACACTAAAACTTTTTCAGTGTACCTTATAATAACCCTCTTTTGGAGGCAAGAGTTATATGTTTTCTTTCCCAGTTTATATTGCAATGGATTAGCAGGTTCCACACAACAGGCAGCCTCCAAAATACCCAAATATTGGTAGAAATAAGACTAGCAATTAAACTTATTCCACAGTGCTTTACAACACTTTCTGAGTGGTTTACAGAATCAGTATGTTGCCCCCAACAATCTGAGCTCATTTTACCAACCTCAGAAGAATAGAAGGTAGAGTCAATCTTGAGCCAATCAGGATCAAACTCCAGGCTGTGAGCAGAGTTATCCAGCAATACTGCATCCTAATCTCCTAAGCCACATAAGTCTTTAATAGTCGTAACCAATATTTTACATTGCATCCAGAAGCTAACCAGCAGTCTTCTGTAGAAGTGTAGACCTAGGCAAGTGTACAACTACCGCCCAAATGCCTTTGAAAATCAACCTTGGCATTATCAGAGTGAGAGCTAATTGATTTAGATATTTGAGAACAAGTGGAATTTAAATATAATGAGAAAACATTATGTTGGAGAGCTCAAGCAAATAACATATAAGCTGGCCCGGTAATATCTCAATGTAGGCAGGATGAATCAGGGGAATATAGTAGTTAAATCCATCATGGAAGAAAAGAGAGACCAAAAAGGAACAATTTGCTGCTATCTAGTCATTGTCTATACATTTCTTACCCAGATAGGGTTATCCTACCCCACCCCTAATTGGTTGCAATCTATTTTAACTAATTTTTCCATTGTTTTACAGACTTCATTACCCATATTAAGCTAAACGTGCCATAAGGTGCTCAAATCTGTACCGATTAGAATGGCATTAAAGCAGTTGACATTAATAAATAAAAGGGGAAGGACTGAAATGATGCATTTCATTCATTAATATGCATTAGGTTGTAGAACTGGGAACACATAAATAGAAAAAAAATGTTAGTTTAAATGAGAGGTGCTCTGTGCAGCTTTGACAGTTGCAAATGCAAAGCAATTTAGCAAAACGATGCCATATTTATTTTGTACAACCACTTCTCTAATAAGACAGATGTTAACAAATGATGTCACAGATTTATTTCAGATGCTCGAATAAATTATTTGAAAGGAATTATATTAGTATGGGCTACAAGAGGGGGGGGGACAGTTTAAATGTGAATCATAAGCATTATCCAAAAGCCCACATTTAGCTAATATTCAGATAAGATTCAGAACTTTTTAAAAGCCAATTTAATAGCAATGAAGTAATGGCCAAGCCAACCACAGAGTGTAGTGAGGGCCTTGGTATCTTTAAAGACAGTTGCCCTACATTAATTACTATGCACAATAACTCTGCTAAATTAGGATATTTCAATGAAGAGTTGCCTTTGACAGATATCTGTTCGATATGTTGTAACATTACAAATGACTCATTTTTTTAATGTAATAATTACAAGAAAAATGATATTTTCAATAGTTATAAGTTTCTTACTACTGTGGCAATATAATGTAGAGTTGGGGGATGTTGCTATTGGTATTTCTTATGAAAATATCACTCTATGTTGATTTTGGAATTCTCTGGGGCAGACACCCCCCATCCACCCCAGGGAAGAGGGGTATGTTTGATTGAGCTGCCTGTCTCATGTACCCAGGGGTTCCAGAGGCAGCTTGGGATAGTTCCTGAAGTTCTTGTCCATAGTTAAACTGAGGCCTTAATCACTGCTTGCAATGAGCAGGCAAAGGTGGCCTTCTATTGGTTTGTGACTATGCAACCTCTCTTTGCACATGACTCCCAAAGGACCTCTTGCTTTTTGTAGCAATTCCAGGAGGTAAGCAATCCAAAGATGCCTAAGGTACAATCAAAGGAAGAGAAGGAGTAAGTCTGATTGAGCAAAGGTATAAGATTACCTGTCTATTAAGGGTGATAAGTCTAGTGAAAGTTTCTTGCTTGTCCTGCTAGATTTGACAGGTGGGTTTGTCCTGAGTACACTTGGTAAAACTATGTCACCTATAGAGGAGTAGAGCCATTTCTCATGGCACAGAAATTATGAAGCAGCCTCCTTGTTAAGTTCGGATAATGAGAGGCTCGACCAGGGCATTGGTGCAACAAATACTTTATTTAAAAATAAAGGACTGATTGTGCTCGCCCCGCCTGGAACGGGTTCGCAGCAACCAGCGACTAACCGAACCCCGCAGCCTGCTTATATAGCCGGCTGCTGGGGATGGTCAGCCAATGGGGAGGCAGCAAACGCCCCCGCAGCGCGAGCGGACCTGAGTGGGAACTGTGGAGAGTTCCAGGGACATAACACCCCTTCCTCCCAGATGTGAACACGCATAATCGTTCAAGTAAGCTGGAGGTCTGTGTGGGCGCCCTGAGCGACGTAACTCTGGTGAGTTGACCACTGGCTCAGAGTCTGAAGTGGATGGTTGAACTGGTGTGGGAACGCGAGCTTGCCCAGCGGTCTGCGTTGGTCTGGGAGTCGAACAGCTGACCGGTAACCGTGCGTCCTCGTTCGTTGGCTCAGGTGGCATACCCGTCGGGTGGTCTCTGTCTGTGCCCACGCTTCTCGTCTCGCGTGGTGGTGGTGAGGGATCTCTGGAACTGAAGTCGAAGGAAGTCTGGTGTGGTGTCTGTGTGCTGGACTGTGCCCCTGACTCTGCGCTGGTAATAGTGTCTTGGCGCTTACGTAGCTGGTCCAGGTGCCTTTTCCAGATGCGGCCGATCTCTAGCTGGACTCTGTATGACCTGGGACCGGTGATGGCTACGACCACTCCAGGGATCCATAGGGGGTCTCCCGCATAGTTCCTGGCGAAGATACGTTCCTGCAAAACAAAACCTCTGCTCCCCGATGATGAAGCAAGGGGCGAGTCAGGGCAATAATTTGGGTGGAGCCTATCTAACACGGTTCTTAGACGTCTACCCATCAGTAGTTCGGCTGGGGATTTATTAGTGACCGTGCACGGGGTTGAGTGTTGACTCAGCAAGAAACGGGACAGCTTATGGTGCCAGTCGTCTTTGCTGAATCTGGCCAATGCTTCCTTCGTGGTTCTAACGGCTCTCTCCACCAATCCATTGCTGGCAGGGTGAAAGGGAGCCGTGAAGATGTGACGGATGCCAAGGTTTGCGGTGAAACGACTGAATTCAGCTGAGGCAAACTGGGGGCCATTATCGGAAACTATAGAGTCAGGAAGCCCGTGTGTCACGAATAGGCGGGTCAACTCCTTGGTGACGGCTTGTGTGGTGGTCGTGGATAGCTGGGCCACGTCAATCCACTTAGAGTATGAGTCTACAACCACCAAGAACATTTTGCTGTGAATTGGACCCGCTAAGTCAATATGTAGTCTGGACCAGGGTGCGTTGGCGCTTTCCCACTTTGTGGGGGTGGTGACTGGAGGGGATGGTCTGGACTCCTGGCAGGGCTGGCAAGAGCTTACCCATTTGATGATGTCGTCGTCGAGACCTGGCCACCACACGTAGCTTCGTGCCAACGCCTTCATCCTGACGATGCCAGGGTGGCCCTCGTGTAGTGCCTCCAAGACTCAGGTGCGCAGTTGGGTCGGGATGACCACTCTCGTGCCCCACAGCAGACAGCCCTGCAAACTAGATAATTCTTGTTGGCGGATTTTAAAGGGTGTGAATTCGCTATCGATACTAGTGCCTGGCCACCCCCTCCTCACCCAGTCCAGTACCTGGGCGACCGTTTTGTCCGTTTTGGATTTGGTGGTGATGTCGAGAGCAGTGATTGGGAGGTCGAGCTGGGTGACCTCGAAGATAGCACGGATCAGGGCCGGGTCTTCAGCTGGAGCAGGCAGGGGGCAGCGGCTGAGAGAGTCTGCGTGGCTTAAGGTTTTTCCTGGGTGGTGTATGAGTTTATACGAGTAGGCTGCCAGGAATAGGGTCCACCTCGTCATTCTTGGAGACAATACTTGTGGAGTCTGTTTGTCTCCGGCTAGAAGACCCAGGAGAGGCTTATGATCCGTGACTAGCTTGAAGGAGTGGCCAAAAAGGAATTCATGAAATTTCTTTACTGCTGCCACGGCAGCTAAAGCCTCCTTGTCTATCTGGCTATAGTTTCGCTCTGTTGATGAGAGAGTTCTGGAAAAGAAGTCGATTGGTGCTTCGGAGCCATTAGGTAGTTTGTGGCTTAAAACAGCTCCAATCCCAAAAGGGGATGCGTCAGCTGCTAACACTAATGGAAGATGGGGGTCAAACTGAATAAGGACTGCGTCTGAAGTGAGTAACGCCTTGACTGCGCGAAAAGCGGTGTCTTCCCTGTGACCCCAGTGCCAAGGAGAGTTTTTGTCTAAGAGCCTGTGCAGAGGCTCTGCCACTGAAGCCTTGTGGGGCAGGAATGATGCATAAAAGTTCAATAATCCCAGGAAGGCCTGTAACTCCGCTTTGGTGGTTGGTGTGGGTGCTTCATGTATTGCCTTAACCTTGGACTCCAGGGGGTGAATGCCTGAGGTGTCAATTTTATAACCCAGAAAGTCCACCTGTCTAGTGGCAATGGCACATTTCTCCCGTTTTAATTTGAGCCCATGCTGTCTAAACCTATCCAACACAGCTCTAACTCTCTGGAAGAGTTGGGGTCTGTCCCTGGCCGAGACTAAAATGTCGTCGAAGTAGGGTACTACGCCCGGGAGGCCCTGAAGTATGCGCTCCATGAGGGATTGGAAAATACCCGGGGCAACACTCACGCCAAATTGGAGACGCTTGCACCGGAAGGCACCCCTGTGGGTGACGATGGTTTGGAGTTCGGCTGTTTGATTGTCAACAGGGAACTGTTGATACGCTTGCGACATGTCCAATTTGGCGAAAATGTTGCCGGGTTCAAAAGTGTGCAATAGATGCTGAATGACAGGGACTGGGTAAGCGCTAACTTGTAAAAATCGGTTAATTGTGGTTTTATAGTCCGAACAAATTCTCAGACTGCCATCCTTCTTAAGGGGGGTGACGATTGGTGTCTCCCATTTGGCGAAGTCTGTTGGCTCAATGACCCCTTGCTTTAATAACTTGTCCAGCTCCGCATCCAGTTTAGGCCGGAGGGCGAATGGGACTCTACGAGGTTTCAGCCTGATTGGGACTGCTGGGGGTCGACTGAGAATGAGATGGGGGTACCGTTATAACACCCCAGCTCATTGCTGAATACGTCTGAGTAGTCAGCGAATAAGGAGTCAGTGTCAGAAGTTGAGACAGCATGGACTCCTGTTAAACCTAGGCCGAGATGGGGAAACCAATCAAGCCCCAATAGAGAAGGGAGATTGCCGTTAACTACCACTAGAGGCAGGTACCCTTTGAAAGTTTTAAAATTAACATGGAACTTGCCTTTGCCAAGTACCGGAATGTCCTTCCCCTGGTAGTCCCTCAAGGCGAGCTGGCACTTCTGGAGTTGGCTTCTGGATAGCTTGGGCTGTAGCTTCTTGAGGGTGTTCCAAGAAATAATTGAGAGCGCTGACCCCGTGTCAACCTCCATACGACAAGGTTTACCTTCTAATAAAACGGAGAGTGAGATTTTATTAATGGCATGGCAGGTATGTTTGGTAAAGTAGCGAGTGCGACAGTTTAGTACTTGCCTTTGTTGACCAGATTGTGAAAAGGAGGGGCCCCCATGCTTGGAACTGTGAGCAGCCTGGCAGACCCTGGCGATGTGCCCCTTTTTGAGGCAATTGTTGCAGGTGGCTCCCTTGAACTTGCAGGTGGCCCTCGGATGAGATCCGCCACAGGACAGGCACAGGGTGATGTGCTTAGGTGGGTGGCTGCTTTCTTGCCTGGCTCCTACCTGTGGTTGTCTGGCATGAGCAAGGTGGTGTATGTCGGCCTGATTGCTGGAATCCTCTGCGTTGACCACCTCTTCTGAATGGATGGTGGCAGCGGGTTGTTTGTGCACGGGACCTTGGATTTCAGTGGCTGATTGCGTAGCCAATTCTGCTGCCAAGGCTTCCTCGACGGCTTGGGCGAGGTTGAGGTCCTTCTTGGCTAATAGACGTCTTTGGAGATGGAGGTCTTTGACCCCGCAGACGAGCTGGTCGAGGAGCATGTCATCTAGGTAGCTCCCGAACCCACAGTGGAGTGCTGCAGTCCTCAAGGCAGCCATGTATTGGTTGATAGTCTCTTTTTCTGTTTGCTTCCTCATGCGGAAGGTGAATCTCCTGGCAATCTGTGAGGGTCTAGGAGAATAATGGTTAGTAAGGATTTCTAACAGTTCAGTCCAGGGAACGTTTTTTAACTCACGTGGAGCTACCAGTGCTGTGGCGGTGTCGAAGACGATGGCCCCGCAATAGCTCAGGAAAAATGATTTTTTCCGGTGCTCCCCTGCATCAGCCAACCCTATGGCGTCGATATAGTGGTTAAACCAATTCTTGTATGACTCCCACTTCTCCTCATCCGGCTTGAACGATGGGAAAGCTGGGTTGGAGTTCATGATGAGAATCTCGTTGGATAATCTGTTAAGAAAATCTCTCTGGGGCAGCAACAGGAAGGTTTTTGTGCCTGTGGCAGGCAAGTGACTTCAGCTCTGGAGAGGTTTTTCACAACTCTCTCCCTCTCTCTGGGTTAACACGAGGTTAGGCTGCAACGGCCGTTGGCAGCGTTTTGAAATTCGCGCCTGCGTGGGCGTCAGTGACTTCGAAATACAGCACCGCGCTGTACTCTTGGGCGGAAATTCAAATGACAGCCGTTTGAATTTCGCGCCTAAGGAAACGAGCGGCTGCGGCTCGCAGCGCTACACTTTCCCTGTAGCTGGCTAACTAGCGGCTACAGACGCTTTCTCACTCTCACTGTTTGCTGACCGCTCTCTCTGGCTGCGGATCAGCGTTTGCTCTCGTTGCCTGCTGATCGTTCTCTCTGGCTGTGGATCAGCGGCTAGTGATTCAGCGGTTGCATTTTGCCTCTGGTAGCCATCCCATCCTCGTCGCCAGTGTTAAGTTCGGATAATGAGAGGCTCGACCAGGGCATTGGTGCAACAAATACTTTATTTAAAAATAAAGGACTGATTGTGCTCGCCCCGCCTGGAACGGGTTCGCAGCAACCAGCGACTAACCGAACCCCGCAGCCTGCTTATATAGCCGGCTGCTGAGGATGGTCAGCCAATGGGGAGGCAGCAAACGCCCCCGCAGCGCGAGCGGACCTGGGTGGGAACTGTGGAGAGTTCCAGGGACATAACACTCCTCTCCCCTCCAGACCAGTGATATGGATGGTTTGGATCTTGTTATTGTTTTAATTATTTTGTTAGTGTATGAGGTTTTATGTTTTTCCCTGACCAGAGCTCCTTCTGGTGGAAGGAAGGAAGGAAGGAAGGAAGGAAGGAAGGAAGGAAGGAAGGAAGACAATTGGATCTGAAAGGCTTTCATCCTGGTATTAAACAATAGAAGTTTAAATAGGAGAAAGGCCCAATATAATATGACCAGTGCTGGAAGAGACCCTGGGTTACTACAGGGCGATGTTTATGAAGAATCCAAATTTTGATTCAGCTTTCATTCCCAGTGCAGCCTATACAGATAAAACATAAAACTCTCTAAGCTCTAAGTAATGAACCATTAAATGTGTAGGCACTGAAGCTATTTCAGCCCATTTCCATACACACTCTGCATGGGAATGTACTTACCACAGTCTGAAATAGACCATGAGGCAGTGAGCCATAATTTCTTCAGTAAATAACTATTTTATCTACTGGATAAAATAATAGTACCAGACTCTGTTATGTTAGCAACAATTTCTGATGTCTGTTTGATATGCTTAAGATTGTAAGCACTGAGGGGTATATACTGTAAAAGAGTTGATATTTATCTACTTGATAACTATCCTTCCTTCCTTCCTTCCTAAAGTTAATTAAAATTAAATAAAAAATTCCACCCACTATCTCCAAAGTATAATCATGCAAACTATGAGGACCTTTTGTGTGTAACATATATTTGTTTTCTAGATTTTGCTTCAAATGGAATAATTGTCCTGCTTTCCTGCCCTCTATCATTTGAGAGAAAGAAAGAGAAAAGGATATTATAAGGTTAAAGAGAATAAGAGCGGGGTGAAAGAAGTCAACCAAAATTAAAACACAGTATTATGGTACATTATTATCCTCACCCCATGAAGATTATTCTGTAAAATTTTAGCACTTGACAGAAAGTAAGACTAACCCTGCTTTAAATGATATCTTGTCATACCTTGTCAACTCTCTTTGAATCATGATTTGGCATAATTTTAAATACTTCTAATAAAAAGTAATTTTAATATATATTTAATTAAATATAGTTTTAAGATTTTCATAAATGCTATAATATACAGCAGTCATAGTGTCTGAATCATCAGCATTTGTTAAAGGCATAGCAATTCTGAACAGAAATGAATTCCCATTTTAAAAAAAGTTGGGAAAATACTTCTTGTTACTGTAAGCTATATACAAAGACAACAAGTTCACAAACTCCAGAAAATATTTTTTTAGAAGTATGTCAGAGTTAAGATTTTTTTTTGTTTTCATTTTCCTTATTTCTGGAAAAAAAAAAAAAAAACAGAATCAAGTCTTTGTCACTGGGCAGAAGAATTGATCCCCAAGGCTTCTTCCCTTCAACTACTTGTTTAAAAAGGCTTATAGAAAATTAGTTTTAAAAAGGGCAGGTTATTGAATTATTAGAAAACATCAACTTTCTTGGTTGTGCACATAAGGGATGTGTGCTTCAAAATGTTAAATGATTTGATTATTCCCCACTGAGACTTTCAATTGGAAGCAGCATCAAACCCTATTTTCATTCTTGTGAAAGCCACAGTTCAAAAGGTTTTGTACTAAACTATGTGTCATGCTTTTGGGCAGCTTCCAGCTTTTAAAATGTGAGCCAATAATAATAGTAATTGAACAGTAATGCTTAGAAGACAGACAAAACACTCAAAAATCCAAGAGAGAGAGAGAGAGGGAGGGAGGTAATACACAGAGAGTATAATATTGATTTTATGTTGAATACTGCTAGCAGTTCAAAAGCATGCAAAAGTGAGTAGATAAATAGGTACCACTTTGATGGGATGGTAAATGGTAACAGTGCTTGCTATGCTGGCCACATGACTATGGAATCATCTTCAAACAGTGCTGGTTCAGTGACCTAGAAATGGAGATAAGCATCATGCTCTAAAGTCAGGTACAACTAACAGAGTAAATATTAATTACTCTTAAAAGAGGCTTCAGAAGTAAGGTAGCACATTGTGGCAGTAGCCAAAAAACAAAACAACAGCATGAAAATAGGAGTAATCAACAGAAGCAAACTTTTTTTTTCAAATATAATCTGTATTTTACAAAAAATGAAGTTAGTTCAAGCAAAATTTGACAAGCGGTTCATAACAGTTTGTGAATCTAAAAAAAAAAAAAGGAACGATGGATCAACAAAGTCAGAAAGAATTTGAAGGACACAAATGAAATCTGTCATTTCAATAATCGGATGGATTTGATTGCAGGGCAAAAGGATAAAAAAATCAGAATGTCCCTGACTAATAGATTAATATTAACTTTGTAGCCTTTGAAACCTCCTACATCCATATTGGCAGTACAGCTGAGTGAGCTTCAGCAAGCCTTAAAGAATGCAGCTGGAAGAAGAAGATAGATATAAAGAAAAAGACTCAGATTCTAACAGATTTATTCTTTGGTTTCCAACAACATATAAGTTGTTTACAAAATTACATTTTGCAAATCTAATATAATCTTATTTGTAAGATTAAAAGTAAAGTAAAAATGTAATTTCTCCTACTGAGCAAAAAATAAAATTTGAAAATTTGACCAGTTACTAATGAACAAGTAGATCCTTCAAAACAAAAACCTCTAATGATTTAGCCTTAGACAGTCTGTTTAAAAGTATTTGTTTCGCTTCTATAGAACTAGATCAGAAAATGCCTAGATTTTGGGGGTTATTAAACATTGCCCAAAATCTTTGAAATGTTTACAAACATGCAAAGATACTTAAAAGTCTCAATGCATGGAAAACAAATCTAACAGATGTGGCCAAAAGCTGGCTCGCCAGAAACAATAAATTTCTTTGAGGATACATCATAAATGTATTAAGCATGCAAATAATTACAGTTTACACTGGGTCACTGCAAAACATTGGCGGTTTGCTGAGCAGCCATGAGCAAAAGCAGAACTACAGCTCATATACAGCTTTGGCTTGCTACATTGCAAAGATAAGACAGAAAAAAGGCAGATACAGTGGAAATTACAACGTGATGTTAGAATATCTGAGATAAAGCCAGCCCAGTGACCTTCTCATTATTTATCCTTTCCTAACTAGGTCAGCATGCTAATTATACTATCTCTGAGAAATGGTCAGTGAATATGTTAGTGCTTGACTTACAACCATTCATTTAGACACGGTTTGAAGTTATAATGGCACTGAGAATTGACTTACAGCCATTTTTTCCCACCTACAACTGTTTCAGCATCTCCATGATCAAAATTTGAATGCTTACAACTGCCATGACAATTGAACTGTCCTGTCATCACGTTTTGAACTTTCTGAGAAGCAAAATGGAGAAGCCAGGTTTATCTTAACTTACTGCACCTTTGTATGGTTTGCCAATTGCACAGTGGCAGATAGGGAAGCACTCCAGAGGGTTAACACCATTGCCCAGAAGATCATTGGTTGCCCTCTCCCCTCTTTGGAAGAGCTTTATAGCTCCCGCTGCCTTAAGAAAGCTCAAAACATTCTCAAAGATTCATCTCATCCTGGGCATACTTTTTTTTTTGAACTATTAACACCTGACAGATGGTACAGGATAATAAAAACAAGGACAAGTAGGCTGAAAAACAGCTTCTATCCCAGTGCAGTAGCTCTGTTGAATTCTACTGTATAGTGCAATATTAATGCAATATCAGGGGTTTCAATTCAATGCATATAATATGAAGGATGTGTGTTTGTGTTTATTTTCACAATCTCAATGTACACTGAAGATGGCATTTAATTTTGTTGTACGAGGTGCAGTGACAGTAAAGTAAAGTAAACTAAAACTAAACATATCAACTGGGTTACTAATTTAACAATTGCAAAGTTTTATTTAGCAACTATGGCAAGAAATATCATAAAATGGGGCTAAAACTCACTTGAAACTGTCTTGCTTAGCAATGGAAAATTTGGGGTTAATTGTGGTTGCAAATTGAGGACAACCTGTAGGAATAATTTGATTTATGGGGCCAATGGTTAGCTCCCCTTTCACCACTCAGGATCGATTCAGCTTGCTATGAATGTTTTACCAGAAGGTCTCTTTAAGCAGCTCACACATATTGGGAGGCACCTTATAGTTATAAGAAATGCACTTCACATGTTTGTCTGGGGGAGACATAACCTTACACCACTACACTGGTAAACAATAATGAAGAGATTACTGAAGTCAAAATCCAAAGAGGGCCATTCCAAGGTGCCTCATTGTTTTAGCAATGATGCAGTGCATAAATAATTTAAATTAAAAAACAAAAGTGGCTATCAGCTCAAAGGACAGTCTAAGAATAAACTATTTTTCTATACATAGATGATCTAAAATTATCCATAAAATCTAAAGCAGAACTTGACTGTCTCCTGAATGTATTCAGTGAGGATAAAGGAGTACAATTCAGTGTAGACACATGAACAATTATAAAGGCAACAGTGTTAAAGAAGATGGCTTATAGCTAATAAATGGAGATGCCATAAAACAATTGACACCACCAGAAGAAGGATGCAAATATGTAAGATTATTGCACGTTTAATTTTATAATACCAATGAGTCAGAAAAAATTTGAAAACAAAATTAGCTGCAGGGAACCTAATTAAAGACATAAACATGGGCTTTTACAATTATTTGATATACTGCAGTCAATTATTTGACACAAGCTAAATGAGATATACTTGATAGAAAAACATGCAAATTAATGACCATGACTCATGATTTCCACCCAAGATGTTCTGGGGTCTACTTTGGCAGGAGAAAAGGTGGGAGTACATTACTTCAAGCATAACAAACAGAGAAAGATGAAAAATACAGTGTGAATGATGATACTCAGGAGCAATAAAGGTGGGAGTTTGTAGAGAGAAAGATTACAAAATCAAAAACAACAGAAAGCCAAATAAATCCTTGGAAATCCAAAGCACTTAATGGTCAATGATAAACATCATTGAAGAAAAAAATAGATCAAAATTTTATTTGACAGCGGCTGAAAACTGGAAATTCTAAAGAGGAAACTGAAAGAACAACTATGACAACATAAGAACCGGATATGCAGACAAAGCATCTTCTAAGCCAAAACTGAATATATTTCGAACAATAACATGCATTGGTTTTTGTAAAGTTAAAAATGAAACTGGGTAGATCAACTCCTTGGTACCTGAAGCAAAATTGTCCAAATTGAGTACAAGCAGTGCTGTAGAATTGCAGAATCATGCATTGAAATCTACGTGCACACACATACATACTGTATGCACACTATTGGGATCACGGGTAGGATTCAATCGGTGTTACTACCAGTTCAGTACTTATGTTTTGCGCACACATGCACCGAATACACCAAAAGCTGTAATACATGGAAAGCTGTGCCTCCTGGACAGCTGATAAGTGCTGCACGCGGGTACACAGCTTTTGAAAAACACCTTTTTTTTACTGCTTTTTCAACCTCAGCTGTGCCGTGCAAAGCAGCTGAAGTTGAAAAAGCAGGGAATAAAGGTCAGGTAAGAGCCCGGGCAGGCAGGTGGGCCAAACAGCAGCAGACACAGAAACAGTTCGGTCCTGGATCTGGTAGCATCCCACCCCTGATTGGGATTACATAGTGAATCTGAAAATAAAGAATCTTAAAAAATGAGAGGTCAAGATCTTGTGAATTTTTTAAGTTTAGACTGACAGACAGTTGAAACTCAAACACTGAAAATTATTATTATTGAAAAGAAATAACAGTGGTTCACAGATGTATGAGTTCCAGGAGGAAGTCAAATTTATGATAACAAAAGAAAAAAAATCAGTATTTCCAAACTGAACGTGAATGAGAGTTAGTAACTGACCTTTAAGAGTGCCAGTGACCAGATGACTGCAAAGAATATAATCCTTCCATTCCCCACTATTCAGTCAGAACTGAAGAAGCTCCTTGAATCAGAAGCGAAAAGTTTTCGAGGAAAAAAAAAGCAAGAAAGTTCAGTTCCCTTTTGGAAAGGCATCTTTGGGACAAGTATGATCTGAGAATTCACATAGACTTTGAATGTAAAACAAACAAAGGTGTTTGGAGAGGGAAAACATTATTATGAAGAATAATCAGAACTCTTTGAATCTAATCCAAGTGATTTGTCAAACATATGTTGAAGTTTGAAATGTATCAAGTTTTCAAGAAAATAAAATGTTCTTCTGCTTGGAAGCCACTTTTAGATTTTGTGCTTGAGATGAAAAAAAAATGAAAGGTTGACTTTGGGTTTTGCTGATTAAATAAGTTTGTTGTTATAGAAATGGCTAGCATGTATGAGGCATGTTAAAGTAAAATATTGTATTATTTTATTCTAATGTGCTAAAAAGATTTGGAAGTCAATGTTTTTCTTTCTTTTTCCCTTTTACCCTACACTTATCTCTCTCCCATTTTCCTTGCCCCATTTTCCCAGTATTTTAATTTTTATTTGTATTTTATACTTTGATATGTTTAATAAAAATATTTTTTAAAAAAAATGTGAGATTCCAAACATTCCAACATTGGATTAGAAACTGAATTGCCAGAAAAACTCAATATTTCTTAGTGGTAATACATATTGGGTAAATAAATAGTGATGATGATGATGATGATGATGATGATGATGATGATGATGGAGGAGGAGGAGGAGGAGGAGGAGAAGAAGAAGAAGAAGAAGAAGAAGAAGAAGAAGAAGAAGAAGAAG
>NW_020769335.1:192257-212014 GCF_900518735.1 Pseudonaja textilis | reverse complement strand
TATCTATCTATCTATCTATCTATCTATCTATCTATCTATCTATCTATCTATCTATCTATAATTTATCTATCATCTATCAAACCTTCTATTCAATTGTGTTCAAGTCTTTTTTCAGGAGTTTATTTGGTGTACTCATTAAGACACCTAACAGCACTATATACTGTATATAAAGCTGCTTTAAATATATGATATAGGCCATTGCCCCTTTTCTCACAATCTTGTTTCTTGAACTGGCCATGAATTTGTGACACCATCCATATAAACACTGATCATTGTTCTTTATCACCCACAAAAAGTCTGTGCTGACCAATTGGTCCCCATCTTCACCTGAATCTTTAATAGATCACTAGAGATGTGCTATGTTCCTTCCTACTTCAAACGTTCTACCATCATCCCAGTGCCAAAGAAGCCCTCCATCAAGGAACTGAATGACTACAGACCAGTTGCTCTAACATCTGTAGTTATGAAAATCTTTGAAAGGCTTGTGCTGTCCCACCTGAAAACCATCACGGATCTGCTATTACATCCCATGCAGTTTGCATACTGAGCAAATAGATTGACAGATGATGCTGTTAACATGGCTCTGCATTACATCCTACAACACCTTGAATCTCCAAATACCTGCACAAGGGTCCTCTTTGTAGACTTCAGTTCAGCATTCAATACCATCATTCCAGACACTCTTCTAAGTAAATTAAACCAACTAGCAGTACCTGAACACACTTGTAAGTGGGTCATAAGCTTCCAAACAGACAGGAAGCAGCAGGTGAAGCTAGGCGGAATCACATTCAATACTTGTACAATCTGCACAGGGGCCCCGCAAGGCTCTGTGCTATCTCCACTTCTCTTCTCCCTATATACCAATGACTGAATATCAAACGATCCATCTGTTAAAATACTGAAGTTTGCTGATGACACAACAGTGACTGGTCTCACTTGAGACAACGATGAATCTACACACAGACAGGAGGTTATACAACTTGCCTCGTGGTATAACAGGAACAATCTGGAATTGAACACACTCAAAACTGTAGAAATGGTGGTAGACTTTAGAAGAAACCCTCCCATACTACCACCTCTTACAATGCTAGACAACACAGTATCAACAATAGAGACCTTCAAATTTCTAGGTTCTACTATATCACATGACCTAAAATGGACACCTAACATCAAAAATGTCATCAAAAAAGCACAACAAAGAATGTTCTTTCTGTGCTAACTCAGAAAGCTCAAACTGCCCAAGGAGCTGCTAATACAGTTCTACAGAGGAATTATTGAGTCTATCATCTGCACCTCTATAACTGTGTGGTTTGGTTCTGCAACCCAACAGGACAGAAACAGACTTCAGAGGATAATTAGGACTGCAGAAAAAAACAATTACTATCCACCTGCCTTCAATTGAGGACCTATATACTGCACAAGTCAAAAAGAGGGTTGTGAAAATATTCACAACCTGGATACTCACATCCTGGATATAAACTGTTTCAACTTCTTCCCTCCAAACTATGCTATAGAGCACAACAGAACAACTAGACACAAGAACAGTTTTTTCCCGAAAGCCACCACTCTACTAAACAATTCCTTTAACACTGTCCAACTATTTACTAAGTCTGCACTACTATTACTGTTAATCTTCTCATCACTCCTTATCACCCATCCCCTCTCACTTGTGATTGTAGGACTGTAACTGTTGCTTGTATCCTTATGATTTATATTGACTGTTTCCTAGTATGATTTGATTGTTGATTGTACCCTATGACTATCATTAAGTGTTGTACGTTATGATTCTTGATTCTTAAGGAATGTACCTTTTCATTATGTATACTGAGAGTATTTATACCAAGACAAATTCCTTGTGTGACCAATCACACTTGGCCAATAAAGTATTCTATTACTATCTATCTAATGAGTGTCCATAAAATATTGTGCCAATAAGATATGCTTCACTAAAAAGTTGAACAGTGGGGAAAATCTTAAGATATTCTAAGGCATACTTTTCATCTCATGCTGTAAACATTCTTCATCTTGGAGAAAATGGGATTTGCTGCTATCTTTTCAAGATTGTTTGGAAAGGGGACCTTATAAATAGTCAAAGTGAATTGCCCTTGAAAACAATTTTCCAGTAAATGTGTGGTGTGCATAAATTAAAGTTTGATTTATGGTTTTGTGGGGAAAAGTGGCTTCATGCATAAAAATACAAATGGGCACAGATTATGAAACACAATAGAGCCAAGTAAGATATTTGTCATCATGGTGTTTTATTCCGTAAATCAAGCAGATTATAGTAGCATATATTATAGAGATGTGTACTATCTTGTGTACTATCTACATATTGTGTACTATCTTATTGTAAACAGAACACTCAGTCGAATGTTATGCTGATTCTTAAGAACTACATTTTAGGAAACACTTTTCTGGCCATTTTTTTTAGCCCATATACAACCATATCGTTGTGTTTTCCAAAAGTTTCTACATTTGGTGTTTCCCTCAAATTTTCATTTTTTTAATGCTTTAAATAAAAGCCAAACCCTCATGGATACTAGGTGGCTGAATAAAATTTCCAAAGCATAATTTGATTCAGGGAAGCTTCATCTGATTTACCCTACTGAAGCAGGTTCGTGAAGAAAATTTGTGGCTTCAAATCAACCAATCAAAATGAATAGCCCCAAATGATCTAAAGATTGCCGAAGCATTTCAGAGATTCAATTGTCTTTTGCTTGCTTCTGAGATTGTTACGTATAATATCAAGTATTGCAACTTCAGTGAACACTGAGACAATATAGAATGGTGTCTTGAGCTTAGGGAGATGGCAGAATGGTGGAATAGCTCTCCAATGTTGAGCAACCTTAATGAGATCTATCAACTCATGAGGCGAGTCCTTATTACAAGCTCACATTACTTTGGAATTCATTCTCACCCGGCTTTATCTGACATTGGTTTGCCCATCAGAGCTGTCCAAAGGAATGCAGTAGTTATTGCCTTCAGCTGATTGTCCATGGCTGATTCTTCTCCCCTTATTTAGGGTTATAGGTGTAAAGCCTTCCCCATATTCTAAAGAAAGAACACAAGGACACTTTATATGATTGTGGAGACCTATGCCAAATTACCAGATCACATCCCCTCCCTCAATACAAGCACTGCCACCAAATATGCCTATTCAAATCAATATGTAAAAAACACACAAAGGCAAAGAAAACCATGGATGGGTATTAGGCTTAACAAAAGATTAGGTATCAAAAGAATAAGGGAGAATGCAAGAAGAATGGGAGGGCACCTAAGATGAGGATTACAAATAGGTTTTGAAGAAAAGACATGCCAAGTTTGGCTTGATGAAATGCAATATAAAACCAAATCCTTACACCACTCTGTTTAGATATCAGTTGTATTCACTGGGTGACAAAGATTCTTTCCTGCATTCTGAAAAAAGCCCTAAGCATAACCTTTCAGTTTAGAAATGGGGCTTAATCCCTTTGCTTTGCTTTCTTTTCCTTTTTTTTCCTTTCCTTTCCTTTCCTTTCCTTTCCTTTCCTTTCCTTTCCTTTCCTTTCCTTCCTTTCCCCTTTCCCCTTTCATGACTTTGCCCTTGTCCTTGTCTTCCCCTTTTTCCCTCAGCTTGTATCTAAAGATAGATTAGAAAAGAAAACATTTCTAGTAAACTCTTCCCTTTCTATTTAATCTGAAATAGACATATCTTTTCCAAGAATGTGGCCAACTATCCCACATAAATTACCCATATGTTCTGATCTAGTGAGGACTCCCTAGAAGCTGGCATGGGACAAGTCTTTTGAAAATAAATAAATGGGTGTGCAAGTAATACTTGGAGGCACTAACATCAACTTTCTAATCACTGGCAGTTGAGTAGATTATTTTATAGTTTGCAGCTCTAACATAATTAGTTGATTAGTCTGTGGGGTGGTAAGTGTAGAGATGCCACTTACTGCCAGTATGTAGCCAAGTGATCTCTTCAAGGTTGTTGCTTTTTTAACTTAAAAACAACAACAACAGATACACATATAAATTGTCATATAGCCACATGATAAAAGTCACAAGGCAAAGAGTCCAGCATTGTTCTAATCACACCAAACTTTTCAAAGATAAACTAAAATGACACAAAGAACTACATTGGGACCTTGGAATTCAACTGTTTTGAAACTCATTGAACTTGGTACTCAACGCATTTTGAGACAAACATTTTGTTCCGTACTCATCATTGATTTAGTACTCAATGAACAAGCTACAAGTTGTCAGTGTTGGCTGCCTTGTGACTCACTATATTATTCCTTATGGGAAAAAATTGTTTTGGTACTCATTTTTGGTACTCATTTTTGGTACTCATCATTTTTGTTTTGGTACTCATTTTTGGTACTCATCTCCTGCCTAGAACCAATTAATGATGAATATCAAGCTAGTACTATATAACCTTTTGTTTTATTTACTAATTTCATTTAACAAATAAAATCAAAACTTTCCAATCATTCAGCAGGTTTGGAGGAAATTGTTATTTGGGGGAGTTGCATTTTATTTTATTTTTGAGAAATGAATGTTAGCCAAACTGTGATTTATGTTTGTCAGTAGGAACATCTATATCAGGGGTGTCAAACTCATGACAATATGTTGTCATCACATGATGTAACTTTTCCCCTTTGCTAAACCGGGGGTGGGGGTGGCCAGTGTGTGATGCATCTGGCCCCTGGGCCACAAGTTTGATACCCCTAATCTATAGGAACATATTAATTCCTGCTATTTTATTATCATAGTGAACATTTTATAAAGGCTATTTGATCATTGACTAATACACACACAATCAATTGACACATGGAATGAACACAATGTCCCTATGCCTTGTGTTCTTTGATAGTAAAGTACAACACAATTATAAATGCCTTAAGAAATCAAGGTACTAATGAAAAATATATTTGGTTATTAGAGAAAATAAATGAATGCTAATCACCCAATATTGTCCCATTTTATTGCCCAATTAGCATCCAGTACACTAATGTGTTCGGCAAGGTGATCTCCCAAAGTTTTTCATAAGTAGTTCCTGAGGAAACTGTCAGATGACATAATTGAGGAGAGTGAGGTTTTAATGTAGATTGTGAAATGCTCATTCACCTTTGGTTCACCAGTGACATTGTAATTGTCAGCCACAATACCAAGGAAGCTAAATTGAAATGCTTAAATGAGTTCAATGAGGCAAATAAAGCACTTGGCATAGAGATCAATAGAAACAAAACTCAATATACGAGCAGCCATTTTGCCGATACTGTGAAATGGAACTTGAGAATCAGCCGATAGACAATGTAAATTCTTACATCTATCTTGGATAATAAATCAACAATTTACATAATATTGATCTAGAAATATCCAGCAGAATAATAGCATTGTTTCAGTGTTAATTACATAAAAAGAGTTCTTCAACAGATAGGTAACAATAAGGAAAGAGCAAACATTTAAGCACTTTGGTGCTTCTAGCAGATTATCACAAATAATGTGAAGTGTGGAGCATATGAAATTTAGATGCCGACAAGAATTGAATCATGTGGGGTGCAATGGATGGACAAATGCTGAAGATTTTTCTCAGAGATTGATAGAGAGTAGAAATGAGGATATTCATCAATATAATGACTTCAAAGATCTCACAAAATTACCTCAGAACAAATATAATGGACAGTCAGATTGTATATTAATCTGAAATAGGAAAAGACAAAAATATGTCAGTGGCCTTACAATTATGCACACCAGTTCAGATTACATTTCACAAGGTGGAGAGTTGGTCTATGAAAAGAATTTGGTCCCAACTTAGTCATTTCAGATATCAAGAATATCTAGACTATACAATAATTAAGTGATAAAATATATCTGTACCGCTTCCAAAGGTTTTTAAATATGCATATTTTACAACTTCCCTTTATATACATAAAATCCTATGAGATATGCATTCTCTGAGATTTTATCTAAAAAAAAACCCCACGTTCAATTTCCATGCAGGGTGTTTATTTCTTTGCTGGAACTTTATATCTCTCTTATCAGCAGGTGTGATAGACACCAACGAAGGAGGAGATGATGTGATGGGCTAGCTGCTAGAGCAATGCAGCAGATTCTCAGGAATTAGGGAACACACTGGAAGGAGGGAGGCAAGAGAACAGAGAGCACAGTCCCTAGTTGGACTGTGGCAGAGGTGGGATTCAAATTATTTTACCACCAGTTCAGTGGGTGTAGCTTGGTGGGCGTACTTTGCCTAATGTGCGGGTGCACAGCTGATCGTGGAGGCTTTTTTTTTACTACCAGTTTTGTTGAAACGGTCTGAACCGATAGCATACCACCATGGACTATGGGGAAAGAAAGAAATGTAGTCACTGTCTAGAATCTCCCAGGTTATGGTTGTATAGGTTGTATAATCTGGCAAGATTCTGTCTATATTACATAAGCAAATAAAATATCTAAACTTTGGCTAGATTGTGCTACGTCATTCTTAGCTAGAGGTCAAATCACTCTAAGTAGTCCACAGAATATAAATAAATTGGGGGTCTGGGAAGACAGATCCTTGGTCCTGGAAGATCCCTAATCAGCAAAATTTCCTTATAGGGGAAACTATCCCATTTTTCAGACCCCAACAGATTGCTGAAAAGCCAGATGTTAATGACTTTAGGGAACATAAAGAGCCTAGGGAGGATGGTCTGTTATTCGAAAGAAGGGAGGCAGCAGCAGATAAACCCTTGGAGCCCCTCTAAATGATGTTCAACAAGAGCAGGAACACAGAATCAACTCTTCTACCTTGTCACACCAGAAGGTACTCAGGTTATACAACACAGGGTCTCAAGTCTGATATCTTAAAGGTCTTTAAAAGTGACAAGTAACATTTTTAATTGCACCTGGAAGCCAATTGGTAACCATTGCAACTTTCAGAATAGAGTCATTATGTTATGTCTTGGGAACCGGTTGGGGTTCCAACCGGGTCCGCTCTTTAAGCAGGATCACCAACCGTTCCTATTGGCTGGCGCCATTTGACAGCCGGCTATATAAAGCCGGCTGTCAAGCCAAGCCAGCCGTTGTTCGCACGCTAGTCTGCCCGTTGGCTGGCAGACGCGACAACCACCGTTCCTTTAATAAACATTGTTAACCGCATGCCCTGGTCTAGCCTCTCCTTTCCTTCAAACTACAACACTGGCGACGAGGGTGGGATTGGAAGGCTAGTCAGGAGCATTTTCTCAAGGAACAGAAGCCGCAGCCATTTTGCTTACCGAGCATCGGACTCAGAAGCCTGTCATCGGGAAAGTGAAAGTGATAGAGCCGCTCAGGTTAGATCTGCCGCGGGTAGCAAAGGCCGGGTGCTGTCAGTAAGAGTCGCGAAGGTTAGAGCACCACAGATAGTGAAAGTCGGGCGCTGAAGCCGCAGCCGCCCGCGCGCGCAGAAAAAGGGCGCGAAAATTCTAACGGCTGTCACTGAGCTGCAGCCACTAGAGCAAGCTACGGCGCTGAGAGCCTCAGCCGCCTCGATTACAAAAAGGGCACGAATTACTATAGAGGTCACTAACAGAAGCAACCAAGCAAAATTGCGAGCGCCTCAGCCGCCACACACACACACACAAAAAAAAAGGGCTCGAATTTTAAAGCGCTGTCAGTACAGCACCGCAGCCACAGCCGCCTAACGCTCGCAAAAGAGCGCGAAAATTCAAGTGCCTCAGGAAAGCCGAAGTCACAGAGTGAGACTAGGCACTGTAGCCACAGCCGCCAACGCTCTCAGGCAGCATCAATCCAAGACCACGAGCACCCAGTGAGGCAGACCAGTCTACCAAGAGACTGAGGGGTCCAAAATGAATGTCAGTTCAGTATTCCCCCCTTTCAAACCTGATGAGGAAAAGTGGGATTTGTATAAGAATCGCTTCAACCACTTTATCGATGCCATTGGACTGGCTGAAGCTTCGGAGCAGAGGAAGAAATCCTACTTCCTCAGCTACTGTGGGGCTGTAGTCTACGACACCACCACAGCACTCCTGGCACCACGAGAAATCGGGAATGTCCCATGGGCAGAGTTGGTGGAAACGCTATCCAACCACTACTCACCAAAACCATCTCAGATTGCTAGGCGCTTCGCCTTTAGGATGAGGAAGCAAGCCGAGGGGGAATCCATAAATCAATATATGGCAGCCCTGAGGACAGCAGCTCTACAATGTGAGTTCAAGAACTATTTGGACGACATGCTGCTCGACCAACTCGTCTGTGGGGTGAGGGATCTAAAACTCCAGAGGCGATTGCTGGCTAGAAGAGACCTAAACCTCCCCCAGGCAGTTGAAGAAGCCTTAGCTGCCGAACTTGCAGCACAGTCCGCAGCTGAGATCCAGGGCACCGCTCCCAGGCCCAGCACGTCCTCCGTTCACTCTGAAGAAGCGGTAAGTGAGAATGACCCTGCAGAATACTCCGATGTGCATCGCCTCAAACCGATGAGACAGCCGCAGGTAGGAGCGAGGCCAAGAAACAACAGTGGCCCAAAACAAACTCTTTTATGCCTGACCTGTGGAGGTTCCCATTCCCGGGCATCATGCAGGTTCAGAAACGCCACCTGCCACAACTGCCACAAGAAAGGTCACCTCGCAAGAGTCTGCCAGGCAGCGCGCACCTCTCCACAAAGATCTCCTTCCTCTCCTGTTCCCCGAAGGCAAGTAGAAAACTGCCATACTTGCTACCAAGCCAACCACACACTTTACACCCCCAATAAAATTACACTTTCTGTCTTACTAGAAGGTAATCCCTGCCGCATGGAGGTAGACACGGGGTCAGCGCTCTCAATCATATCTTGGGACACGCTTAAGAAGATCCAGCCCAGACTGACGAAGAACCAGCTTCAAAAGTGCCATCTCACCTTGAGAGACTACCAAGGAAAGAACATCCCCGTCCTCGGGAAAGGCAAGTTTCTCGTGAAATTCCAAACCTTTAAAGGCCATTTGCCTTTAGTGGTTGTTAATGGTGCCCTCCCTAGTCTTTTGGGATTGGATTGGTTCCCCTCTCTCGGCCTTAGTATAAAAGGAGTCCATGCTGTCTCAACTTCTGATGTTGACTCCTTATTTACAGACTACCCTGACGTTTTTAGTAGTGAGTTAGGCTGCTATAAGGGCACTCCCATCTCCTTCTCAGTAGACCCACAGGCAGTCCCCGTTCGCTTAAAACCACGTAGAGTACCTTTCGCCATCTGCCCCAAATTGGACGCGGAACTAGACAAACTACTAAAACAAGGGGTGATAGAACCCACAGATTTCACTAAGTGGGAGACCCCCATAGTCACCCCGCTAAAAAAAGACGGTAATCTAAGAATTTGTGCTGACTACAAGACGTCAATCAACCGTTATCTACAGGTTAGCGCATATCCAGTCCCAGTCATTCAGCACCTGTTACACACATTCGAACCTGGCACCATTTTCGCCAAACTGGACATGTCACAGGCATACCAACAGTTCCCCGTGGATAACCAAACAGCTGACTTACAGACCATAGTTACACACAGAGGGGCATTCAGATGTAAGCGTCTCCAGTTTGGCGTAAGTGTAGCCCTAGGTATTTTCCAATCACTGATGGAGCGAATCCTCCAAGGTCTCCCCGGCGTAGTGCCATATTTCGATGACATCTTAGTCTCAGCCAGGGACAGACCCCAACTCATCCAGAGAGTCAGGGCAGTATTAGAGAAGTTCAGGCAGCATGGCCTCAAACTAAAACGGGAGAAGTGTACCATCGCCACTAAACAGGTGGACTTTCTAGGATACAGGCTAGACGCCTCAGGCATCCACCCGGTGGAATCAAAAGTCAAGGCCATCCACGAGGCACCCACGCCTACCAACAAAACCGAGTTACAAGCCTTCCTGGGGTTATTGAACTTCTACGCTTCATTTCTCCCACACAAGGCGTCAGTTGCTGAGCCATTGCACAGACTCTTAGACAAAAACACACCATGGCACTGGGGACCCAAAGAAAACCAAGCATTTGTGGCAGTCAAATCTCTACTCACCTCTGAGGCTGTCTTAATACAATTTGACCAACGCCTTCCATTGGTCCTAGCCGCAGACGCATCCCCTTTTGGGATAAGAGCTGTCTTAAGTCACAGGCTCCCCAATGGCTCCGAGGCACCAATTGCCTTCTTTTCAAGAACCCTCTCAGCGACTGAGCGTAATTACAGCCAGGTTGATAAGGAGGCCTTGGCTGCAGTAGCAGCAGTCAAAAAATTCCATGAATTTCTATTCGGGCACCAATTCGAACTTATTACTGATCACAAGCCGCTTTTAGGATTATTATCAGGGGAAAAGCAAACCCCACAGATATTGTCGCCCAGAATGACCAGATGGACCTTATTCCTGGCGGCTTACTCGTACAAAATGGTATATCGTCCCGGTAAAAATCTAAACCACGCTGATGCCCTCAGCCGCTGCCCCTTGCCAGCCCAAGTCGAGGACCCAGCTCCTGTGCATGCCATTTTTGATGTAAACGAACTCAAGCTGCCGGTGACTGCAGACGACATCGCGTCACATTCCAAGAAGGACAGAACAATCGCCCAGGTTCTGGACTGGGTAGGGAGGGGGTGGCCAGAAACTAACTATTCAGTTGATTTCGCCCCATTTAAAACTCGCCAGCTAGAGCTCTCTAAGTTGCAGGGATGCCTATTGTGGGGAACCAGAGTGGTCATACCAACCACCCTTCGCATACCCGTCCTGAAGATGCTGCACGAGGGCCATCCAGGAATCGTGCGGATGAAGGCGTTGGCTCGAAGTTACGTCTGGTGGCCCGGGATGGACGATCAGATCGCCAAGTGGGTAAGCTCGTGTCGACCCTGTCAGGAATCTAGGGCAGCCCCGCCAACCGCCACACCCACAAAGTGGGAAAGTGCCAATGCCCCGTGGTCACGGCTTCACATCGACCTGGCCGGGCCAATGCACGGCAAGACCTTCTTGGTGGTCGTGGATGCATATTCAAAATGGATAGATGTGGCCTTACTTCCCACGACCACCACCCAGGCAGTTGTTAAAGCCCTGACTCGCCTTTTCGTAACTCACGGACTCCCTGACACACTGGTCTCCGATAATGGCCCCCAGTTCACCTCGAACGAGTTTAGCAGGTATGTCACCAATCTGGGCATCAGACACGTCTTCACGGCCCCTTTCCACCCCGCCAGCAACGGGTTGGCTGAACGGGCAGTCAGATCAGCCAAGGAGGCGTTAGCCAGGTTCGGCCAAGTGGATTGGCATTCTAAACTGTCTCATTTCCTCCTAAGCCAGCATACCACACCGTGCACAGTTACGAACAAATCCCCGGCTGAGCTGCTGATGGGGAGACGCCTGAGGACTACCTTAGATAGGATGCACCCCCACTACTGTCCAGACACCCCTTTGGGGTCTGACAGTCTGGCCAGGAATTTCGCAGTTCAGGACCTAGTGTTTGCTAGGAACTACGCGGGGGACCCACTGTGGGTGGCCGGGAAGTTCGTGGCTGTCACAGGTCCGAGATCTTATCGGGTCCAACTTGAAGACGGTCGTGTGTGGCGAAGGCACCTGGACCAGCTGCGGAGACGACGGAGCAGCCTGACCGGCCCAGACCCGTCCCCACCAGATGAGCCGCGGGCTCCACACCAAGGTCCAGCTGAGGATCCCCAGAGTGACCAACCTTCTCCAACGGAGCAGAGGGAGCAGGCAGTAGACCGGGACTGCCAGCCGGGAGCGCCACCGTTTATCCCCAGCGAAGGCAGAGACTTTTCCCTGGATCCAGTTCCTGCACCGAGCCCTGTTCGCCCCCCTACATACCTTGACCAGGGGTCCGCGAACTTGTCTTCGCCCAATGACTCTCCTGAGTTACGTCGCTCTGGTCGCCAACACAGACCACCGGCGTATCTCAAAGACTATATGTGTTCCCATCTAGGGGGAAGGGGTGTTATGTCTTGGGAACTGGTTGGGGTTCCAACCGGGTCCGCTCTTTAAGCAGGATCACCAACCGTTCCTATTGGCTGGCGCCGTTTGACAGCCGGCTATATAAAGCCGGCTGTCAAGCCAAGCCAGCCGTTGTTCGCACACTAGTCTGCCCGTTGGCTGGCAGACGCGACAACCACCATTCCTTTAATAAACATTGTTAACCGCATGCCCTGGTCTAGCCTCTCCTTTCCTTCAAACTACAACACATTATATGAAAAAACACACCAATTCCCCAAATGACTTAAGCTGCTGCAGTTTATACTAACTGAAGCTTTCAAATGCTATTATTTATTATTCATTTATTTTAAAATAACTTTGGAGGGCTTACAATAAAAAAAAAAACTTACCAAAATAAGTATTGGAAAACCAGTAGTTCAAACACAAGTGGATTATAATATAGAGTCAAATCATTTGAAAAAAAAAAAAAGAAGAAGAAGAAGAAGCTTGAATTGTTTTTTCAGCTCGGCTTATGAATCAGAAATTCTTCATCCTCTGTGCTTAGCTGTAAACTATGCCCTTAGCTGACCTTCGCTGGGTCTTATCCAGCTCACAGAGATAGCAAGAATAAAAGGAGATAATTAAAAACAAAACAGTCAATAAGCCTGCTGGAATACAGGAAGCATCAAATCTTTGAAAATTGTCACAATTTGGCTTGTTTATGACCGTAATAAAGATTTGATTTTTCACAGTTTTACTTCCACAAAGTCCCCAAAGAAGTACTTTGTTGGTGCATTTTCACAAAACAACCCAGAGCCCTTACTTGGTCCAGCATTTTAAATATTGCACTTTCCAAAAGAAAGTTCAGGCCCTTCAAAGAGTCTTGATATATGGCACTCAACCTATCCTCCACATGTCTAGGAGGTACTGTGGTCCAAAAAGGCTTTCTTTCTTGAAATTTTGGGTAGACAGCACATTTGAAGGGCATCAATTATAACTGGATTCTGGAAGCTCATTTCAGTTGTCTGATATCCTATTACCAATTTTCCTTTGCATGGTATTAGAATTAATGCATAAAAATTTATAGCTCCTCTCCTCAACTATGTAGGAGCATAAAAGTCAATGAAATGCACATTTGCTAATATAGTATTCTATGAAATAAGTACACAACTCATATGAAATGTGACAACTTTCTTTGGAAAAGTCTAATATGTGTAAAAATAATCACCTAATTACCTTGTGTTTTGTCTATAAATTAACATAATTCCATGGCTAAATTGAGCATTGTTTTAATGAAATTCTATATAGGTCATAATAATTCAAATTAAGCTAAATATGGTATCATATAAATATACCATAGCTTATAGAACTGAAGTTGGAACATATAAATTAAATCGATAACAGTGAGCACGACAGCAATATATGCTTTCACTGCAAGGATTCCACAGAATAGGATGTATTTGTTGTCCTATTGCACAAAGTTCCAGAAGCTAGAGTAACAAAGGAAAATCAAACAATTGCCTGCAATTCCAAAACTGGAGGTTTTCAAGAATAGAGTGGATAACAATTTGACTGGGATGGCATAACCTCTCTTGCCTTGAGGAGAGCCTTATAATTCTATGTTCTATATTTTGTTAGACGATTCACATACTTGAAAAATCCACATTTCTTGATATCTTAATTAATTCCAAATACTTGGAATATATATATATATATTTTAACACACAGCAGTTTACATGAAACATTCAGATACTGATACAGGATACTCAAGTTTGTTTCCAAGTTCACATAAGAAGTAATATCATCTTTATGAAGAAAAATATTCTTAAGTGAATCAAGCACAAGTTATAACACTTCTGTAACTTTTCAGGGCTGGAAATGATCAGTCAGAGAAATGAGTTTTTCAGAACTTAGATACTGTATATGATCTGAAAAAGAAATCAAATTTCTTAGGAAAATGTTTACTGTGACAGTGTAAGAGTTTCAAAATTACTTTTATTTCCTGCAATAGATCTGTAGGCAATCCCAAACAGCTATAGTCTTTTTTATGCTATTTTGATGCAAGAGGAAGGATGTTTTTTTTTCTCTTTTGAAAAGAGAGACCAGCTGAAAGTCCATACATTAAATCTGATTTTTACCGTTTTGAGATGTGACCTTTTGATAAGAACATTTCCATCAAGCCTTTGCATAGACAAGTCTGTCTGATGACCATGAAATAAACCAGTGGACTCAATCCCATTATGAAAATCCTTCCTAACAACCTAATGAAAGATATAGACTTCCTAAAAGTGCTTGGTTAATTTCTTAATGATCTGGCTGATCCTTTTACATGTCTGCCACTTTTGGCTATGACACGTGGCCATGGAAGGAATGAGCAGCTTGAATGATGCAGGAATAAATGCCTTGCAGAGGGAAGAGGAATTGCCAAGTACCTTGAAAAAAATACTTGCGTTCTTCAGCTCAAAACCCATCACTGAATATGTTTATACTATATGATTATTTCTAGACACTAAAAAGAATAACTTTAATGGTGAAAAGGAAGATTTAGGCAAAGAGAAGATGAAATTATGAAAACCCATATTTTGGGGGGGGGGGGGGGTCCAGATCCATATCAGAAGGCTCACCCCAAATTAACATGAAGATAAAGGAATGAGGAATAAAAGCTCATTTGGATTCATTCTGTTACTATAATCAATCTTTCAGACATATCTTGTATCTTTTTCTTGGACTGGTCTATCTTGTAGGTCTGACCCTATCCTAAAAAACTTTCCTTTTTAAGGAAACATTGTTAAGAAGTTGGTAGCATGGCAAGGTCACTGGATGAAATGGATTATCTAGCTATTTTTCAGCTAGATTTAGGCCCAGACACTGTCACTCTCATGGATGACATATAATGACACTTGGATGGGGAATGGGCAGGGGTAGGATTCAAAAATCCCAACAACTGGTTCTCTCCCTGGTTGCTGGGTGAGTGTGGCCATGGTGGGCATGGCCTACTGGAACTTATGGGAGGGCCATTTTTCACCTTCCCCAGAGTCCGGAGGCTTCTCTCAGGCCTCTGGGAGGGTGAAAATGGCCTCCCCCAGGCTCCGGAGGCCCTCCAGAAGCTGAAAATCGGCCCATTGATGGATTTCTGTAATTTCAGGGAGAGCCATTTTTTGCCTTCTCAGAGCCTCCACATAAAACCTGCACTTACCTGCATCCAAAATGGGCCATGTAGAGACTCCTGGGAGGTGAGGGGTGGGTGGAGCCAGCCGGATGGTTGAACTACCGGTTCAGTAAATCAAATGTAAATTTAACATCCAGTTCACTTAAACCAGCCTGAACTGCTGAATCTCACCCTGGAAATGGGTGACCTTCCTTTTCCTGCTGATTTCTCTGCAAGCTTCTGTACTATCACTCATAGTATCCTTCTGGGTTGCCTGGGAAGTTTTGGAATGGGGCCACAATTGTATGATGCTTCTGTTTCATCCAGATTGGGCAATTCCAATAATTCCAGTAATTATTGTAGAAGAAAGCTTGGCCTCCAGATGTTCCAGTATGAACACAGGACTCAGCCCTCTCTCTCTCTCTCTCTCTCTCTCTCTCACACACACACACACACACACACACACACACACATGTATATATCTCTCAACAGGAAATTCTGGGGTACTGATAGGATGATCCTGAGCTTCATATCTCTATTCTGTGCTGAACAGGTCATATGAAGGAAGTCTTGACCTATGGCTTGGAAAGTGTTGGAGTCTGAATGGGGGAAAGAATAGGTTCAACCTAGACAAGAAGGAAATTGTTGTTCCATTAAAAAAAACTTATTATCAGACAGTTCTTTCTTCAACTCTTCATGGGATTGTGCTTTCCCCTGGAATAGTCCTGGGCTAGCACCATTAGCAAAAGAGTTTGTATTTTCAAGACTACCAGTTCCAAATAAAATCTACCCTCCCAATAAACTCCAAGAGAGAGGACATGTTGAAAGTCCCTATGTATCATACAGTTTTGTGTGGGGCAAATGAGAAATAAACGTTTTCTATTAATCCTCTATTTCTCACTCAAAACGAGGAATGCCACCTTCCTGGATGATATTTAGAAATTTTCTGTTTTTTCTGAAAGGTCTCTAGGGAAGATTAAATTGATGTTTTGAAGTGTTTTTTCTGAGAACAGAGAAGGATAAAGGTGTAGTTCTATTTCATTATATTACCTCTAACTTGTAAATAACAAGAAGTGACTGAAGTGCCATAGAATGTACTGTAAAAAAAAGACTTAAATTTTATTCTGGGCCCTTTGCCCTCTTGTCTTGTTAATGATAAGCTCTTCATTGTGATAAGCTTCTACTTTTAAATTTTACTGCTGTCTCCTTTTAGGTGTCTGTGTATGTTCTATTGAAGTAAATTGCTTCATTAAAACCTCCCTTCCTTCTTTCACACACTGATTTCAATGTACTGAATTCCCCACTGACTACAAATGCTTAAACCCTCTAAATGCAGTAAACACTTGAATTTTCCACAAGGCTTTACTTGTTATTTTTTTTTCCTCCTGCTTGACTTTTCTCCTCTTCCTGCAGTCTACATAATAATCTGGCTGCTATATTATGTTGTATGCCCTTTGCATAGTTTTATTAAGATGCATTAGGTGAATATCTGTCTTTAATACTTTAGATTGTTAACTGTTTGTGTTCTCTGTCCTAGTCTGTAAACTGTAGATTGTAGTGAATTAAGTGACTACTTCATTATGGTTTATGCCATTATTTATCATTAATTATAATTTCAGTTTTGTACTTCCTGAATGTATACAATCAATCTATTTAATAAGTTACACTGTTCAATTGCAATAGAACTGGTATTATGGGAAGCCACAGCTGTTAGAATAGATTAATTAAGATATCCTCTTGAGGTTAAGCTATGCAGAATAAGCCTGCTTACTACTTTAAGTGTTATTTTATTACTAAATAAAATGGTAATTGACCCAGGTCTGTGAGGAAGGAGAGACCCCTAGATTCATTTTGTTTGCTATCTTATATCTTCATCTTTGAAAGATATTAATTCATTAATTGTTGTGAGCCAACTGCAGTCACTGAGAAACCAGTGGCATATAAATGCGTTGTAATAGTTGATTGAACAAGTATCCAGATGTTTAGACTGGCTTTGGCAGTTTTATCTACCTAATGAGTCCTTCCCAAGAATAGGCAGATGTTGAAGGTATCATTGGAGGATATAAGCTGTTCTGAGTGAAGCTGCCTTTTGCAAATAGATGATGAACCTGGCAATGCCAATGATGTTCAAGTTGTGCTCCAGTTGTTTTAAGATTCCACCCAAGATGCCTATTATAAAGTACCTTTGCTTGCTTTTGCCACAGCCCTTTTATTTCTTTGTCTTTGTATTTTATCTTCTCCAGTTCTTTCTTTTTTATTCTTCTGTCTCCTGGTAGTGTCACATCCACTACAGGACATTTTTTCCTCATCAACAATTATTAAGTTTAGGGTGTCATGCAGTAGATGCCTGTTTGTCTGAAGTATAAATTCCCAGATCACTTTATTGTTATTATTATGATTTGTTGCAATCAACTAGATTATTTTCCAACTTTTAGAATTTATCTTTCAGAAAACTTGAGTCACAAGGGTGCCCTATAAAATGAATTCTAGATTATTCTAGATTAAAGTCAGCCATCATGATTATAAAATTAAAAATTAATGTGACTGATTTATTCATTATCCGTATCCCACCTTTATTATTTTTATAAACAACTCAAGGTGGCAAACATATCTATTAATCTTTGCCTATTTTCCCCACAACAGCAATCCTCTGAAGTGAGTTGGACTGAGAGGGAGTGACTGGCCCAAATCACCCCACTGGTTTTCTTGCCTAAGGTGTGAGTAGAACTCAAACTTTCTTGGTTTCTAGCCTTGTACTTTAACCACTAGACCAAATTGGCTCTCAAATCAGATATTAATTTGTACTATCTTATATAATTCAGATATAACTTTGCAGGGGGAAATATTTGGAAGGCATTATAAAATGTTCACCTTGCCATCCTTCCAAGATCATCAGAGTGAGGTGAATTCATGCAAGTATTTTCAGAAGGATCAAGACAATCTATTCACCCATTTCAGAGCAGACTCTTAGCCGAATAACTATAGATCCATAGGTTGGTGACTGCACAATGAACACTTTTTATACTATAAATTCTGAAATGCTGAAAACACTTTTCCTAGCTGCTTTTGTACCAAATGGTTTAGATAAGAGAGATAGGGTCCCTTAGCAATGCTTTACTAGTGTCCCTTCATCTATTGATTTAAGATGCTTCCTTTGTCCTCACTAGATGAGATGGAGATGTTTGAACAAAAGGAGGAGATTGGAGCAATAACTATTTTTGAAATGCTCTTGTGCTTTCCTTCTCTCCAGAAACAACACAGAAGAAGGGCTTTCAAGAAACTTTTCACGCATTAAATGATTGTTAAGATTGACCTTGTCCTGACAGTCAGAAGAGGGATAATAATCAGATAGATGTCAAAGAAAACAGTGTTATATTAGCAGAAATAATACAAATCAGTAATTATATTGCGAATGATTCTGAGATTTGTTCTTTCATATTTTGGGGGAAAATATAATCCAATACACTTAGTAAATTATTCTAATAGCAATTTTAAGTTGCTTTAAGATGAAATGTTGAGGCTAGTGTGGAATGATGAACAGACAAAGCATACATTTTGAATTATCTTCTCATGCTACATATTTGGATGTTGACAAATAAAAATTAGCATAAAGTTTCCAAAATTGTATGGTAATCATTTTAAGCAAATACAAGGAAAACTTTGAAGATTTATTTCATACACACTATTCAAGCTTCCCTCTTTCTTTCAGTTTTCATTATTGTCAGATGTGTTTAATTAATCTACAGCATATCAAACTACCAAATTAGAACTGCTTTTATTATTGATTATTTTTCCAAGCCTGCAATCAGATTGTTTATAAACAAGAACTTAATTGCATTGAAAGGAAATGGAAAATTCCCAAATCTAAATTGTAAGCTAGTATACTCAATTGGGAAGATCTTAGCTTTTCTTTATTTCTTAAGAAGAAATAAGAGACTGATGGAGAACAGTAATAGATTAAGGTTCATTAAACCTCTCAATGCATTCTCTTCTTTATTCATTCCCCTCCTCTCATATTAGCATTCAAGAATCAGAAAGGCTATTAGTGATGCTATTGTAATATGAATTTAAAAAGCTGTGCACAAAGTATTGATCCCTACGAATCTCAGGTTTGCCACACCGATGAATAAAATGCTGTTCTCCCCTTCATTGTTCAGTGACATCTTGAATTGCACTAAGCATTAGCAATGCTAGGGCCCAGGACCTGTAACAGTAGCAAAAAACAACAACCCAATACTAAGATTAGATTTGCTAGCAAAAGATTACAGAAATCTAAACGACAGTCCAGCTGATATCCTAAAAGCCACATGGCTGTTTCAACTGTAATCTTGGCTTACAACTGAGTTAAGAGCCTAATGAGATAATTGGTTTTATGGTGCTATTTTATTTTAATTGTACTACTTTCTCATTGTTCTAGTATGTTTAATACTATTTCATATTATTTGTATGTTATCCTGGGAAGGTTTAACCTGAAAGGCATCTTCTGCACTTTTGAAGAATTGAATTAGGTTGAGATCTAACCTATTAAAGGATATGGAGCTGAATATTGAGGTCCAAGAGCAAAGAACGTGGACTATGCACACTCTCTCTCTTTTATGACCTTGTAATCCCTTAATTCAGGTAGAGTCAGTAGATGGAGCTGAGTATTCAAAGGCCTGATGTCCTTCCTTACACCAACCTTGCATTCTAATGTCTTTATATTGAAAACTAGTAATTAGCCCAATATG
>NW_020769335.1:162429-181577 GCF_900518735.1 Pseudonaja textilis | reverse complement strand
GAGAGAGAGAGAGAGAGAGAGAGAGAGAGAGAGAGAGAGAGAGAGAGAGAGAGAGAGAGAGAGAGAGAGAGAGAGAGTGTGTTTGGATGTATATTAAAAATAGAAGTCCTGGGTTGTGCATTTCTTATGACAGTCAATATATTAAGTAAGTACAATTTTTGAGAGATGCTGGAGACCAAATGAAATCCATCATACAAATATTACTGCTTATGCATATAATATTTTTCAGAAATATAAATCATATATTTTGAAAGAAAAGAATTATCTGGGTTCTGGATGAACAGAATTGACTAGTTATAAATATCCATGTCATTTTTCATTTTTTAAAAACCTTATCTCCCCAGCTATCTACTTATTGATCATAGACTTCTATGACACTCCAGTCTTAAGTCTTTCTGAGCAACTTAAAGACCTCTTAACAGACTTAGGATCAAAATGGACTACAACAAAAACAAACAATTACAAAGACAACTGAAGAGTTCTTATTGATTATGGATGTTGATTATTTTTCAGACACAGCACATAATTAGCACAATTATGAGACCTAGTGTAAGATTCTATATTTTAATGTACATCTTTAATTGATAATCTAATTATCCATTTGAAAAATTGGAGATGGAAGAACATCTTTATTCCTCCAATTCTGACTTTGCAACTTCCCTTAGCCTGGATAAGAGATGAACTAAGCAGCTTAACAAGCACATAATGGAATTGCTTATAATCATCCAAGCATAAGAAACAGAATAACTCAAAACTTTATACCATGGTCATATTTTTTCTTACTCCAGGTAAATGATTAGTGAGATATCAAGGAAATGCCCTCCTGAGGCTTCCATTTTATTTATATATTTAGATAAGTTTTCATAATTGCAGGCAGAGAAGAGGAAGTTAGCAAAAGGTTTGCAAACATTGTATTCATGTCTTTAGGCTTTAATCTAGCATTAGCTTTCTAAGCACTATGAAATTTGAAATTTCTAACACAGAACACACATAAAGTTAAATTAGAAACTCTTCATATTTATCCAATTTTGCCTCCTGCATCCATTTAGTCTGAGGAATGGCTTGTGCACAGAGAATATTTTTTGTCCATTCAGACTTTGGTTTAGTCATCCTCGTTTAAACTTGCAAAGCACAAGTACTTGTGTGTGTATATTTATGTACAAGTACACATGCTCAGACAAGCTTTTGTACACAATGGCTGTCATAGGTATATCTGCCTCCACACTATCAATCAGTTCAGTTCATCAGCGGTGGTACAACTCCAAAAACTATTTTCTTCCCTTTTCTCCCATTCCCATTTATACAATCCATTGGTGCATTTATTTAAGGAACATATGGGTTGCTTTTCCATTAAAATAACTGACACAATGGACAGAGCTAAGAATTAAAAAAAATACTTGAGAGAAAACAATAATTCTGATTGAGAATTAGTCATGGAAATTAAGTTATGAGGATGAAACATACAATAGATGATTAGTATAATTCTGTAATAATGATTTTCTGCATCCAGCATAAACATCATGGTTGGGGTTTGGTCGGGGCTTAACAAATGCCAGCAAGACATCAGAATTAAAAAGATTGTTTGGTTCATTTTTGCCTTTATTTCTTCCTGAAATGTTGAATTCTAGTCATGTACAATACATGTTTCATTCATTATGGCCAGTATAGCTAAAAAGAAAAAGAAGAAAAGAGAAGATACAAGATGGGCAAGAATCTTATACCATCAAATGGTTGCCCAATGTATTTTTGAAAACCTCCAGTGATGGAGCACCCACAACCCTGGGAGAAAAGCATTAATTGATCTGTCAGAAAATTGTTCCTTACTTTTACCCATTCTACTCTGGTGCCTAAGAGAATAAGTCAATTCCCCTTTTCTGTGACAGCCCCTCATGTATTGAAAGCTAGCTATCATGCCCCTTCTATCTAATCCTTCTCTTTGAAAGGCTAGATATACCTCACTCCCTCAACTGTTCATCCTACAATTTAGCCTCCAGACCCTTTGTCGTATTTGTTTTTCTTCTCTGCACTTTCTAGGGTTACAATTACAAGCATAACAATTGATACCAAAAAATCCAATCAGTGGGTGCTTTTATGCTTCTTCTTTACTATATGCAGCAAAGCAATTTATAATATATAGGTACATCAAATTATATTGTCTTCTACCTAGTGTTGGGTTTCTTCTTATGTCTCTCTTCCACAGTCTATTCTCACCTCAATTTACTCTTAAATGTTTAACTTCCTGCCATTTCATTCTTTCTCTCTCCTCTATTTGTGGGATTCTCAAGAGAAAGTAAAAGAAAAAAATATATTGGATATATGAATGAGTATACTGCTTGTATCTTTTTCTTTAATCCATTCTGCCAATTATCTCCTCTGTCTCCTCAATCAATGGATGAATCTCTTTCAGAAATCTTCTGTCCAGTCCTTCCCTGAGGCTAGGAGCTTCATCAAAGACTCTGATCTTGAGTCCACAATTAGCTACCTCTTCCCTTCCTCTCATAGGTCCTGAGTGAAGATTTTGTCTTTTGGGGACTTCGGTTACCTTCCTCCATGGAATCCACCTAATGACTTTTCTTCTCCCTCTCTGATTCAGGAATCAACAGCTGCTCCACATACTCATATCAATCTTAATTTCCAACTTTTTCCTCCAGTCACTCACTTCTAAAATAGTCTTTGTATCTTGAGTTTTCTCCTCATTTTGTGTCCCAGTTTCTCCACTTTGTTTTCTCCTTCATCTTCTCTCTCTCTCTCTCTCTCTCTCTCTCTCTCTCTCTCTCTCTCTCTCCAGCATGTTCTAGCAACTCAGAGGGTGGGATTTGGTCCCCAACATCTACAGTATACAAAAGGCTGGACCAATGTGAATATGGATCTACATCACAACAATTTAGGCTAGTCGCTAGGTCAATTCATCAGCCTGCATGAAATTACACCTACATTTCAAGGCTGGAATTGAATTTCCTCTCCCTTTCCTCTCTCCCTTTTTTGCTGACACACAGGGCAGCCCAACAACAGTCATAGCAGGACACTTAAAATCAGGTGCCACATAGAAACTGGATTATCCATTTCAATGTTTTGAAACCCTTCTATTGCCCCCTACCTCCTTCTCTTCTCGTGCATTTATTTTTCTTGTTCACTTCAAACAACGTTGAGCTCATACAAGAGTGATATATTCAATCTTAGTTATTTTTGTATCAAAATATTTATTTTTATTTATTTATTTATTTATTTTTGTCAATTGCTTACAAGATAATAGGTATAAGTAAAAACAGAGTTATGAATACATGGATACCTATAAGAAAAAGAAAAGAAAAGAAACAATAGGACAGGGACGGTAGGCACATTGGTGCACTTATGCACGCCCCCTACAGACCTCATAGGAAAGGGGTGAGGTCAATAGTAGACAGTCTAAGGTTAAAGTTGTTGATGTTTGGGGAAGAAACCACAAAGTTTCTTTTACAAAGTTAAAAATCTTAGGGTAAAAATTAGTACACCAAAAATATTAAGATTTTTTTATAAATGTGGAGCTAACTCTAGTTCCTTCAACTTTGCAATTCTTCTCTTCTCCTGAAGGGCACAGTTAGTCAGGTGTGTTTTTACTGTAGATCTCTCCTCCCAATAAATGGACAAAAGTCATTTTAAATGTTTTAATCGCTCTCATTCTGCTTTCCTTAATGAGCCATTTCAACTGATGTGCATGTACATTTCAGTCCAGTCCATCAATTCTCACATTTAGTTCAAAGCACAACTACCTAATAATGCATTACTGTGACAAGGAAGAATGTTCAATAAAGAGCTCAGGATGGGGATGAAGATAATTAAAATATTTTAAATGGTTTCCTCCTTCACTTTTTTTTTAAAAAAATAATAAATTAAATGTAGCTAGGTTTCCTGACCAACAGGAAAAGAACCAGGAGAAAACAAGAAACAAAGCTGACGAGCCAATAACAACGAGGAATCCTTAGAACAGAAGAAAAATAACCACCACTTGGAGAGGACATGAAAGCAAAAGAGAAGAATATGTGAAAACAAATCAATGAAGCAAAGAAAATTAATAGAATAGCATAGAAAACAATTCCTAGAAAAAGAAAATAGTGCTAAAATGTGAAGAGAACAGAAAAGAAATACAAGAGATGAAAAACTTGGTCATGGTGCAGATAACAGTTGCCTGTTGAGGTATTAGATGAGGAAAGATGGGGCTACTTACTATTCAACCACTCAGCATTATTGCCTTGAGCAGCAGAACTAACTGGACATTTTCTGATAGAAGTAGATAGTGATCTTGAGGGTGGAATACAGAACTTGGTGATATTGTTTCTCACCAACGATGCTAAAAATGAGGAAACAAATAAATTTTAAAAACATTGTGTAATTAGGTTTAATAGTTTTTTGCTATTTCTACTATTTCAGTTTTGTAACGTTTTAATGTGATGCTTGTTTAAAGACTTATTTGGGTTAAACTATCCAGTATTAAAAAATGGCTTTTGAAATAGTTGTTGTAATGCCCCTACTATTTATTTCTCTTAACATCATAGCTATGGTTAAGAATTCTCATTTATCTACCTGATTTGTTTCAATCCTAGTGTAACTAAGGTCTTGAAGTTTCCATATAATTGCTTACAGGAAAATTGACGTTTCATTTTATGTTTCTGCTTATTTTCTGAGTGGGTATATCCTCGGCAATACTTAATTTTTAACAACTGTGCATGATTTTATTGTGCAACTTTGACCAGCTTTAACATGGGAAAAGGCAATATATTTTCTACATCATTGCCCCAATTTTAAGACTATCTTAAGATGTTCTCTAAATTTTAAGACTAACTCAAGCAAGAAATGATGATTGATCCCTTGAATTCTCCCAACTGTTGCTTCTATTGCATACTCAACAAAAGCATTCCCTACTGTGTAATTTAATAAAGAATTCAATATATAAAAAGATAATTTATGTATTTAAATGGAAGAATTAAATACAGACCAAATTCTAAAACTCTGCTCCCTTTTTTAATATTACAAATTTATTTGGTAACAATGTGACTTCAATAATGGCATGAATCCAGTTTTCTTTCATATTTTCTTTCACTTCCAGCCTGTGTAAATTTTAACAGATTATTAATTTCCATTAATAAAAGAGATTTCTTTTTTTCTTTTGGCTATACCCCTTACCAATTTTTTTTCAGCCAAGAAAACATCTAATGATAAAAAAAGTTTATCCTTGTTACTGAAAGCTTGCTGTATAATCATATGACAATTAAAAGTCCGTGAGAATTGATGTTTTTTCCCCATCTATATACAGAAATATTTAACATACATGTTAAAGTAATTGTCTTCCTGTACAGGTGGTATTTCCTCATATGATTGCTTCATATCACCCATGAAGGAACATATTACATTTTCCCAGATTAACTTTTCATGAATCACTAGTGACAGTTGTATTGTTTAACAATTACCTATTGGCAGAAAGAAAAAGTTGAAACAATGTGTGTTAGGAAGTGTTCAGACAGCTTGAAAGTGTTGTCAGATTTTACCCAGATCAGCTTAACACAATCACTCAATGTGAATGGAAATGCTTAATGTAGACCAAAAACAGTGTTTGGCCCTTATGGAGATAGTGTAAAGATTTCTCTGCTACCTCAGCTGTGGTGCTTGACAGTGTTACCATAACAACATACAAGTTGCTCAAAGCTAAATGTTTTTTAGCTTGAAGAACCAAAGAGTAATGGTGCAGAATTAAATAAAACCACTGCTTACAATGGCTAAGGAACATAGAAAATCTTGCTATGCTTGTGGCAAAAATTTAGAAACTAGAGGACAGATGGGGAAGAAGAAAAACTAGAAATGTTATACATAATAAAATGATGTTTTGTTCAGTTATATAATGCTAAAGCATGATGTAAAATGTTTCTCCAGGCAATGAACATGCTGGGTGTTTTTGCTATAAGCCACAATCTTAAAAGTGCTTTCATATAGGGCCAGAACAGAAACTAAATTTCTGTCTGTCTCTTTCTATCAGATTTTATGTAAGATTAAAAAAAATCTAGTTGTAGAAACCTAAAAATAAAAAATGAAAGAAAAAAATGGCAGAAAAAGCTGAAAAACCTATGAACTGAAAAAAAGGATATAGATGGCAGAATGTAGTGATGAATTGGACTTGCTTAAGAAAAATTATGGACTTCAATTTGAACAACAAATGCTATGGAAATATCTACAAATGAGATCTATGACTTTGGGGAATGAAATGAAATGTGATTATTTGGAAACACCTTAGTTATAATTTTAAGGAAAAGTTTTATTATTAAGAATCAATCAAGATATTTGATCTTAGATGGACCAGAGACAATGACTGTAGTGGTTAAAGATGTAATTGAACCCATTGCAGACTTTTGGAGAGTAAAACATAATAATGGATTGTTAACAGAGGATTTTGAAGTTAGTTCCTGTTGTTGGGTTTACCTATTAAGTATTTTTTTAAATAGTAGATAGATGATAGTTCAGATTGTTTGGGTAGAATTGTAGAAGCACATCACCACAAAATCTCCAGAACCGAAAAGCCTACAAACTTGAAATTTGGCACATATGTTCTTCTTGGCTTTTAGGTGCTCACTAAGAAAGGATTTTTGACCATCAGAGCATTAATATTTCGTATATTATTATTAACATGCTCTGATGCTAAGCAGTTCTACTCCTCCACCCCACCTGAAAAGAAACCTGTTCCAAATGTAAAACACAAGCAGAGGAGAGGAGTTTCAGTTTCACTTTTACTTTCACAGCAGCAAGCAGCTTTACTACAGAACACTTGAGCTGAGCCGTACCCAGGCTCCTTGCTGTATCCTTCTTGCTTACACAGCAAATAATGTTTGAGTTTCCAAACATCCCTCAACTCTCTCACACACTCATAGGATGCTAGTCGGATGAATACTGATGGATGCTGGTAGGCAGAGGCACAATTTTTTCCCTTTATTTTCCTCCCAAAAAACTTGCCCAATCACATAGTTTCATAGCAAAGCACAGGTAACCTGCTAGTACATTATACCTCTGATTTGCAAGGGGGGAGAACTATTAATGTTATAATATATTTGTCAGTATTCAAGTAGGGAGGATACATATATTTTCTTTTTTTCTTGTTTTGTTCTGTTCTTTTCTTTGTTGATCTTTTGCAAGTTTGTATTTTAACTCAATAAAAATAATTGAAATAAAAGAAAAAAGAGACATTAAAGAATAAAAGAAAGGGTGAAAGACAACAAAACAGAAAGGAAAAGGAAAAGAAAGATATCTAGCCTTTTTAATCAATAAATCACAAGATCACCATTTTATTTTTATATATTTTCAGCACAAAGGATTTCCTGTCATTTATAAAAATAATTGCTGCTGTCTCTTAATAAAACAAGTAAATTTAATCATTTCTGCAAGCTCCATCATCTCCATCATCAATTTCTTCATTATGGATAGTTTTTCTTCTTCTTCCTTCTTTGTGCATTTAATGGTCACAGTGAAGGTAGCAACAAGAACGGGATTTCATTTCTTTTCATTTTGGCATTTAACTAAATCTGCATAAAACTACTCTCAAATAATTCATATATATATATAAATAAAATTATTATTGGGGAAATTTTTTTGCAAATATTTAGAACAGGGGTGTCAAACTTGTGTCATGACGGTGATGTCACATTACATATCAGGACTTCCCCACCCCCCTTTGCTAAATCAGGTGGGGGCGGGGCTTGCACATGATACATCCAGCCCATGGGCTACGAGTTTGACACCCCTGGTCTAGAAACTATACTCTTTCATCTCATAATCCAGCCCTTATCTACAAGCAAATCCATAAAACATCAACTTTTCAATCTGTGTATCAGCAAAAAGTTGACAGAACATTGCAAACAAACAAACACACAAAAAATTATTTTAATTTTGTTCAAATAAACCAATTTTACATTTCTTCTTTTTACTTCTAACCATCATAAGCATTAATTCAATCAAATATTGAAGTAGGATTTGTTTCTCTTCAATTCTTCCTTCTCTTTTGCATAGATTTCTTCAAGGTTTAACAAGCTTCTTTTATAGATCCAATAACAAAATATTTTTCAGGTCATACTTTTGGTTTTTCGTGGCATATATTTCATGTTTTTAATTTTTAAAACTTCAGTCAATTTTTTTGGACACCCAATAAAGCATCATTTCCCAAGTCATTCACTTGGCTTGTTGTTTGTAGATCCATATTTTGTACTTTTTCTGTCTTGTAAGATAAATTTTGTTTTACATCTCTCATTCCTTAGAGAACTTTCAAAATTCTTAGATCAAAATATTGTTTAACTTTGTTCTAAAGCTTATACTTTATTTTGTTCAGAGTTGAAGATAAATTCCACCAATGAACACATTTTAAACTTGACATTTCCAAAATTCTTTAATAGAATTGTTACTAGGCAATTTCCAAACAGAATTAGAAAGTGAGATTTGCATACTTAATGTACTTTTTTTAAAATAAAGTTTTATTGGGTTTTCACACACACAAAATACAAGTAAAACATCTTTTCTGAAAATAGCATGGTCCCGGTTGAATTTCTTTATACAGACACAAACTCAATTTCATGCTCATTTTGTGTTCTATTCCATATCTTATACTATTCTACATTTTCTATATAGTTTTTCCCCTCTTTTAATTTTCTCAATTTTATTTTGATTATCTCATCTCAATTCAAATCATTATATTTATACTTTTATCTGTTCTGTTTCAATTTCATATTATCTTTTCTCATTAAACAAATTTTCTCCTGTAGTTACTAATTGGAGTATGACACCTTTATATCTTTTAATTATATTCATTCAACTCTTATTTAAACTTCAATATATACCTTAAGGTTATGACCTTCAATATAATACACAGTACATAATTTCCAATCGAATTCTGCTTGGTACATTCTTATAATACACACTCTATTCTTTAAAAAAAAAAGGATTATAAATATATGTAATTATAAACCCTCATTCCATTCCAATTCAGTTCTATCATTAATAATAATTAAAGTCTTAACAACTTTAACATTTCTTTTCAATTAAATATCATGCTTCCTTAAAGACACATATAATCTCCATAATTATTTTTTCCCTTATTTCTCTTCACATATGTTTTGTAAATCATTAAATATTCATTTTTAAACATTTATTTATTGACAAGCATTTCACTAAGTTACGATAACTATTTTATCAAACATTTTAATCATACATTGTTTCATATTTTCTGAAATTATTTCTATTTCTAATATAACAATACTATCTTATGTACCTTTGCAGAATCCCCTTTTCCATTAGATTTTCACCCATTATCTCTAAATAGGCCCTGTTTCTCCTTCTCTACTCATTCCTTACTCTTTGTTGTGGTCATCAGCTCAGCTTTCATATAATTATTTCTTCAATTTGTCATACTCCCCGGAAGCCCTCATATCATTTTTCTCAGAACTGAGATTTTTTTTCTCCTTCCTTAGCAGTCCAATAATTCCTTCCTGTTTCATGACTAGGTCTACATTCTTTTATAGCTTGCCAAGGTCAGAGATCCATGACTTGTAAAGCATAAATGGCTGATCAATAACTATTTCACTTTCTCTAGTTCCTTTAGCCTTTTTGGCAGACTTTTGTAACTTTGTGCAGGTATTTAGAAGACTGATAAAAGCTTCTTCCAGGAAGTTTCAATGGTAAATAAGGGTTAATATTCCTTTCCTTCTTTTAGAATTATTACAAGTTTGCTAGATTTCCACTTTATGGTTCCATACTTGCTTTGATTGTCAATAGGAAGTTCACCCCTGGAATGGAGCCCCAATTATCCCATCATAGCATTTTTGCTTCTGTTTCCCACATTTCTAATGTGACACTTGAATTATTATTTATTATTATTTTATTTTTACTTGTTAAACTATTATGTTACTGATTTTACCAGAGGCAGCTCTAGGTGACTTATAGAATTCCCCTTGGATACTACTTATGGAGTATTTTTTTTCCCCTATTATTGCTTTCTTCAGTCATGGTGTTCAAACTGTTATGCTTAAAATTTCCAGGATGCTTTCATTCAGGCACTGGTGAAATCATGGCTAAGTGGCTTAATGATGCTGGAGCACCTATCTCTTGCCTCAGCTTCTATACACCTGTTTGAAAGCCTCTTCTATGCAAATAGATAGACAGGTACCACTTTGTTGGGAAGACAATCTGGTGCTCTGTATAGGCAGTCAGATCCCTGAAGGCTCTGAACCTACCCAGTTGTGGCACCCATTTGGAAGGCAGTTCTGAGAAGGGAAGAGGCATTGAGTGATGCTGTAAGAAGAGCTACTCATCTTTCTCTCTGGTATGAAGCTGGCTGGCCCTCCTGGGGCACACCTGGGGAAGTGAACAAGCATTTATTATAACAGGGCTGGTATCTTGGCAAACCAAACTACTACTCTGCAATAGCATTGTGGTCTCCTGGCTACTGTAATAATGCCATGCACTACTAATACTATTACTAATAATATGAACTATGTAACCTAAGTCCAAGATAATACCATAAGGCTATTCTGAGACACACTGTTTTAAGACATATTGGCAGAGAGGACACAATAGTATCCCTTACCCCCAATTCTATGTGTGGAACTAGCTTCTGAATCTTAATTAAATACTATTAACAAGACTTTTCCCACTGCATTTGCAGTAGATTGTTTTGTTATTACATTTCTGTCTAACAACATAAATGAATGGCTGAAGGCTTAAAAGGAACTGCTGAGCCCTATATTGAAACTCTGCTGAATTTGTTTCAAGGGCAGTTTCCAAGCTATTCTTAATTTGGGCTGTCTCTACAACAGAATTCAACTTATGAAGCATAATCCAATTTATGCACAGGTTAATTAAAAAGTCTATGTACTGTAGATGTCATGGCCCCAATGTATAAACAGTTCCTTCCACCAGATATGGTGTGCTTTATCAGCGGAAGTTTACCTGTGCAGAAATTGTACTATGACTGTGATCATGGTAAATCAGGATAGCTGGCTTTCTTGAGGAAAGCAAGCTTTTATGAAAAGTTCTATGACTTAGGTTTATATTTAACTGAAATTACCGTTTACAATTACAGATTAGGGTGGGTCATGATAGCAAAATTCCAGTATTTGAGAGGTTGCCACAAAGAGAAGGGGTCAACTTATTTTCAAAGCACCTGAGGGCAGGACAAGAAACTATGGGTGGAAACTAATCAAGGAGAGAAGCAACGTGGAATTAAGAAGAAATTTCCTAACAGTGAGAATCATTAACCATTTGCCATGAGAAGTTGTGGGTGCTTCATCATTAGAGGTTTTAAGAGGAGACTGGACGGACAGTCACATGTCTGAAATGGTACAGGATCCCCTGCTTGAGGGTTGGAGAGAAGAACTCAAAGGCAACTTCCAGCTCTATTCTGAGATATCTCTCTATCTCTGTCTCTGTCTCTGTCTCTCTGTCTGTCTGTCTATCTATCTATCTATCTATCTATCTATCTATCTATCTATCTATTTGCACTCATGTCAGAAGCACCAAGGCACTTCAGGTTGAAAGGATTAGCCAGTGACATCACCATTTCGCTGAGGATACCCAGTTGTGGGAACTTTTCATGTCCCAAACAGAAGCTGGATGAAGGATGAGAATTCAACCCCACCCCACAGCAGCCTTCTGGTCTCAAACACAGGCTTGCTAACCTCCTGCCCAGCATCTCAACAACTCAAGCCACCGTACTCCTTCTAGAATATATATTGTATGTGTCATGGTCATCATTTACTTGCATTCATTGTGAAACGAATTTGGCAGCTGTCTTGATTCTAGAAGGAGAAAGAGGAGAATATTTCTAAGAAACCTTCAAACTTCTTACCCTCAATTTTGAATGTTCTCTAAAGTATAAGAACTCAGCCAATATAAAACAGTTCCAATAATTATCTAATTATCTTCATTCACTCTAATAACATTGGGCCACAAAGATTTGGCTTTTGAAATACTTTTGGTTATAGAAATCTTCTGTTTAGACACAATGGCAATGTACACTTTGGTTGTTGGTTGTGTGCTGCACATATGAAATATAAAATCAAGGAAGTTGTTGAAGTACATCCAGTACCCTGAGTCCAACTGGAGTATGTGTGGAGAGCTAAAAGCAGTGGCTCTGCTGCTTGGGATTCAGCTCAGATATACCAAGAACATATATGGATGGGAAGCTATGCAAAAGAGTTAAAATTAAGTATAAATGACCATTCTAAAAAAATTAGTAACAGAGCAGAAAAATATGACACCTGAACCACTTGTTGGCCCCAAAACAGTTGGTTTTTTTTTTTTTTTTTGCTTCTGCTTCACATAAAACTTAGATTGATGAAAAAAAATTGTGAAAGTGATGAACGCTGAAGGTAAAGAATTCTGTTATTTGAGACAGAGGTTTTCAAGTGAAGCTGATGCCAGGATTAAGGAAGGCATTTCTGTTGGTTTGCAGAGCAGATACATCATCATCGGTTCAAAGATCTCTTAGTGGGGCCAGAGAAAATTTCCTGGAAAGCATTCAAGGATGTTGATGAGAATTTTCTTAGTAACTACAGAAAACCAAATTACTTCAGCTAGTTGACAAACTTCTTACTGCATACAAGAAGTGCAACACGTCACTGAAGATTCATTTTCTGCATTCATACTTTGACCCATAAAATTAGATGTGGTCAATGACAAACATGACAAACATGATGAAAGGTTTTACCAGGATATTGCCACAATAGAAAAATGGTACCAGGAAACTGAATCCATCAATGCTAGCTGACTATTGACACTGCAGGGACATGCATCGGATACTATTTCAAAAAAAGCAACAAAACCCTTTTTGGCCTTGTTGAATTCATACAGTTAGAACTATCATGAGATTAAATACATTATAGTCATTAAAAGTTAATTTCATATTTCTCAAGTTTCCTATGTGATACTGTCATTCTGAAATTACGGTATATTTGTGTTCAGCTTGACAGAGTCTATCATAATATCAAAACCTTTTCAGGAAGCAAAAGCTTTTGAAAAAAAAATGTTGTCCACTATAATCCAGTTATAGCGAGGTTATTGTTTATGGTGAGTTCATGTCAATCAGAGGTGGTATTCAGCAGGTTCTGACCAGTTCTGGAGACCCAGTAGCGGAAATTTTGAGTAGTTCGGAGAACTGGCAAATACCATCTCTGACTGGAGATTTTACAGTATCCTTCCCCTGCCATGCCCACCATGCCATGCCCACAGAACCGGTAGTAAAAAAAGTTGAATCCTATCACTGGATTTGATATCAATTCTATTCCGTCTTCTAGTCAGGTTTTCAGTGTGTAGCATTTCTTGAGGTAAGCTATTAAATTTTCCAGTCAGAATCCATCTACAGCTTCAAGATAGAATTTATATAAACTAGAAGCAATTTGACTAATTTAGTATCTTCTGTAGGTGGAAAAGCTTTCACACTTCTTGTTAATTATTTTCCTTGCTATTCCTTTCTGCCCTTGAAATAATGATGTATTTGCATAACCATCACCTCGGCAATAAAATTTAAAGAGAATTAAAGTTGTATATAATTAAACAGTTATTTAACAAAATAATAAAACCACTATGATTGCTGCTAAGAGATATAGGACCTTGAACATTTCTATTTATTTATAGATACAGGTATATTCAAAAAAAATGATAAATGAGCAAGCAAAAAAGAATTGGAAAAAAAGGGAAAGTCAGTTAAAAAGCAAGATCAAAGTGCAAAAAGAAAAAAAGGGAAAAAAGGAAAAAATGGAAAAAAATTACTTTCTTTAGTACAGCTATAAATAAAAAATACATCAAAATCCTACTCTAAAGTTAACAAAAGTTTACATTATTTCTATAATCCCATATAATTCTAATAATCAAATCTCAAAATCCAATTTTCATTTCTTTCAGTTCCTTGAAAAAATCCAAAAGTGCTTTTCAAGTAAAAATAAATTTGGTCAAATCTTTTGCTGCCTCCACCAATTCCATAATATAATATAATATTTTGCAAATTCAGGTTAAATATGACAACTCTGGATGATACGTAGGAAACCACCACCATCTTTGACACCAAGATATAGAAAGTCCTGCACATTTTTTAAGCTTTCTGTCTCCTCTACCCCGCCAGCCCTAATTTTTGGAGGAAAAGGAACAATAAGAAATTCTATCTATAAGAATTATAGATGCTTTTCTCCTGAAGGATATAAAGGCAATCAAAGTTTCCACAAGAACCAGCAGACAATTCCAAGATCAGATTTCTATTCTAAGAAGAAAAAAAAAAACTATTTTGTATAGGTATACACAATCATATCCAGACCACAGTATGCTTAGTTAGTCATGATTTAATACATTGTACATGCTTATTCAGAAGATGTCTTAGATCTATATAGCTATGAAGAGTTAACTGAAGACAAAAATTAAAATATATAACAAGACGTATGTAAGCATTCTGTTCATTCTTTTTTCTTTGAAGTGCTTAACCAAATGGCAAGTACCATACAGAAACATGATGCAAATAAAAACAAAGAAGAAAGATGACACTAAATCAAAATCATCTATGCTCCTTCATGTTCAGCTACAAGCTGTTCTTTACAAGACCACTTATTAAATTTGGCCTGCAAATATGGGTCAAATTGGACAGCTCTTAATAAAAACTTAACAATGTTTGCATAGTTATTCTTTTAAAACTGAAATGGGAAAAAAGAAATACAACATTTTCTTGATTTACCAAAAGGTGCTTAAAATATGGAAGCATAGAACATGAATATTGCTTTGTTTTTGTTTGTTTAAGTTGTTTGGACATCAATCACCAATGGTGTATGAGCCAAAAAGAGTCCCCCAACACTATTTTCAGGACGTGGTCCAAAAAAGAAATATTGGAAACATTATAAAACAGAGTTCACAGTTGCCTTAGAGCCCAGAATAATACCATAGTCAGTGCAAGCTAATAAATGGTTTTAAAAACGAATGAACCAAGTGTGCCCATAACCAGTTCCCAACATCGAAAATCTTCTGAGTAATTAACATTGAAAACTCAACTGAAAAGAGCTTAATGTTTCATTATTCTTCAATTAATATGTTCTGTTCTTTGTCTTTCTTAGTTTATATTGACCAAGCACCTGAAGCTTACAATTGTAAGTATTGATCAAATGCTTACAATAGTTTGCATTGTTCTTCATATGTTCTTCACTACTGTATATTCTTCATTTATTTTCATACAGATGATGTTGTGGTCTGTCGGCCGCCAGCCCCTCTGGCAGCTCAATTAGAGGAGTGGGAGGCATGGGGGTCACGGTCAGAACAAGGCAACCTGAGAGCTCCGAGGGGGAAGAGGGAATGGAGCTGGCACACACACACAGAGAGAGACAGAGACAGAAACAGAGAGAGAGACAGAGACAGAGAGAGAAAGTGGCGGAGCCTGGGCCATGTATCAGTCCTCAGATGGACAGTCAACAGCCCCAGGTCTGGAGGTGGCTGATGAGGAAGAGGAGGAACAGCTGGGTCCAGTACCTGATGTGCAGATGCGCAGAAGGCAGAGGAGAGGAGAGCAGTGGAAATCTGTGGGCCGATCCTTGGGAAGGAAGAGCCACTGCTGCTAGCAAAGCCCCACCCTAGCTCTGGGGATAAAAGGCAAGGGGCAGAGATGAATAGATGTGGCAGACAACTATTCATCTCCCTGCTGGACACACTTGTTAGCCTGTGGTGAGAGAGAAACTTTTTGCCAGGGCTGTTGGCGTTCCTAATAAAGGAATCTTTGAGTTAACTTCAGAGGGTTTGTCATGTTTGGAAAGCTGGGTCACAACAGAAGGATAAAATAAATGAAACAATGGAAGTGGCCAATTAAGTGATGGATTTTTGTATGATAGTTATAAAATGGGGCAAACCTGAATTTTATTTTACTGCAGATTATTTGGGCCAATAGTTACTTACTTAAACAGCACAATACTTGACAGAGCATTTCCTCTCAGCTGACTTGAGTACAATTGAATAATTTTTTTTCTTCTTTTTCTCATACCCTTCATCTTTTAGCTCACTGTTTGTTTGGTGGCATTTATTATTGATGCAACTTTTACACATTCTGAGGTATTTGTGATTTTTTCTTATGACAGCAGGGAGAAGCATTAATAAATTATTTACCATCCTAATTGAAGCAAACCCCGTCTGAGTAGATCTTCTAAATTCTTAATGCACTTACTCTACAAGTTTGGTAGCTTTTAGTTTTATTTATTTCAAACTCCAATAACTCTCAGGAGACCATGGCTAAGAATGACATCTTTTCTAAATGTCCTTTGATAAATGCATACGTGTAGATTTTGAAGATCAAAACTATTTTCAGTTTGATGGAGCTGATTGATGATGCTAGCATTTACAGTCACTGCTTGAATACTGTAAGTCCTTCCCTACCCCTGTAAATATACTGGGGCAGCCTTCTAAAAAGCATTTACATTTAGTACAATTTCCATTAAGAAAGCACAAGGGGGGGGGGATAAACTAATTTGTGGCAATAGGAGAGCCAGTTTGGTCTAATGGTTAAGGCACCAGGCTAGAAAGTGGGAGAGTGTGAATTCTAGTTCTGCCTTAGCCACAAAGGCCAACTGCATGACCTTGGGCCAGTCACTCTCTCTCAACCCAATTCTGTTTGGATTGGTGTTGTGGGAAAGGATTGGTGTTGTGGGAAAAATAGGAGGAGATTACAGATAACAGATTAACTGAGTTGGAAGGGACCTTGTAGATCATCTAATCCAATCCCCGCCCCCGCCCAAGCAGGAGATCCTACACCATTCTGAAAAATGACAGTCCAATCTCTTCTTGAAAGCCTCCAGGGATGAAGCTCCCACAACTTCCGAGGGTAAGCTGTTCTATTGGTTGATTGTTCTCACTGTCAAAAAAATTCTCCTTATTTCTAAATTGAATCTCTCCTTGATCAGTTTCCATATATTATTCTTTGTCTGGCCTTCAGGTCCCTTGAAAAATAGCTTGACTCTTTCCTCTCTGTGGCAGCCCCACAAACATTGGAACACTGCTATCATGTGTCCCCTGGTCCTTCTCTTCACTAGACTAGCAGGTTTGCTGCATTGAGTTACAAATAACATCATTAAATAAGTATGAAGCTGTCTGATTGTTATACCATTATTTTAACCTGTATTAAATTTCCAGTGAAAACTGTTAAGGTGGCATAGTATGATATTATTAATTATCACTCATATGCTTTTTGCAATGCTTCTAACTATGATTTCTGACTATATAGGTGGCTGAAGAGGAAGAATGGGTAACAAATTATAAAAAAAATTAATATTTTTCAAACAATATGAACTTTAAGTTATTAAAATGTCTTAATAAAAAACACATTTTTTTTTCTGTCACAGTACTTGCCCTTTGGAACATCACGGCCCTGGAGGTTAGATTAATCCTGACTTTGCTTGCCTTACAAAAGGCTCTAAAAGTAGGATACTGCCAAAGTGCCTGAACATAAAGTTATGGTTCAGAGCCTGCCAGATGGCTACATTCATGATTTTCACTTGTCTGCATTTTCTGTTTCTCGGTTATAATTCTGGTTTTTTAATAGGGTAAAATTAAATTCAATCCAATAAATAAGAAAGTATGTAAACAAGTAAAATCCTTCTGTGAAGATATTCTGAATGCTTGAGCCAAATTGGATGGTCTGTCTAATGGAGAAAAATATCAATGAACCAAATCTAAACAAACAAAAAGTAGCAAAACAGCAAACAGCAACAACACAACATGTTTTCTGGAGTTGTCATAAAATGTACAGAAATAGGAAAATTGCAGCATAGGAAAATTATATAGGCCACAATTACACTGATAAATCTTCTGGACTGTCTATGCATCAAACCAGAGGAATGCTGTTTTGAACTCCACAGAAATCACATTTCATTCATACATTCTCTATCGGTCTGTCTGTCTCTCTGTCTGTCTCTCACTGTGTGTGTGTGTGTGTGTATGTATGTGTGTGTGTGTGTGTATCCAGTATGTGTTTTCATCCTGCTATTGAAAATTAAAGTTTATTTAATTCTATATTTGTTTGTATGTTATTTGTATAGTATGCATATGAGAGTCAATTTGGTGTAATAGGTAAGGTATCAGGTTAGAATAAGGGTGGGCAATTAATTTTCCCAAGAGGCCAGATGAAAAACTGGGACTGTTCTGGAGGGCTGTCAGCATTGACACCCCACCTCTGATGCTGACACCTTGCCCTCCAATGACACGTATCATTAGAACCATAATTAAAAGGCACAAAGATTTTTTTCTTGCATCAACTCAGGAAGTTTAGATCCTTATTCTAACAGCAGTTATTCTGTTATTTTGACAAGATCAGGGGTGTCCAACCTTGGCAACTTTAAGACTTGTGGAAGTCCTTTCCCAAGTCTCCTGTTCTATAGTTTCGTTCTATAGATTTCTATAGCTTTGCTGGCTGAGGAATTCTGGGAGTTGAAGTCCACAAGTCTTAAAGTTGCCAAGGTTGGACACCCCTGGACAAGATTGACCAATGTTTGGGATTAGAACCAATGACACTTGGGGAAAATGAATTTGAATTATTAATTAATTCTTTCCCTTGAATTATAACTCCCCATCCAAAGATGTGTGTGTGTGTGTGTGTGTGTGTGTGTGTGTGTGTGTGTGTGCTCTGTGTGTGTCCCTGTGTGTGTCTTTGCATGTATGTATGTGTACACTAGTCAGTATTAACATCCCAGTACATTTGACATTTTACAGCAATGAACTAAGAACAAAACAAAGAAAAACTTTGATCAGCAAAACTGTCATATACTGAGAATTTACCTTCTATGAACATTTACCTTTTTAGTATGAAAAATCAATGGCTCTGGCAGCAACAGCCTCTTTCCTCAAAATGTAGATTTTGAAAAGCCATACAAGGCAAAAAAACATCTCTAAAGTGAAAAACACACATAATATTCTCTACTTGTCACGCAAGAGTTCTCCATACCTGGCATCAGTTCAATATAGTTTAGTAAACAGTCTCATAAATCACCGGAGTCCTGATTTATGCTTTGGTTTCGTGCTGATTTATCGGATGGGCACTTAGAAAACCCATCACAGATGCTGATTATGGGTGGGACAAGATGGCTTGATTTAGTTGTACCTGTGATAATCACATATACACAAATGGCTGTGGA
>NW_020769335.1:141134-158879 GCF_900518735.1 Pseudonaja textilis | reverse complement strand
TCCTTCCTTCCTTCCTTCCTTCCTTCCTTCCTTCCTTCCTTCCTTCCTTCCTTCCTTCCTTCCTTCCTTCCTTCCTTCCTTCCTTTTTCTTTTCTTTTTCATAGTAAATTCATTTTGTCCTGCTGCTAATTTGTTACTCTACTTTTCTTAAAAGACAATTTTTAATGGATTCTTTCTCTGATTTTGTCTTTACAGATTGTTAAAAAAATATGCTGAAGAAAAATGGAAATTTTCAATGATGGAAGCATCTAAATTGGAAACAGTGCTTTTGACTGGGATTTTATTCTCAAATCATTATTCTGGTAACTCAGATATACACCAGGTTACAGATTCCTTAATATTCTCACCATGCTATTATTTTAGCAAATGAAACAGATCTAATTTTCTCCTATTTTTCCTCATCTAATTGCTTCCAGAAAATAATATATTTATTTCTCATGAAAACACAAGAAAAGCTTAGCACCAAATAGCAATCAGTCAGGTTGAATGCAGCCCATGCACAAATGTTAAATTAATTCATAGCATCAAACATTTAGTAAAAACAGATGTATCAGGCTTCATCTATACTATTACATAACATTTGACTTGCATTCAGGATCCTAGTACCACTCAAAAACACTTTCTACATCCTTACTTTTCCTTTCATTTATTATTTTATCAACACTACTATTCCATCAGTAAACTCATAAAACAAAGCAAATGGGGGGGGGGGGATTTTTACTTTTCACCAGTGAGCATGCTAGATAAATCGGTTACAGAGAAAAGAGAGCAGCAATCAGTTGAGAAATGTGGTTGTTCTTATACAGTCTGTGACAACCATTAATGGAGAGACTGTTTTCCTACAGTGCAATGAGTTACAGCAGATGAACCAGTGCAAATTGGAAAACTCTACTTTTGATGCAAGATGTTGTCTTCACAGCATGGTGAGGACCAAAGAGAGCACGGGTGTCAAACTTGCAGCATCACGTTGCCATCAAGTGACGTTTTGTAATGTTTTTCCCATTTTGCGGAGTTGGGTTGGGCGTGGCCTGCACACGATGCACCTGACTCGCGGCCCACCAGTTTGACACCCCTGGAATTGAGGATGACATTGTACCTTAACAGAATAACAAATTTGGAAGGTACCTTAGAGGTCAGAGTATTGAATAGAGTATAGCTAGAAAAGATCTTGGAGGTCTTTTAGTCCAGCCACCTGTTCAAGCAGGAGAACCTATACCATTTCAGACAAGTGACTGTCTAGACTCTTCTGAAAAACCTCCAGTGATGGAGCTGCAATTTCTGGAGGAAAGCTGTTCCACTGGTTAACTGTCCTCACTGTTAGAAAGTTTCTCCTTAATTCCAGGTTGCTTCTCTCCTGGATTAGTTTCCAACCATTGTTTCTTGACCTGCCCTACAGTGCTTTGGAGAATAATTTGACCCCCTCTTCTTTGTGGCAGCCCCTCAAATACTGGTCTTTTAGTCCAATCCCCTACTCAGTCAAGATACCCTATGCCATGTCAGACAAATTGCTGTCCAATTTCTTCTTAAAAACATTTAAGAAATGATTACTAACTCATGCTTGTTCTAGAGCAAGCTGAATGTGCAGATCAGCAAAATAATATGCACTGTACTCTCAGGTTTTTTTCCCCCCATGAGTCCTTTCTGGGGTAAGTTTTGCTGGAAAAGAGTTAGTTATTTGTCTAAAGCAGGGGTCTCAAACTCATGGCCCGTGGGCCAATTGCGGCCCGCAGGACAATATCCTGTGGCCCCCACCATGGTATGAAAGTATAATATTAGTGCGACCCACAGGGGGAATGGACCTCTGAAGGAAGTCCCGCCCGCCGTTCCTCATCATGGCTTCTTCTCTACCCTGAACTTTAACAAGTCCAAGTACAAGTCCAGACTTACTGATGATCATCTTCAAGCCATAACTGAGGGTCTCAAGTGCCTCCTCTCTCAAGCCAAATGTGGCTCAGATATGTGAGAGGAAGCGTTGTCAAGTCTCTGGCAGCAAGGAGTAAGCTGGAGAAGCCATGTTCTGAGGAACTGTTCATGATCTTCATTCAATGTTCCATTCATGTGTTCAGGACAGTTCATGTATTGGAGAAATCATTAACTGTTGATGACATTTGAGGATATTTTTTTAACAACGTTTTTTGTGGATCCCTTATGCAGCCCAGCCTCACCCAGAGTCTGCCTCCAGCAGCCCCCAGGTAAATTGAGTTTGAGACCCCTGGTCTAAAGTCACCCAGTGTGCTTACATGCCTGACGGTGTACTTGAAGTAGGCTGTTTCCTGGCTATTTTATTTCCAGTGTAATATGGTTTTAGCACTAGTATAAAAAATAGCTGTTATCTTTAATTTCTTAATTAAACCAATACAGTTATTTTCCCAAGCCAGAGTTCTATAAATCTTTAAAAAAAGTTGTCCATGACATCATTTTGTTCCTAGAGCTAAGTGCTACATTCATTTATAGGATTTTCTATTCTCTGTAGTTTTAGCTTTAAAGCTATAAATAATCTGTTATCAACTTTTATATTCTTAGCAATAGCTGTTGGGCAACATGTTGAAATTAGATGCAGGAATAGCTTGTTCTATCTTCCTTTATCCTCCAATGTTTATGGAAAGAAACTAGTAAAACATATTCATGATTTTTAAAAAGGAAGATTTACAATGGGAATTTGGTTTGGTGTGCTGCTATACATGGGTTTGTAGTTCTTCTGTTTCAAATTAATTCTCAGAGGTACATAAGAGTCTAACATTGATTTTTGTTTTCTTTTCATAAATGAAAAGCTCTTATTTCTGAAATCATAAAACATTGGATTCTTTCCTCCTTTCAAACAAGCAAGTAAACAATGAAACTGAATTCATTCTCCCAAATTTAGCATCTATTGCATGCAAATATAAATCTGCAAGGTCAAAATAGTTTTTAATTCAATTTACTACCCTGCTCTGAAACAAATAAATAAACAAAGAGAATGTATCAAATCTGTAGTCAGCTAACGAGATATGGTGAAATACATGCATTGCCTAAATAGCAAACTATAGAGTTTATATCTGCATAGCTGTGCCATGTAGCTGAAATTGTTTTGATATATTTAATACATTTCTAGAGCTAAATGATATTTGTAGCTATATTATGAAAAGAAAAAAATATATATTGGGGAAATGGCATAATTTGCTTTAATTAGATGATTGTAAATAGCATAGACAGAACAGGTTATACGTGGACTAAAGATAGTTTTCTAACTAAAACTGTATTTTTATTGTTTTTTGTGGTACTTCTTGTAAACAGAAGGGCTAAACACTCACATGAAAATCTTGATGGTATAATATTTTGAATATTTGATTATCTTTGCAGTTTGTGATGTTTACATTTATAACTGAAACCACTATTCCAACAAGGGCTGTTATCTTTACATTTCAATTGAGATAGCTGATACCCAGTTAATCACTGAAGAGAAAGATATGCCAAATCAGTTTGGGTGGCACTCCCTCAAATGATCTTTGGATAAAGTACAAATTTTAATTGAGCCGCGTTGGCACAGTGATTAGAATGCAGTACTGCAGGCTACTTCTGCTGCCTGCCTGCTGCCTGCAATTTGGCTGTTCAAATCTCACCAGGCTGACTCAGCCTTCCAGCCTTCCAAGATCAGTAAAATGAGGACCCAGATTGTTGGGGGCAATAGGCTGACTCTGTAAACCATTTAGACAGGGCTGTAAAGCACTGTGAAGCGGTATATAAGTCTAAGTGCTATTGCTATTAATAAGTTCCTTTCTTAGAATTTGAAAGTATTTTCTTATGTTTAAGAAAAATCATTTTTCCTTGTGTTTATTTCCTCACAATTTGATTCCCAATAGAAGGAATGTTTTAATGTATTTTATACTAATGGAACTAGGAAAAAAACACTTAAAATTAGGAGTTTAGCTTTTCCACGTAGGCTACATCAAACAAGCTCATAAGATTTCCAAATTTCAGAACACAACCCCACCCCTATTTTATAGACATGCATTGAATCCAATACATTAATATGGATGGATATGAAATATTAACGCTGTCAGACCTGCCATCCCACTGCCCTGGACCTGCTTAATTAGATGCAGGGGTCAGCTGCTGGGGATTTACAGGGGTTCAAGAGAGCCTCTAGCTCAGATTCTATGCAGTTCGAAGAACCCCCAAATCCCACTCCTGGCTGGCCACACCTACCCCACCCCACCCTTTCCAGGAGTCCCCACGTGGCCCATTTGGGATGCAGGTAAGTACAGGGTATGCACGGAGGTTCAGGGACGGCAAAAAATGGGCCTCTGGGAAGTTCAGGAAGCTGGAAATGGGCTCTTTTCTGGCTTCCAGAGAGCCTCCAGAGCCTGCGGGGTCATTTTAGCCTTTCTGGAGGCTCGAAGAAAGCCTTTGGAGCCCAGGGTGAGCAAAAACGCCTCCATCCATGGTGCTGGAGGCCAACTAGGCCCCTGCCACCATGGCCACACCCACCCAGCAACCAGGAAGAGAACCCTTTGCTAAAATTTTTGAAGCCCACCCCTGACTTGATGTCAGGCTGACACACACTTTGGAAACTTACGCACCTAAAAAAAAAAAAAGGAGGGTTGAATAAATGGATAGTATGAGTGATGTAATAAAAGGTCTGATGTGTTCTTTACTTTCTGCTCTTTGCTTCAATTAGCAGGGAATTGTGAAATATGGTACTGTTATTGTCCATGAAATAGAAGGTTTCAGTGAGTAGTTATTTGTGCACTTTAAGCAATGCATCATGACTGGATTTTGAACTAATGAAGGAGTTCCTCCAATTGATACTGACCACTTAATGGAGGTTATTTGCTGTATGATTGTGCTGATATGAGCACTGGGCATCTCTGGGCCGAAAAATTATAAAGATGATGAAGCAGGAAGACCTAACCTATGTGATTAACAATCTAGATCATAATCTACAGATAATAAGATGTATGACAGCAACTGACAAGACAGACATGAAAATAGTTGATGAATTGATTGAAAAATGGCAGATCAGACAAATAGAAATTTCTATAAGAGTGGTGTTTCACATGTGAAAAGGCATAAAACACTAAGGTCCAATGTGATGAGAAAGGCCTAGCATTGTCACATTTCAGCAAAAATTACATTCTAAATGTTGCTTAATCATTCCAGGGTCTTTAAAAAAAAATGGTGTCCCACTGGTGCTGATTTTGAGTTCAGTGACAATTTTGTAAATTTTGCTAGCAGATCTGAAATTTTAAATTTGAGTTGGTTAAGAATTCTTGGATGGGTAGCATCATAATGTGGTAATTTGTTACTTTTTAGTCTCTCAAGAAGACCTAGAATATCTTTTTTCCCCTTTCTTCACTTTGCTATATATAGTTGGCCCAGTTAACTTTGTAACAAAATTTTTAACAAGCTCGGGTACTGTATCTTTTGTAGTAAAGAGAAATGCAAAGAATCGATTTGGACTCTTCATATCCATTTTGAGCATCTTTTTGATTTCATTGCCAAGTTACTTTTTTGGTCAAAAAGATATATACATTTTAAAGATTGTTTAAATGTTGGATTTCCTGACCAAGTAATGTATGAAATTTGTTACTGGGGCTATATCAGTATACCCATTGTTAGAAATTACTCTCTCCAAAACAAAAATAAAAAATCATTATAAAATTAAATTATCTCTTATTATTTCAGCATTAGACTAATTCTCAATTCTGATCTCCAATTTTTCAATCTGCTTTATCTCTCTCAGTCTTACTTTTTGTAGCTTTTTTTATTTAGTTTTTCTTCTGAATTATATTTATACTTCTTTGCTTTCCACTTCCAAAAGACAAGGGGAAAAATGAAAATGTGAACTGATTTCTATAAAAAGCTTTGTTGCTCCGTTATTTCAACTGTAATTATCAGAGGAATAACATGGAATTCCTATTCTATTCTATTCTATTCTATTCTATTCCCCCCCTCTCTTTCCCTCCCTCCCTCCCTCCATCATTCTATTTATATGCAAAATTGAATTAACTGGAATGAAAAGTGACAAATTACTCACATCATAGTCAAATAAGAGGCTCAGCATACCTGAAAGAAAATGGAATGTTCTCTGGAACATTCTGGTCCCAAATCAATATATTTTGCACATTCCTACTTTTCTCTGAAGACTAAACTCAAAAGGTACTTATTAAGTCAATTACTAAAATATATTATAGCAATAGCAGCAGCACTTACACTTATCTACTGCTTCACCATACTGTTACAGCCCTCTCTAAGCGATTTTACAGAGTCAGCATATTGCCCCCAACAATCTGGATCCTCATTTTACCCACCTTGGAAAAGGGAAGGCTGAGTCAAACTTGAGCCTGATAAGAGTCGAACTGCCAATTGCAGGCAGCTGGCAGTCAGCAGAAGTAGCCTGCAGTATTGCATTTTAACCACTGCACCACCGTGTTTATGTGTTTATATTGTGCATTTACTTTTCCTTTTTTCTGCAAGAGGTCACAACACTGTTGCATCCTCACATTACCTTCTGTTAATTTGCCTTAATCACACATACTGCTCATATCCTGCCTAACTAGGCATGCTGCAAAATGAAGTGAGGTGAGTGGAAGGAAGAAAGGAAGAATGGAAGGAAGGAAGGAAGGAAGAAAGGAAGGAAAGAAGGAAGGAAGGAAGTTGGATTCACATTTCCAATTCAAAATGTAAGTTAGATTTAGATAGTTTTTACCCCCTCCCTTTTGAAAATATCTTTATTCCTTTTTATAATTTTCATAATTTTTCACAAGTGCAAGCACCCACTACATCCTTTTAGTCTTAAAAAACTGACAGGGAACTTTACAGGCTGGACATAAAACTCACTCCGTGATGAAAAAGAATCCAGGAGGGGGAAAAAGAACAAGGTTTGCTGCTACTCTGATGTCCTCATTCAACTTTGGCCTGCTGGATCAACTTTGGCCTGCAGCTTTTGAAGAGTTGGGGCAACTTTATGCCTGCCCAAAATGTTCCATCACAGGAAGAAATCAATACCGGTATCAAATACCAACATGTCTTGTGTTGTAAGAATTCTCTCTAGTTTTTGTCTTCATTTTTCTTGAAAGAGTGTGTGTGTGTGTGTGTGTGTGTGTGTGTGTGTGTGTATGCACCATGCAAGAAATAAATTGGGCATCCTTTTAAAAAAAATGTTTTGAAGCTGAATGATAGCAATAAAAGGGGGAAAAAGTTCTTTTCTTACATTTTCTCTACCCCTGCTTCAAGACAGGCAAAAAGGGAACATGACTGAAGTTATCTGAAGTTTGGGTTCCTTACAAAGTTCAGTCATCATTATATGAGATAATGATGTAGCTGTCATAAAAGTCATAGACACAGGAAAAAATGGTAGTGAAATTTCTAATTACTAGGGATGGGTGCAGATATGCCTGGTTACAAGAAAGCTTGAGTAGCAGCTTCACTACAGATTTTTACACAGTTTCCTAGTGAGCATCACTGACAATTGGGAAAGAAATTGATCGATCCACCTGCTAGCTGTACAGGGGCAACACTTCAGCCGTCCTCTGGAGGACAGTCATCTGAGTCTATGACATCTTAGCACAGGAGCAGCCTGAAACCATGCTTTTATGTTCTACTTCAAAAATGCTATTTCCCATCCAGGCTAGCATGAGTCCCATTGATGTGCTTTTGATTTGCTTGAAGAAAAGTCTCTTCTTTAGTTCTACATGGAGCTGCCAGGATGCCTTTGGTCACTCATCCCTCCTTGCCAGGACTACTTTCATAACACCTTTATCTTAAGAGCAGAGCATGCCAACCTCAAATCTAAACCCCACCATGAAGCATCTTCCGGGCATTGCATTGTCTCTCTCCACAAAAGGTGTGTTATGAAGGACCAGTTCATCTGTTCATATCTTCAAATTTAATTTAGTGTGCCAATGCTAGGATGAATGAAAGTTGATCAGAGAGGATTGGTGAAATGCTGGCAGTGAAAGTTAGACATTTATTTTTAAAGAAGTGTACTGGCAAACATCTAAAAAAAAAAAAAAAGACAGTGAATTTATACCAGTTTCTGCCTCTAGCCAAAGATTAAAAAACTAACAAGTAAAACATAGAAGTTTCCCATTCATCATAGATCCTCCAGTAGTTCTTCTGAAAAAGGAATTAAGTATGAGGAAAAATCAATGGTAAGGACTCATACAAAAAAAAAAAGAATCAATGGAAAACACATGTCCTCAAACACTAACCAAAAACCAAAGATTGGCACTTACTTTTCCGTTTTGGCAGATGTCAAGAAGCAGGGGAATACACTCCTTGAAAGCATGGTAACCATTATCCAAACCACCCATCCAGAATCATTTCCAAAGCTGAAGAATTAACAGAAATGTCTTAATCTGCCTTCATTTCCAGCCAATTTCAACTTGAGGCTGCCATGTGTAAGAGCCATAACTGGCTTTTCATTCATTACTACATAAGTCACTGCTGGAAACAATAGGAAGTTGAGCACATTGTGAAGGCAGTAGAGTGTAGTAGAAGCTTCAAATTTGGAGACCATTGGTGAGGTTCTCTGCTTATTGAACTTAAATGCAGGAGCTTTGGGAAAAAATCTGAACAAAGTAAAATAAATAAATAAATAAATAAAAATGCCCGTTTCTCTGCCAAGTAGTGTACAGTGTACAACAGAGTACAATACTTAACTTCACAAGGAGGCTGGCATGCTATAAACCATGAGTCAAAGCAGAGATGCCCCTAACTGCATCTGCAATAGGAAATGGTATCAAGAACCATCTGGAGGTAATTGGGTCTGTTTCATGTGTATTTCAAGCATCCACAAAGTTTCAAGCATCTGCAGATTCATATATACTTTCAACAGACCCATGAGTCTGATTCAGCCCATGGGGTGCTTAGATCTGGCCTGCAGGGCTGCCGTGAAACAGTGAAGGAGTGGCCCATGGTGCCTCTACCAGTGAAAACAGAGCTGGGGGACGTGTGTGCCCACCCCAAACTCCAGTTTTGCTGGCAGAGGCTCGCAGGAGACCATCACAGCTGAAAATGAGAGAGCTCGAGAGCTCGTTTTTCTGGCAGAGCACTCGGGCTACGACAGGCACCTCCAACACAAGTGACATTGAGATGGCCACACCCAACTAGGCCATGTCCACCCTTGGCCTCCCTAAGGTCAAATACAAACCTCAGGCTGACACCCCTGCTATACATAATGATACTTTTCTTTGCACACCATAGTCATCTCAAGTTCAATGTTTTGAAAGAAATAGCTGAAACAAACAAACAACAAAAGGGATAAAAGAACCAGGGAACAAACCAGGGGTGGGATTCAGTTTTTTTAAACAACGGTTCTGTGGGCATGGCTTAGTTGATGGGTGTCGCTTGGTAGTCATGGAATGTACCCCAAGAGGAAGCCTCTTGGAAATATACCCCAAAAGGACAGTGCCAGATAGTACTAAAGCAGTGAGGAAGACCCCCTCCCCAGATAGTAAAAGAAATCATGAGGCAAGAAAAAAATCCAAACACAATACAAATAATTAAATCACAATGGTAGCTGCTGCTTGTTGAAGCTGAATAGGGAAAATTATCCCATCAATAAACACAAGCATTAAACATCACCAAGCACAGAATTAACCTTCACCAAAAACCAGTTTTAGACCAAAACTCAGAAAAGGTATGTAAACTCAGTTTGAATGTTAATCTTTCTAGCTAGCTAAGAAGCCTTACTGAATGTCACTCATCTTGGTTCCCTGTCACTAAAAGCTTTGCTTTATTATTCAATTATTTCTTCAAAGTGCTGATTGTCCAGGGAAGTATTTCCTCCCAACAGCAGTGTAAAAATCTTAAAACAACCCTTCCCCTTTAAGAAAGCCAAGCCCCAAAGCTCCAGAGACAGGATGTCTAGGCTGTCTGCCAAGAATGTAATAAGGGTGGAAAAAACCAAAAGGAGATTGCTTCTAACTACCGGTTCTCTGAACTGCTTAGAAAGTTAACAAGGGGTTCTGTAGAACCAAATAGAACCAGTAGAATCCTACCCCTAGAACAAACCTACCTTTACACATATCAGAAATATTCATGTGGGTATATATCTTACCAACTCAGAGTTGGAGGGGTGGGAAGAAGACTCATTTGAAAGATAGTTGTCAAGGTTCCAGGTAATACATACCATTCAATAAGAACTGTGAGGCAGGCGTGTTCCTCAAAAACATTTTATTGGAATATATCAAATTGGTATCTTCTTGGTGAAAATCCGTCTCTAAGTTCCTGCTGGTTTTAGACCCAGTCAAAAGTAAAACTTTGTCACTTCCCTACAGAGTCACCAATCACAAGGTCCAATCAGCATGTAGTCCAGGTGCTAGGTGACTTCACTCCAAGTCACACATTCATTCGAACACCTGCACCAACGTCCTTGATTCCCAGGGGAAAGAATTTTATTTTGGCTATAGCACCCCAGCTATCTCTATACCCCCGTCCCTGGCTCCTTTGCTCCAGGCTGTGTCAGCCCTGAAGCAATGAGAAGAAACTCCCTAGAGAAAACTCCAAAAGAAAATAGCCACAACTTGGCCAATTTAAGGGTTGACAATAGCAGAGAATAGGGCAAAGATGGTACCTCTTCAGTGCCCTCAGATCAGTGGTGGGATTCAATTTTTTTTACTATTGGTTCTGTGGGTGTGGCTTAGTAGGCATGATGTGGCGTGGTGAGTGTGGCAGGGGAAGGATACTGCAAAATCCCCATTCCCTCCCCACCCCGGGGGAAAGTTACTGCAAAATCTCCATTCCCTTCCCACCCCATTAACCTGCTTTCCAGCTCTGTTCTCCTGTGCACAGCAACAAAAGAAGACCCAGCCAATCTGCTGGAACTTGGGAGGCAGAGAATAGATGGGGGCAGGGCCAGTCAGAGGTGGTATTTGCTGTTTCTCCAAACTACTCAAAATTTCGACTACCGAACTGGTCAGAACCTGCTGAATACCACCTCTGGCTCAGATGGTATTGTTGCCAAATTTGCATACTCATTCATGATGCCCAGATCTTACAGAGGACAGAAACAATGGCAGACAGACAGTCCTTCAGGCATGCAGAACTAGGTAGTGCTCAACTTATAACCATTCATTTAGTGACTGTTCAAAGTTACAATGACTCTGAAAAAAAGTTACTTATGACTGTTTTTCATACTTTTAACAGTTGCAAGACCTCCATGGTCACATGATCAAAATCTAGATGTCTAGCAATCGGCACGTATTTATAATGGTTGAAATATCCCAAGTCATGTGATCACCTTTTTCAACCTTTTGACAAGGAAAATCAAGGAAATGGGGAAGACAATCTCGCTGAACAATTGTGTTACTAACTTAACAACTGCAGTGGTTCATTTTGCAACTGTGGCAAGGAAGGTTATAAAATGGGACAAAATTCACTTAATAATCATTTCACTTAGCAACAGATAATTGTGGTTGAAGGCTATCTGTATATCAAATACTGAAAAAAATATTTCCTGCATATTTAAAAAAGAAGAAATTTTATTTTAACTAAGCACAAAGGATTCAGCTCCTTATCTGCTGGTTTTCCACTTGCAGTGAATATCTGCAATATTTTTTTTAACTGAAAGGAATAAAGATTGTGATCTTAATTATTTTATTTCTGCAGCATCATGTAGTGCCATTCTCTGTAAAAATTCTCCTTTATTCTGTATGCACAATTTCCAATGCTGGTCATACAGAGGAATGTAATAATAATAATAAGAATAATTATAGTAATAAATATAATTACATATATTCTCATTTACAGTTATCAAAATAACTACAGTTAGGATTTTTAATGCCAAATTATGCTGCTATCTTTCGATAATTGGTATGCCTGGTTAGAAAAGAGACAAATAAAATAAAATAAAAAGACTAGTATAAAATACATATTTTGTTACAATAATAGAAGTAATAATTATACGATCATCATTCAGAAAAGGATAGCAGCTATTGGCTAAGTCTATAATGAAGGTTGAAGTTGGAAAGAAAGTGAGACAGGGAAATTAGCTAATAAAGCAGTAGGAAGATAAGACAGGTCAGAGACCAAAATCTAAACAATTTCATCTTCAGAGCTATGTATAAAAACTTACATAACAAAGGAGAAGATGACACAGGCTGAGACCTAGAGAAATTTACTCCAGGTATTTCCTATTCCTAAACAAATGGTCAGATTCTGCAACCTTTTTGCTGTAATGAGAAGGGCTTTTCTTTTCTTTTCTTTTGTTGGTTTCTTTCTTAAAATATCACAGACCTCAAATTATATGAAATGTTCCTTCTCCATTATATAAAAATAAAACCATCCTATATTTTAACGTACTGTGCATCAATGTAAAATACAGGCAGTCCTTGACTTATGATAACAACTGAACCCAGAACTTAGGTTGCTAAGTGAGAAATTTGTTAAATGAGCCCCATTTTACGACTTTTCTTGCCGTATCTACTTAGTGAATCACTGCAGTTGTTAAATTAGCAATATGGTTGTTAAGTGAATCTGGTTTCCCCCATTGATTTTGCTGGTCAGAAAGTTGAAAAGGGGGATCACATGACCCTGTATGAGCACAGTCTGACTGGGCATTCAGAGGAAGACACAGGGCCATCCCCTCTTCATCCTAGAGCATGCAGGGAGGAACGGAGAAGGGAGCAACATGTCTTATGGGAGAGGAAAAGGCCATGATCCCTTTCATTAGTTGCAGCTGGGAGAACAGGATATAAGTGGGGCATTTTAAATAGCTCTTTGCTGGAAGCAAAGCATGCTTTATCTTGGTTGAGGCTTATCTGGGTTTTGGTGTCTTCCCAACTGTGATTGCTGTGTTACCTTGTGGAAGTCAGCAATTTATCATCCTGGCCTGCCATGTTAATGACTCCAGTGGGATTTGTGTTGTTGTTTTTTAATTACTAATTATTTTTACTTTTGGTTCGGACTGCATTTACTCTCTTTGTAGACTGTTTTTGGAAGAATTTGATATCAAGTCGAGGATAATTGGACATTGGGGCCCAAGTTGGAGTCATTAAAGGAAACTTATATTACTTTTGTGACTGTTATTTTTGTGTCACGCCCCGGGTTAGCACACCCTGGGATACTGCAACCGTCATTAATACAAGTCAGTTGCCAAGCATCTCAATTTTGATCATGTGACCATGGGGATGCTGCCACGGTCGTAAGTTTGAAAAATGGGCATAAGACTCTTTTTTCCAGTGCCATTGTAACTTCGAACAATCCCTAAACCATGTTGCTAATTTAACAACTGCAGTGATTCATTTAACAAATGTAGCAAGAAAGCAGATTCTGACCAGTTCTGGAGAACCAGTAGTGGAAATTTTGAGTAGTTCAGAGAACTGGCAAATACCACCTCTGACTGGCCCCACCCTCATCTATTCTCTGCCTCCCAAGTCCCAGCTGATCGGCTGGGTCCTCTTTTGTTGCCCTGCACAAGAGAACAGAGCTGGAAAGCAGGTTAGTGGAGTGGAGAGGGAATAGGATTTTGCGCTAACCTTGTCTCAGGAGTGGGATGGGAATGGAGATTTTGCAGTATCTTTCCCCTGCCACCACCACCCCAAGCCATGCCCACCAAGCCGCGCCCACAGAACCAGTAGTAAAAAAATTTGAATCCCACCACTGCAAGAAAGGTCATAAAATGCAGCAAAACTCACTTAAATTTCTCACTTAGCAACATAAATGTTGGACTCAGTTGTGGTTGTAAGTCAATGGCTACCCATATACTTGTATTTAAGAATTGTATTACACAGCTTGTCACTGGTATCAGGAAACTGCAATAACTGTGCAGAAATAAACCTGATTGATTGATAGCTCTTCCTGAAGAAACACAAATAATTGTACTCCATCACATATCGAGAATGCGGTTGTTATTGTTTTTTTACCAGTAGCTATGACTAGGTAAAAAGGAAAGAAAGACAGAAGAATCACCAAATGCTACAAATGAAATTCCCTTACATTAAATTGTGTGAGGAAGCAACACTACTACACATGTTGCTGGGATATGTTAACGATAAGTTGTGTTGGTTATGCAATTAAATCTACCATCCACCATCCCTATCCTATTGTCCCCAATTATGAGTTCCTATTTCTTATATTTAAATTTATGTTTATTCTTATTTCTATTGTATTGTAAGCTTTTGACAAAATAAATAAATACATAAATAAATTAAATAAAAAATCAGTATACTTTCCTGTCCACTTGAAGATGGAAGGAAAGCTAATACATTCCTAAGTTTCCTCTGTAGTTCTCTTGAGATCTTTAATTTTGTATTAAAACCATTCTCAGAGACAAATGGTTTCTTCCTGAGTTCCGAGAGCAGGCAAAAATAGTGTCAAAGCTTTACAGATTAGCTTAACATAGCCTAGGATTCACACAATCAAGCCATTGACACATCCCTTCATTGAGACTTGTAATTGCATACTGAATCTTTACAAAGGACACGGTGGGGTGGCTAAGAAGGAAATTAAGCCCTCTTCCTCAGATGAAATAATATCAGCATACTTTCTATATTTATACTGTTCTTAATCTATTTTCCAATTTATATTTAACAGATATTTATGGATGGATAAATATGATAACAGTGTCAAAGATATTTTAGTCAAATATATTTCTCAAAGGGTGGACTGCAGAGGTTGATTTAATGAAATATTTTTACAGAATAGAACAGAGAATCACAGAATTGGAAGGAACCTTAGAGGTCTTCTAGTCCAACCCCCTGCTCAAGCTACTTATCTGAAATGATATAGTCTCCTACAGAGGTTCTGACCAGTTCTGGAGAACCGGTAGCAGAAATTTTGAGTAGTTCAAGAACTGGCAAATACAACCTCTGACTGGTCCTGCCCTCATCTATTCTCTGCCTTCCGAGTCCCAGCTGATTGGTTGGGTCTTCTTTTGTTGCCCTACACAGGAGAATGGAGCTGGAAAGCAGATTAGTGGGGAGGGGAGGGAATGGGGATTTTGCAGTAACTTTCCCCTGGAGATGGGTGGGAATGGAGATTTTACAGTATCTTTCCCCTACATGCCCACCAAGCCATACCTACCAAGCCATGTCACGGCCACTGAGCCACAACAACAGAACCGGTAGTAAAAACAATGAATCCCACCGCTGGTCTCCAGTGATGGGACATCCACAGCTTCTGAAGGCAAGTTGTTCCACTGGTTAATTGTTCCCTTGTTAGGAAATTTCTCCTCAGTTTTAGGTTGCTTATCTCCTTGATTAGTTTCCATCCATTGTTTCTTGTCTTGCTTTCCGGTGCTTTGAAAAATTGGTTGACCCCACCACCTCTTCTTTGTGGCAGCCTCTCAAATACTGAAATATTGCTATCATGTCTCCTCCAGTCCTTCTTTTCACTAGACTAGACATATCCAATTCCTGTAACCATTCTTCATATGTTCTAGCCTCCAGTGTCCTACTCTTCTTTGCTGCTCTTCTCTGCACCTTTTCCAAAACCTCAAAATCTTTTTTCTGCACTTTTTCCAAAACCTCAAAATCTTTTTTATGCTGTGGTGACCAAAACTGAATTCAGTATTCCAACAATGATCTTACTAAGACTTAAAGGAATAATGCTTTCTTTATCTAGAAATCTATACAGTATGTTCTATTTATAAATTACTATCCTATTTAATATATAAACTACTTAGATATTTCATCCAAGAAATAAGAATCTTCTGACACATTATGTTTTATAGCTCTTTCTGACTCAGACTTTACAGTGATGTCATGCACCAAGAGAAGGAAGGTTGGTTACTTTTGTCAAGATGTTAATTAATTTAACTGCAAACTGTGCATAAAATTATGCCTAAAGATTTTTATCACGTTTATAATCCATTATTACATTATAGACTAGAAATCTAGCTAATATAACCTTACAGTTGAAACAAAAATCTGGATGAAATAAACTAATACATGAAAAATACTGCAAGTTTAATCTCTTGAGTTTTATATAATGGATATTGGGTGATTTTTAAATGCTTCCCAGATTTTCTATGGAATTAATTTGGCTTACTATACCTTTTTTTCTCTGAAGGTGTTGTATATTTAATTAAAACTCTACTTCAAAGTAAATTCAGTAGGCAATTCTTCTAACATGTATAGGATTCTCAGAGCACAGGGAATGTAATGGGGGAGGCAACAAAGGAAGGAAGGAAGGAAGGAAGGAAGGAAGGAGGGAGGGAGGGAGGGAGGAAGGAAGGAAGGAAGGCTGTATGTTATAGCAATGGCTCAATAATCAACTCTGCTCAAATCCAGTCTCTGGAACATTTCTTTTCCCAACCGTAGCATGAATAGTATACAGTGCTGCAGTTTGATTACTTCTTTTGTTAGATCTTGATTTATAATACCAATTGCTCTTTTACCTGATCATCATTATTTCCAGAACAGGAAACAACCTCTAATTGTAATGAACTCAAGTTCCCTGCCAAGAAGTCTTGGGAATCTTTTGTCCTTCACTGATCACTAGCAGATTCAAGGAAACTGCAGCTGAGTTCACTTTTGGCTTCTAACCTATTTGTTGACATGATATCATCCTGCTGAAAACTTGCTGGCCAATTAGATATGCTGGCCAGCATCCCACCTATGATACCTTTCCGGCTTGCATTTGAAAATGTTTCAGTAACTAAACTCAGTATTGGAAAGCAACATATAGGTGGAATAGTTACATAAACCAACCAATACAAAAATATTTTGTATTGGCTGGTTTATCTAAATACAATTTTAAAAAATGATGTTGAGACTTAGGGAAAAGTTCAGGGAAGAGCAACAAAAATGATTAGAGGCATAGAAGCTAAAACTGGGTATACATAGTCTAGTAAAAAGAAAGATTAGGAGTGACATGATCACAGTTTTCCAAGATATTCCAAGGAAGAGGGCCCCCACTTTTTTTATCAAAGCACCTGTAGACAGAACAAGAAACAATGGATGGAAACTCACCAAGGAGAAAAGCAATCTAGAATTAAATAGAAAATCCCACAGTGAGAAGAATTAACTAGTGGAACAAATTGCCTTTGGAAGTTGTGAGTGCCCCAAACACTGGAGGCTTTTAAGAAGATAAAACTTTTAACTGGATAGCCATTCATCAGAAATAGTATACAGTAGGTCTCCTGAAAGAGCAGAGGTTCGGAGTTGATCTCCAACTCTGTTACTGTTACAATCAGATCTGCCTCCCTCTCTTCTGACACACAGTGGCCAGGCATGGGGCAAATGTCCTTCCAAGACCCAATCAGCACAGCCATGTGGCTTCTCAGCATCTCCATCTCTCTATATATTATTAGAGGGATAAAATTTATTAATTAATAGAGAGATAAAATCAAAATCATGTGAAATTCTAGAACCGCTTTACGAAGATTGGACCACCATTTGTCGTAGATAGTATAAGGTCTCCTGTTTGAACAAGGTCCTCTGATTCTATGTTTCTACATAAACAATAAGAGAGTTATGGTTTAAAAACCATTGAAATGGTTGAAGAGCCGATACAGTCTTAAGGTGTGCCACTTATCAGCTGAGAGATGTTGGAAAGGAAAAAAAAAAAACAGCAATTGAGAGTTTAATGGCGATCACTGATAGATGATGGATGGATGGATGATAGATAGATAGATAGATAGATAGATAGATAGATAGATAAAAAAATAGAGAGATTGAGATATATATAGATATGGAGAAAGAGGAAGAGGAGGAGGAGGAGGAGGAGGAGGAGGAGAAGGAGGAGGAGAAGAAGAAGAAGGAGAAGGAGAAGGAGAAGAAGAAGAAGAAGAAGAAGAAGAAGAAGAAGAAGAAGAAGAAG
>NW_020769335.1:107846-130836 GCF_900518735.1 Pseudonaja textilis | reverse complement strand
ACACACACACACACACACACACACACACACACACACACACTTATATAACATCTTATTACATACAGATTTCATGTTTACCACCAACAGCATGAGGCAGGTCATCAGTGATCCAATTACCAGAAGTGGACATTGATCCATAATTATTTGTCACCTCTCTGTGTTCTATCATATGTCCCTCAACCTGTCACATTTGGAGTGCACCTGTCAATCCCCTGCCTGAGCAATTAAAATCCCAAACATGTTCATAGTTATTGGTGATAGGCACCAATTTACAATATTTCAGGTATGGAGAGCTGGAATAAGAACTTAAGATAAATTAATTAAGTAAGCAAGCATATCCTTGCTATATAAATAATTATATATGCTATGTTTATTTGTATGCATGCATTCCCTTTATTGTTTCCTCTTGTGTTCTCCTTAAAAATAGAATTTTATTTCTATGACAGTCTGTGCCTCATAGTGCTAATCAGTTGTGGAGTTTGTGCCTTGAGCGAATACACAATTCAAGGATATACGCTGCTAGCTTTTTTCAATCCCTTCCCAATAAATACAAGGTCAGCTTGTTAGGATAACAAGCAGAACCTTGGCTCAATTCTCATATCAAAGCTCTCATGTTTCTTTTCTAGGAACATGTCAATAATGATCTACCAGGAAGGATACCCAAGTCTCTTTTCTGATTACTTGTGAGTTATATAACAACTGCTACTGTCTTTGGAATCTTCTGCTGGCATATAATTCATGCTCAAACTGTCTGATATTCGGTATAAGGGCTTAGCAACCTTGTCACTTTTGTTCTTGGCTTGTCTGACTGCAAGAGACCAGTGAGTCATTGTATCCTGCTTTGGAAATAATAAAAGATAATTGGATTTTCTCCAGTTGTGGATGCTTTGGGGGTGAAATTGTCATCCCACTGGCTATTATTTTCAGGACGTATATAGCTGTAGCTTCAGATACATTAACGCTGCAGTTGCTGTGGACATATTGTGGCTGCACCTAAAATTATTTAAGGCCATGAAGTAGGATGGTAGCTCACAAAGTTATCCATTCCTAATCAGGGAGATTGCCTAAAAGATGACCTGTGAGTTCAAAGCACAGGCTCTGCTTTCTTCACACTTCTTTTCACACCATGATTTTGTATACAACCTTGTAAGAGGTGGAGTTTATTTGGCAACATTGAGATATTCGAATTATCATGTCTCTTCTCTACTCTCATAAGTAGCAACACAATGTTGTGGTTCACCGGCAGCCTGTGCACATGGCAGCAGATTCAGACAATTGGGAAGAACGGGGACCAGTCAGGGAGTCTGGAGAGGACTTGAATGAGAGTCCTACATTGATGCAGAGATGGGGCCAGGACCATCTGGGAGTGGGGTGCTGCCTCCAGAGCTTTGCAGTCTGGCAGCAGCGAGGCAGAGGACCCAGGGGAGCCTGTTTCCAGTGCGCATGTGTGCAGAGCTACTAGAAGACAAGAGCAGCTAAGACAAAAGGGGCAACTCGGGAGTAAAGTTGGGACTGCCCCTCCCATAAGGTATAAAGGACAGGCAAAGATGACAAAACCTTTGCAGGAAGCAAAGTTGTTCATTCAGTTCATATTCATTCTTGAAGCTCTTTGTACTTTGGTGCCCCCCCCCCCAAGTTCATTGGACACTTCTGTTATTGGCAGCACTTCACAGGAAAGAAAGGTGGGTGCTTATCTCAAGGGACTGTTTGAGATTCATTACCAGCTGGGGATGAAAATAATTCCCAGTGTTGCAATAAAACAAGACTTGTTTTTAAAATAAGCTTGTGCATAATTATGGTCTCGGAAGCCTTGGTCAGAACACACAATACATTTTGTACTCACAATCATAAGGAAATATATTTATATATGTGTTGCTGAGCAGCAAAAGATTCCACCCACAAGGGAGGGAGGGAGGGAAGGAAAGAAGGAAGGAAGGAAGGAAGGAAGGAAGGAAGGAAGGAAGGAAGGAAGGAAGGAAGGAAGGAAGGAAGGAAGGAAAGCTGCTTTACTTTAGTCAATAAGAGGGCCCTCTTTGCATGAGCCTAAGCAAAAGTATAATACCTGCAAGGGTTTTGCAAAGTGTTACAATGAGCACTTTGTAAAATATGTTGATTAAAGCATACCTGCAATTGTTCAAGCACTGAGATAATTGCATCTTTCCACTGGTTTTCTTACTGATCAATTTGTCCACCAACTTCTACTTCATCATTTTTCTTATTTTCCCTAGATTCTCCAAAGAATCAATTCTACTTCTGACTTGCTTTCTGATTTTCCAGTTACAATTACAGATATTAATTGTACACCAGATCTTAGCCTCTAAAATAATTTCACCTTTCTTTCCTCTGGAAAACTCCTTCCAGTTTGCATTTATTTATTTACTCTTTACTCAGAACAAATTTACTCAGAAGCAAATGAATTGCACAAAAATAGGCATATTTTAGCAAATTTCTAAAGATAAAGCAGTACTTTGTTCCACTAAAATTCACATTATATTAATGATAAAATTAACCTTCTTTTCTTTGCCAACCAAATGAGGGTCATAATTAATCAATTGGTTGATTTTTCTTTTGCTTGAGATCTGATTTTACTTAAGAAACTGGGAATACCAGAATCTTTCACAAGCATCCTGCTGTTCATTTTCTTGAACTATATTGTAAGATATCTAAATTCATACAAAATAAATGATTCCATTCCCAACTTTAACTGTCAGGTTTATTAGACATTATAAAATGCACCTGTTATTATTTTATAATGACACTTAAAATATGTTGTACAAATGATTTATTCAAAATAATAAAAATAATTTATTTAAAACTGTGTGAAATAGTTCTGGCTTAATCCATAATGTAACAAAAGTTAATTACATCTACAAAAGTGTTTTGCTGGTTAGTAAGATTGAATATGAATCTTTTCCTACTTCTTTCTTTTTGCTTTTTTCCCTGGTTAGTTTTTTTAAAAATTAATGAAATATTGAGAGATTTTGATGCCACAAATATAGCATTCCTAATGTAAAATGTTGTTTCAGCAAGTAAGACCTTGTGATCCTCTAGATGTTTTCTAATGTGTCATTCCCATGGATGCAAAATGATAAAAATAGGTGGGCATTGTATTACAGTAAAATAAAATCACAAAATTCTATTCCTAGAACACATGAGCATTAAATTTTAAGAATACATCACCTGGCTTTAAGCAAATTTGTTACATTATATTATTAATATTTAATTTTCTTTCTTTCCTTTTCTGGAAGTTTCTTTATAAGTTTAGCCTGATGAGAAAAAAGACTAGGGGTGACATGATAGCAATGTTCCATTATCTTGGGGGCTGCCGCAAAGAAGAGGGAGCCAAGCTATTCTCCAAAGCACTTGAAGGCAGGACAAGAAGCAATGGGTGGAAACTAATCAAGGAGAGAAACAAGCTAGAACTAAGAAGAAATTTCCTGACAGTTAGAACAATTGATTTGTGGAACAATTTGCCTCCATAGGTTGTGAATGCTCCAATACTGGAAGTTTTTAAGAAGAAATTGGATAATCATTTGTCTGAAGTGGTGTAGGGTTTCCTGCCTCAGCTGCGAGTTGTATTAGAAGTCCTCCAAGGACCCTTCCAACTATGTAATTCTATTCTAACCTAATTTTACTATAAAGCAGACACTTGTAAATCACCAGGAAACATTAATAGCTTGTAAATAAGGAGTGGGGGGGGAAACCTACTGCTTTCACTCCTCATTCTGATGATATACAAATGATTTGAGTACCGAACCACGTTAAAACATCCTGGGTCAACTATAATATTTTATTGAAGACTACAGGCATTGTGAAATAAGTATAAAACACTCCTGTCTTACGTAGTGGGCACTGACATTTGAAATTAATTCGGAATCAGTTAATAATGTTACAGAAATTCTATCTATTTGTTCTAGAGCAGGTGTGTCAAACTGATGGCCTGCGGTCTAGATGCGTCACATGCATGCCACGCCCACCCCAGCTTCACAAAGGGGAAAATATTGTGATACATCATGTGAGGGCAACATGACACCACAGGTTTGACACATGTGTTCTAGAGCATTTTCAAAATGTCAAAAAGAGGGAAAGTGATTTAACTATGCAGAGGTGATCAAGATTTTTATAATAATACATTGCTGTTATAGAGAGACTGTTTAGTTCTTAAGGCACCAAAGTGGGAGTTGACTGTGAGTTCTAGTCCTGCCTTTCCCATGAAAACTATCTGGAGGACTTTGAGCCAGTCGCTCTCGCGCTCTCTCCGCTCACCTCACCTCACAGGGTTGCTATTGTGTAGAAAATAGGAGAAGGAAAGTGTGCTGAATATATTTACCACTTTGAGTTATTTGTAAAAATAATAAAGGATATAAATAAATGAAAATAATAAGTACAATTAAGATTTTGAAATAATGTTCATATTACTTGAAAGGCTTGCCTAAATGAAAAAAAAAAATGCAGGACTAAATGCCACATTTAAGGAATATTTACATGTTTGTTAGATTTAAATTTAGGGTTAGTGACTCAGTCATCAAAAGCATCATTGCTAAGCTATACGCAGCCTTTCCTCATTCATAGATTGTGCTAAGAAGTGGCATATTTGATCATGATTGATCAGCTGAACTTTTCAGAGATCACCTGACATCATAAGCTATAAAAGTTGTTGAGACTCTAGAAAGAGTGCAGTGAAGAGCAACAAAGATGATTAGGGGACTGGAGGCTAAAATATGTAAAGAAAGGTTGCTGTAATTGGGTTTGTCTGCTTATACAGCTGGCCTTAACTTCAAATGATTCAAATGTAGAATGCATACTGCTAATTAAACAACTCCCTTTTTTCCCAGTTTTGTTTAGAAATTGGGGTTTAGTTAACTGAAATTTTCCTGGAACTGACCCATTCATCCAATTAGATGAGCTTGCCCTAGTTAAGTTTTATTTGCATATGGTATTATAAATAAACTTCATTCACTTTCGTTGTGGTTGTTTATAACTTGACATACTTAAAAATCTTTGAAACATGTCATTGCAAAATACAGCAAAAGAGCAATTGCAAATTAAATTACTAAAAAAATGACAAGGGTTATTGTAAACTTCATTTCTTACCCCTACTTCTTGATCGGGCTAATAAACGTTCACAAGAACAAGCCTGTTTTTGTCAAATGCAGGAAATTGTTTTGTGACATTTCTGAAAAAGAAAAAAAGGTCATAGATCTTATATTATGTTTGGGTTTACAGCAAAGTTCAAATTCTACTGGCAGATTCGATGACTGCTGATCACCTCTGTGCTTCCTGTTAGACCTGTCAAACACTGGATGTTGCTAAACACGCATATACACAAACAAACACATGATAGTAAATAGTTAATACCAGACATTAACACATAATGGACACATAGATGCACATGTGTGCACACCCACAGAGAGACATATGCAAATATTCTGAGGTTCAGAAGGAATACTACGCTATGTCTATAACTAAGACTATTCAAAATATGCTGATAGATTACAAAATCCTAGGTTCTTGAGAAGAACTTGTTGCATATGAAGGCCAATATTAGCTAAAACAACTAGCATCCATGATTTCACATTGTTCTGCACATTCTAATAATAAGTAGAATAACGGTAAGAAAAGAAAGCAAAGGTAGTATCAACAGTAATAGATACTTTGGTTGCCATTCCAAAACATGTGAGGTTTAAGCATCTTGAATGTCACCAGTATTGACAAAATGACCATCAGTCAATTGCAAAAGATAGCTTTACTAGGAATAGGTTGTACCCTGCGATAATGCCTCTAATATTATTAAACAACTATCTATTCCCAGGTCCTTTGACAGGACTCAATCAACGTTGCATGTAGTTTAAATATCTGAGTAATGAGGTGGCATAATAATGTAACTTATAGAAACCTATACTGGATTGGTCATTATTTGTGTCAACTAGGACTGAAATAAGGGCTGGAGTTCCTGGACATCCAAGGACCAGTGGACTGTAGGATTCAGGATTGTTGGATGAGGAAATAGGGCCAGCAGCTGCAGAACTATTGGAAGAATAGTTGCATACTTATCACAAATACACAAGGACTGGAAGCAAAGAAGTAATGATTTGCTACTACAAACTAAGTCCAGTGAGAAGAGCAGAGGTGGTATTCAGTAGGTTCTGACCAGTTCTGGAGGACCAGTAGTGGAAATTTTGAGTAGTTTGAAGAACTGGCAAATACCACCTCTGACTGGAGATTTTAAAGTATCCTTCCTCTGCCACACCCACCAAGCCACACCCACAGAACCGGTAGTAAGAAAATTGAATCCCACCACTGGAGAAGAGGATATCTGAAAAGAATTCACCAGGCCTGGAAAGAACAACAACTAGGAATCAAAAATAACAAAACAGATGCTGGCTGATCAACGTCAATTTATAATACAACATAAGTATTCACAGAAGTAGAACTTGAAGAACTGCAAAGATCTAGCTAGGGCAGAGAAATCAAAGCCTTGCCAGAAGTAGCTCAAACATAGAGATAAACCAGGGCGAATCAGTACTAGAAGCCAACAAAATAAAAATAAAAATAAAAAAGGAGTTTGTAGTGGTGGTTAAAATGATGGAATTCTTCATATGTTGCTTGTATGTTCATATGTTGCTTTACAATTTATATTGTTTTATTTGTTCCCTAGTATGATTTGATTGCTTATTAGTAACCTATGACTATCACTAAGCATTGTATCTTATTATTCTTGATGAATGTATTTTATTTTTTATTTATGTACACTGAAAACTTATGCACCAAAGACAAATTCCTTGTGTGTCCAATCACACTTGGCCAATAAAGAATTCTATGCTATGCTATGCTATGCTATGCTATGCTATGCTATGCTATTCCTATTCTATTCTATTCTATTCTATTCTTATTCTATTCTATAAGGACATTTCTGGATGTCATATTTTGGAATGCTAACATAACAAAGAGCTTATTGCAATCTTCTACACATAACAGGAAAGTACTAATTATGTGCTTATTTCTTGTCTTTGTGGGCAGCTTTTTATACATGGAGAGAAATAAAAACAACAATCTGGCATTCCTATGGTGTTCTGAATTCATAAAATCTCAAAAACTGTCACCTTTTCCTGAATTAAAGGAAGATTTAAATGTGTGTTGTGTGTTTCTATCTTAGTTTGGTTTTACAAGTGTTCCTACCAAATTTATGGAGTTGCTTCCTCTTCTCTCCCCACCACCCCAAATTGCAAACCTCAACATGATGAAATGTCAAAGTTTTAAAGCTTTCAGAATAAAATACTCTCTTGAAGTTGGTCTTTTTTTTTTTCTCATGACGGCTCAGTACTCTAAAATTGTTCAGCTGTATATGCTATGGATGATCAAATAGTGCTAAACCAGAGTTCAGGTTTAATGATTTGCAGACACGATGCCTAAGGCTAACTCTGTAAGTGGAAGTCTATGGCAGAATGAAGTCAATTAATTCATTGTGAATGGGTTGTTTAGTGAAGCATGAAGATGGAAGAATTAAAAAAAAAGTCTTTTTATTAGTATAACCAATTGTTGAGGAGGTCAAGTGTGTGTGAAAGCTGAATTGTAAGTGACGTTTGCATCCCACCTACATTTATTCCAGATTGCCCTTAAATTAAAAATACAAAATGGTTATTTTTGTATTCTATATACGTTGAAATATATTATCACAGTTGATTTCTTGCAGGACACTCACCAAATTTAAGAAAATCTATATATAATTGCAATTGCTGTTACTACATTGTCTCAACAGAGAGGCTTGAAAGCAGATGGTCTCAACAATCAGAGTGGACATCCAAGAAGTTCAGGACAAAATAGATTTGCAGCTTCAAGTATCAGTATACCTCTTAATTAATACAATGCAATTTGAGGCAAGTGGCTGTCCCAGTCTCTTCTTAAAAGTCTCCAATGTTAGAGCACACATAACTTCCGAAAGCAAACCATTCCACTGGTTAATTGTTCTCACTGTCAGGAAATTACTCCTTAGTTCTAGGTTGCTTCTCTCCTTGATTAGTTTCTATCCCTTGTTTCTTGTCTTGCCTTCTGGTACTTTGGAAAATAGGTTGCGCCCCCCCTTTTTGTTTCAATCTACTGTGATTTTATGTGAAACAAATAATAAATGTCTGCACCTTTAAAATAAGATAATCTACTACACAGCAATTTTTCCAGTCTAATAGTGGGATGGGGTGGGGCTGGAGAGACCCTTGAGATAATTGTGCAGGACAATCTGTAACTCAGAAAATGAAATAGCTTGGCAAAGTTGTTGTCCAGGTACAACTGGAATTATAAATGTGAAAAAGAAAAAAAACACATTTCTTTTCCAAATGCATCATAAATTAGAGTCCAGTGACAAATAAGTAATACGTTTGCTGAAGCAGAAATTAGTCAGAGGGAGGCTTTATAGGAATGAAAGAGGACTAATAGCCCATTATGGTTAAAGTAATCTATACAATAAGAACCTATTATTGCATTCAGAAATGTGTCAAGAAAACAATGATTGTCTTAGGAGACAATCTTTAGCCTTGGAAACAGGCAAGAAAAAATAAGATAATTATTTGAAGAGGTCAAATGATGAAAAAGCACCCTCCCATAGAACAGAGAGATTGCCTAGTTTGATTAGGTACTGATGTAATTTGAAAAATAAAATGATTTATCTTGATTTATTATGATTGTCTCCTAAGATAATGCACATAGCTTCTAATTGGAAGGATCACAGCTACAGGATATTAGTGGACCAGCAAAATGCTGTGGACATAGTATACTTGGACTTCAATAAAGCATTAGACAAAATAGACCACAACTACTTCTTGGTAAGATTCAAGAATGTGGGATAGACAGCATCACTACCAGATGTATTTGTAACTGGCTGACCAACTGCATTCAATGTACTTAATGAGCAATCCTAAATGGAATGATGTCTACATGGAAGAATGCATGAAGTGAGGTACCCCAAGGTTCTGTCTTAGGCTGAATACGCTTCAACATCTTCATAAACAATTTAGAGGGGAACTCATCAAATTTACAGATGAAACCAAGCTGGGCAAAATAGCCAACAGAAGATCTGGAAAGATCTTGAGAGACTTGGACATTGGGCTCCGTCCAATGAAATATAATTTAAGTAAGGTTTTACACTTAGGCAAGAAACCAAATGCATAGATCAGAGGTGGTATTCAGCAGGTTCTGACCAGTTCTGGAGAACCGGTAGAGGAAATTTTGAGTAGTTTGGAGAACCACCAAATGCTACTCTGACTGGCCTTGCCCCCATCTATTCTAGGCCTCCCAAGTCCCAGCTGATCAGCTGAGTCTTCTTTTGTTGCCCTGCACAGAAAACAGAGCTGGAAATCAGGTTAGTGGGGTGGGAATGGAATGGGATTTTGTGCTATCCTTCCCCCAGGAGTGGGGTGGGAATGGAGATTTTGCAGTATCCTTTCCCGGCCATGCCCACCAAGCCAGACCACACCCACCAAGCCACTCCCACAGAACTGGTAGTAAGAAAAAATGAATCCCAACACTGGTACAGATATAGAATAGGTGGTACCTAACTGAATCATAGCAATTGTGGGAGGGATCTAGAAGATCTAATGAACAACCACTTGGGTATGAACCAGTAGTGTGCTGCAGCTAGCACAAAAGCGAATTAAGTCCTAGACTGGATCAACAGAGGGATAGTATCAAGCTCACGTAAAGTGTTAATACTACTTTATAATGCCTTGGTGAGACCACACTTGGAATAATGCATCCAGTTTTGGTTGCAACAATACAAAAAAAGATGCTGAGACTCTAGAAAGAGTGCATAGAAGAGCAACAAAGATGATTAGTGGGCTGGAGGCTAAAGCATACTATGAATGATTGCAGGTTGATGTTGTCAGTGACAACTGTGACATGTGAAAGATTGCAACTTTGAATTTTGTAAAGCTACGACTGTCTATATTACTAAGGCTGCAGAAGGTTACTTTGAGCAAACTTTAAGTTCAGCCTTTCTTCATGCATTTGTGACAGATCTTAGCATCTGTTTACAGGGACATTTAAATATCATACCCATTTTATCCAAAAATATATGCCTTAGAAATGAACAGTAGTCATGTAGTTTGATCTTTTCAAAAACAAAAAGTGACTGAAAATATGAGAACAGTTTGTTCATAACAGACACTTGTGACCTTTATTAAAAAACCTGCCAAATAATAATAGCAGAGGAAAAGTTGTATTATAACCCATCTAGTCAATCTATAGTTATTAGTTATGGTTCAAAAGAGCTTGATAGTAGAATTGTTGGCATTGTACAATAAACATATTTTTCTATGAATGCCATTTCATTCTATTGAAATTAGTTTTCTTTCATTTAAATGATTAAAGGGACCTATACGTAACAAGACTAATGTGTGGTTCAAATAGTGGCCTAAGTAACAAAGTATTTTTGTTACAATGCAGTTTCTTTGGCTTAGTATGCTCTTTGAATTCAGCAACAGTGGCTTGTAGATCAAGGTTAATAGTGAGGTAGACAATCTTACCATTCAGGTCAGTCAGTCAATCTTTAAAAGGCCACCCATTCATCAACAATTTTTAGCCTGCACATCAATACTGATTTCTGCTTCAAGGGCATATCGTAACATCTGCAATGTATATCTAGTGAGTGCATGACTCTCCTCCCAACCCTAACCTTCAACAGTTTATGGCTTCATATATTGGGTGGAGTTAGCCATAGTTAATAAGCTGTTTTTGAACCATGCATAGCCCAATATGTGAAATGAAAGGTAGAACATGTTTTTTTTTTTGGGGGGGGGGATGATTTTAAATAAATGATCCAGCCTTCCACCTTTGTATTATTTAAAGGAGTCCAGTTTATTTGGAACTACATGGAAACCTAAAAGATGACCGCTTTAAGGACTTTAAGAACTCCATGCATTAAAAATAACACCACTCTTAAATCATCAGTCCTTTTTTCCAGGATTGAGAAAAACTTGAATAAGTCAGGTGGCTTGACTATATAGGAAGGGTTGTCTTGTCCTCACATGATGTTTGAACTTACTTCTTAATCATTTTCAGAATGTGCATCTTATGCTTTAATTCAGTCTTCCTAAAACTGTGACCTTTGAATGCCTTGCTACTCATGCTGACCAACCATGTTTATACCACTTCTTCCAACATTCATCTTCATTATTGCACAAAGATTTGATGATGGGGAGCTGACTAGTATGAATTGAGGACAAGCTTTGGACTCACCAAAGTGTTGAGAACCTGAAGTTCTTCCCAGCTTTAGTAAGATATGTAGGCAAACCTTACTTAAATAGCTTCTGGCTCACTTTCCTTTCTCTTGACAATCTAGCTGGAGGAAACAGCTCTATTTGCTGCATAGTCAGTAAGTTGATTCAAGACCAGGTTTGAAGATTTTTTGGGAGGTGGGGGGTAGTTTATACAGACTCTTCCCTAATCCTTCAGTAGTTTTTTCATCTTCAGGTTTTCTTTCTGCTGCTTGCTTAAATATGCCCTCACCCTTATTCTCAAATCCTTCCATTTTTGTTAAAGTGGCATTAAATCTGCAAACTCTCCTTCTCTACTGATGCAGCTTATTCACCAGGAGGTTGGGATTTTCCCTTCACTACATTTGTGTTGCTAAGAGAAAAACAATTGTACCATTCTTGTGGGTAATAGCTAGGAACCATTCATCTGTGTTAGCTGAATTCAGCATTTATGATAATGGGAGAGAACCTTTCTTTTGTAAAGTTTCTATGCAAGGTAGCTCCAGCTTTTCAATCGCAGTACAAAAGAACTCATTTTTGGAAGCCATTGGAATTATTCTACAAGTTCTTGATTTTATATAGAAATGCACAGCATTAAGTACAAAAACACTCCCTTATTAACCTTCAAACAAGCTTATGGCAAAAGTAAAGGGGAAACAAACAAACATAGAAAAAGTTAAGAAGAAGAGAAATCTATTATTTTTCTCCCTTGTCTATGGAGATTCTCAGTTAAGCAAATGGACTTCCTTGTTTTTTTTTCTTTGAAGACATTCCACTTCTCATTCAAGGAGCTTCTTCAGCTCTGACTGGATGGTGGGGAATGCAAGAATGTATATTCCTTGCAAACAGTTGGTCATTTGCATTCTTTTAGAGAGTTGTTGAGGACACTTGGAGGTTTGTCTGTGCCCTCGGGGTCACCTGTGTAGTGAAAATGGGTGTGGAGGCTTCTTGGAAATGCTGAAAGGACTGTGTTGTGGAGCTGTCCCTTGTCTCATTGTTTTACCTTTCCCAGGTCAGATGCCCTTACTAATATTTATTTTCAAGCACTCTGTGCTCCCCACCATAGCTATCTGTGAACCTCACAAATTTTCTCTTATATTTAGTCTTGGTTCTGCTTGCTGCCTATTTCCACTTAGGTCACTTCTCTGTTCTGGCTGACAAACATGGCCATTTTACAGAACTTACTAAAAACTGAAGATGGGTTCATGGAAGTATTGTTTGATCACATCTCTGCGGCCATAGCAAAAATAAGAAATCTGGGTATCCCATCTCAGAGATCCCATCCCTTTCCTCGAGTAGCTCTATTATCTTTTCATATGAGCAGGAAGTTGGATTAGAAGATCTCCAAGGTCCCTTTCGACTCTATTATTCTTATATTAATTTGTGCACAGACACAAAAATGCACGTGAAATAATGTATTATCTCACAGTCCCTGTTGCATTTAGAACAACACAATTTTCTATTGCCTAAGCACAATGTTGAGTGGGACTAATAAAACAACAACTCTGTTTAGACTTAAAGTTTATACCTCCCCCAAAGCATGGAACATGAGTGTTTTGCTTTTAGAACCGTGAGGCAAGTGGAACATATGTGCCTTTTGTTCAACATGCTTTCTCTGGAAACAGTGACAATGTGGAAAATACCCTAAGAGCTTAGAAGAAATCAATGTCAAGAGTTTTTCCACTTCTATATTACATTTGCCATTCTTTCTTAAACACCACAAATATGGAAAAATCATAGCAACCTTTTTCAAAGAATATATTTTTTTTTTCCTGAACAAGCAAGTCCTGGGTTGCTGCAGAGCCTGTAAATCCCAGCAGTCATTGTATTTGCCTCTTGTGGGTTTCTGTTTTTGAAGATTTCTGTTTCAATTCCATTTTCAGGCCACCTGGACTCTACAAAAATAGCAATCTCAATATTATAAGATAGCAGCACCAAACCACATTGGAATTTAAATCAGTGACTGAGGTCCCTAGTCAAGCACTGCCATGCAATATGTTTAGCCAAAAGTACTCCAAATGGAATCAGTGTAATTAATTTTCCACTTTGATTCATCTGCTTAATTTAAATATTTTCATTTACTATGCAAGCATATGTCATAATGTATGAATGATTGTTCACATATATTTGTATTTTGAATTTTGAATTAATGTAATTAATTAGTAATTAATTAAATATTTACATATGATCGTGGAAGAGGCCATCATCCTGCAGTGGATAGACAATGGCTAAATGATGATGATGATGATGATGATGATGATGATATATGGAAAATATTTTCACAAACTACCGTATAATGGCAAGGAAGGTAGAGATAAACAAATTCAGGTAAACAAATCCCTGTGAAATATATTTACAAAACAAAATTCTTTTCAGTAGGACTTGGTTTTCTAATCTTGGATATAGTTTCATAATTTGAACTGTCCTTCTACAGGGAATTTTTAGAGGCAATACCTGTCATGGTAAGTTTTGGATCAATAATAAATTCAGCATGGTATCTGGGTTGTAAATGATTAATCTGTTCCCTAGTTTGGCCTTAGTTAATGCTTCGGCATCAAGTAGGCAAAATCCCTTGTAGACAGAGAGTTGGGAAACTGTCTCATCAGTAACAGCATCAAAAACTGGAGTCCAAAGATGAGGACAACCTAAAATTGATTCTTCTTCCCTAGGTCTAAAGCATTCATGGTCAGAGGTGGAAAACAAAACAATCTCTTTCAAATATCAGTAGTCCAAGCCAAGAATACAAAAGAAAATATCTCAAACATAAAATAACAAACCAAGAGAGAAAAATGGGACAGACAGCAGCAGTTTGAGGTTTGTTATCTTCTTCATACCAGCAGACACATTGAACATCCCAGCCTCAGTTATCAAGCTATCAGGTAATTTCCTACTTCTAAAGAGTCTCCTTTTCCTTTCGTCGGAAGAATCAGCTCTACTTAGCACCTAAGAAATGAGTTGATCTTAACCTGTCAACACAGATAGGTAGAATAATATATCTATATAGGACCTTGATAAGAGAATGTCCATTTTTTCTTCTGCAAGCTTCTTTGTTATCCTGCTCTGGTATCCTCCATCTTCCTCTATCTTCTACTCCAATCACCACACGTTTCTTTTCATCAGAGCAGTCTTTAAGCCAGGCTTGAGCCTGCAGGCAATTACAATCAGGAACTGTGGCTTACTTATAAGGAAGCTGGTGTTTTCCCTTCAAAGAAGATAATACAATTCATGGAAATTTATATCTAAGAACTATAAGAATTTTGCATTTATTCCTGGTATTTGTTAGTCCATAAATGAAAATCACTGCATTATGTTGATACAGATAATCAGAGTTGGAAGGGATCTTGTAGGTCATCTAGTCTAAACCCCACACCTAAGCAGGAGACCCTACACCATTAGTGACAAATGGCAGTCCAATCTCTTCTTGAAAGTCTCAAGTGATGGCGCTCCCACACTTTCTGAGGACAAGCTGTTCCGTTGGTTGATTGTTCTCACTGACAGAAAGTTTCTCCTTATTTCCAGGTTAAATCTCTTCTTGTTCAGTTTCCATCCATTATTCCTTGTCTGGCCTTTGGGTGCTTTAGAAAATAGCTTGACTCTTTCCTTTCTGTGGCAGCCCCTCAAAAATTGGAACATAGCTATCAAGTCTCCTCTGGTCCTTTTCTTCACTAGACTAGCCATGCCCAGTTCCTGTAACCGTTCTTCATATATTTTAGTCTCCAGTCCCCTAATCACCCTGGTTGCTCTTCTCTGCATTTTTTTCTAGATCCTCAACATCTTTTTTGATAGTGTGGTGACCAAAACTGGATGCAGTACTCTAGGTTATAGTTATATAACTATAGTTACATAGTTATAGTTGAATGTACTTAATTCAGTATTTTTTTGGGGGGGGATGGTTCATGTTTCATAAAGGTTTATTAAAAAGACAATGAAGAACAATACATTAAAATAAACAAATGAAATATTTTAAAAGAAACATAAATGAAACAAAAGTGATCTTGTCTCTAATTAATGGTTATACTTGATGCTGGAAGACAATTCACACAGAAGAGTATATTGAACATATCCTTCTATGGTATCATGCCACCTTTATATTCCTAGTAATGAAAATATTTTAATATTTAGTTAATATTAGTTTCCCCTATCTCCTTGCTGACTGAAGCATTGCATGCTTCATGGTAATCTCTTAAGGAAGAATTTACTGTATTTTAGTTTGATTACTCTGCAGCCAAATTACTTTTGATGTTGTTACAAATAACATTAGTAGTTACTATTTTAAACTCATAGAATGTTCTTTATATAGAATTGCTCTCAGGGTAATATGTGTATGAATAGATTAGGGGAAATATGCAAATACTGGGCAGAAAAAGTATATAGAAGAATGCATTTTCCTGCAGAAAATAAATAGCTTGCAAGAAGTATGATGATTAGGAAAACTGCTGATAATATATGTACATTAGGGGAAAGACATATAACAATACATATGAATATTTATGCAATCTCATTTAGCAGATTGTAAATAGTATTTATGACCAGACATTATGGTTAAAAGGACAAAAAACATTAAGGAAGTCAACATTGTGATAAATCATTGATCTATAAATGTGTTTATTGAGATAACAAATATGTATCCATCTATAGTATGAAGTCAGATGTAATTTATTTGAAAAGCATGACTTTAAAAAAATTTAAGACAAACTATATGAAAAATGTACAGAATGACATTTCTCCCTCTAATACGTATTCATGCCAGTTTATAGATTAGCTGTACAATATATCTTTCTTTCCTACAATCATTTTAATAATCTTAAAAATTCAACATTAAAAAGATTCAGTAAGACACATGGGCACACAGTATTACAAAAGAAAAGACAATATTGTCTTCTTAAGCCCAACTTAAACCACTGAGCATAGTTATTATGAGCAGTTCAAATCCCATTGATTTTGATGGGATGATGCATCAAATTGATGGGACAGTCTATCTATTACCATAGATACCTTTAATTATATTGAGGTTGAACTGTATAAAGATTTTAAACAGTCACTTGCCCAAAGCCAAAGCCATTGCGAAAAAAATGTGGTTTTATAGCCCTTCTACAAGGAGTCTGGTATATTCTCCTGAGGACTTGTTTGATTTATGGAAATATTTTATAGCTGTGAAATTAAAAAAATAAAAATGCTCACCCGAATGCCACTCTAATCCCTTATTCCATTTTTTCATTTCCACCCAGTAGAATAGCTAGGACTCAGCCAGGATATTCAGTAAAATTATGTTCAGTATTCTCCTATTTCTGCCCTCTAAAAATAACCATGAGGTTAAACAAGTTTGTATTTTATAAAGTCCCTAGTGTTTTCATCTTGTGCCTCATTTTCAGTTCCATGAAGGTAAAGTTTTCAAATGTGAAAAGATTCCCTGGTCTATTTTAAGGAAAATAAAACCAGTAAACATTTCTCTTGGGGTTCTTGACTCAGAAAAAAATTTCAGCCTGTGGCAGTACAGATGCTTGCAAACATTTAATAGCTAGCAAATAGAGTGATATTTGCCAAAGGCCTTAGCAGCCTGAAAGTCATTCAAGCTTCAATCTGTGTTTCTGTTAACAAAGTTTTGCACTCATGGAAAAGTCAAAAGATGCTGCTATATTGGTTTATTTTCAATGAGTGATCTGCGTGCAAGTCAAATATTTGATTTTATCCACTGAATTTTTTAAAATGTTCCTTGTGTATATATACTGAACTAATAAAATATGATACTCAATGAATTTGAAAAGGAATGACTGCAGGTCCCTAGTTTTTCAGCTATTTTATACCAGTTTTAATAATGCTTTACCTGTGGCTACATCATTTCAATATCATATTTGCTTGTAGCATTGTAGCATAAGATGCCAATGTAAATAACCTGATGAACAATTTAAAATTATTTGGAAAGATGAAGGAATTGCTAAGGGAGTTGGAGAGTTGGTTTAATTTGTTTAATTAAAACCAGTGGACTGAAATTTATAAGAGAAAATAATTTGATTTGACATGGTTAAATAACTAATTGGAAATAAAAATGGATATTAACATGTAAGTATCAGAAATTTCTTATTTGATATCAAGTTTGTATGTATTTAGTATTTAATGATATGACATGCAACTTTGCTTGATGTTTATTATTTATGTCATATATTAGAATTTGATATCTATACTATATCTATACTATAAAGTGTATATTATATACTAATATCTATATTATATCTGTATTATGTTCTGTACACATGATCACATGCAAGATTCCTTTTTTAATTTGTGTTTGTTACAATTTGCAGAATTAAGAATATTGCTCATTGACCAATAAAATATTTACATCATGCAAATATTAATCATGTAATTTAATTTATGGGTTCTTTGAAGAAACTCATGTTGGAAGAGGCAAAAGAATACAACTTCTCCCCATTTACAAGCCAAAATTTTATCCACTCATTATTTCATTTTTTTTCTTGAAAACTTCAAAAAGTTTATAAGAAATATGTCTTCCTTCCCCAAGTTTTTCGCCCTTCCTCAAAGAATTTCAAAAAACTTACCTAGAACCTTTTCCCCCTCAATAAAGTATCTGAGGTCAAGATGCATTGGCTGACATCCCATGCTCACAGTGATACACAAGAATAACTAAAATCATGATTAACAAAGAATCATGAGTTCTGGAAGACAAAGGTAGACAAGCCAGATATTTTGTGTCATATTTATGACACAAAATTCCTTTATAAGCCTGTCTTTCAAAAAATAATCCAGTGGCCAATTTGGGAGAGGAAATCAATATGTGGCTTGAGAATGTCTTTCTGAGGAAGTTGCCATGTCTGTTTCAGTGATATACTGCATCAGTAGCTATGCTCAGCTCCAGCAGTTCCTTACCCATCATTCATCCACTTATTATGTCTTGTCTTGTACTGAAATGTGTTCTCTATTACTATTGAGTGGAAGACCCAAAAAGATCTCAGTGAATACAAACACAATATTGAGGGTTTGTAATTCAGTGTACGGCACGTACAGTATAATATGTTAAGTCCCAGACATCTGGGATTGAACATACTGTACAATTATGTTCAATCCCAAACATCTTAATGTAGGACAAGGCAATTTTAGTTGTAGCAAACACACACATGCAATCCAACAATTGGTGCTTGTCTGTCTGTCTTTCTCTGTCTTTCTTTGTTTCTTTGTCTCTGTCTGTCTCTCTGTCTTTCTATGTATGTATGTATGTATGTATGTATGTATGTATGTATGTCAGCATGGTTGGTCCAAGTAAACATTGCTATGCATACCAGTCTGAGCTGGAAAAAATATAGGTAATTATTGTCTCTTTGCTGCCCATCTAACTGTTATTGCTTTGCATCCAAGGTATAGTATGCTTAAATAAACTTAGATCAATCAATCATCTGAATCAATAAAGACATTTTCCTTTGTTTATAAAGGAATGCTTGTATGAGCTTGAAATTGGATTTTGGATGTTACAGAACTACAAGTCCTATCACATTATATCACTGCCCATTCTGGCTGGGAATACTCGGCTTTGTAGTTCAGCAACCACTTGGAGGATTACCTCTGACTAAGATTTCATATCACTGATGAAGTACTTCAATATCACTCCTCAATTTATAACTATAGCTGGGACTTGAAGTTAAGTGAGTCGTCACATGCCTGAACTTATAACATATTTGCCATCGTCATTAAGCAAAAATCACCTGATAATTAAATGAATCCAGCTTCCCCCTGTTTGCTTTGCTTCTCAGAAAGTCACAAATGGACCCAAATGACTATTGCAATTGTTGTGAATACATGCTGTTTGCCAAGGGCCTGAATTGTAATCATGTGACCATGGGCATGTTGTAATAGTGTGATGACTGGTCATATAAGCCAATTTTTTCAAGCCGTTATAACTTTGAACTGCTAAGTGAATGGTCAGAAACCGAAGTCTGCTTGTATGTGCTAATCCTTTTAGCAGTATAATTAATATATTTGATATGGACTTCTCTAGTTTCGTATCTCAATTATACTATGTAATTGGAAGATGCTGAAATTCCCCATATGTGTATCCATTAAGGTCTTGTCCTTGAAAGAGACCAAGAGGACAAAGAAGCATGGTTTTTTTAAAAAGGTAACTATGAAGTCCCTACTTGGTGGACTATCTCAAGCCATGACATATAGCAGTAGCACTTTGACTTATATAACTTATATAACTTTTACATAAACCTTGAGCCTGGTTTGATTCAAACTGCCAAATTGCAGACAGTACTGCACTCTAATCACTATGCCACCATGGCTCATATGCCTGGATGTTTGTAAGCCTATCAAGATGTTCCTCTCTAAGCATGATTTTGAAGGTTATTTGAGCTGCATAGCTTGTTTGTTTTAGGATTTAATGACATACATCCTTCCCTTTTAGTTTTATGAAGAAATGAGCTGCATTTTAAAATTCCTACATTCTTGCTTTAAAAAATATATATTTATAGTTTGTTAAAGAAGTATCACTGAATTGTGTTTACAGATGTTGGGATTACAATTGGAATTTTATTCTATGGTGATTGAGTCTTGGCAGCTGGATGTATAGAAATATATGTGGATATATAAAGTCTATCTTAAAGCAAAGACAGTTCTGATGTTATAGAAATTCCAACATATTATGTGATAGAGCTATAAGGTAGCAGGTATAAATTATACAGATACATAAAAATATTTTTAAGATAAAATCTAACAGATGATGCAATTTAAAACTCCCAATAGTTTAAAATATTCTTTTGGATTTTTTCCTTAAAAAAAAACGATATTTGATCTTTTCTTTCCTTTTTTGTTAAGAATATGCCAACATTGTTCTATAAATTCCTTTTAGACATTTGGTATACTGCCACTTTTAATTATGAGTCAACATACTATATTTTCTTGAATTAATTTTCTTGAAATATGAGAGAACTTTTATTGGTATTTCAAATAATACATATTTTTCATTTAAATGTTAATTGAATAAATTGCATCTCACCAGGAATTAACATTAAATCAATAAGGAACTTTCCTTTCCTTTCAATATTTATTGTGCACTTTTGAAAATGGTTACAAAACGTAATCACATTACAGATGACAGGTCTTTTGACTAGGATGGAAACATATTTAAGGAAACAAATAATAAAATAAAATATAAAGGCTGCAGTCCTTAAAAAAAGGTAGAAAGAGTAAATGACTGAAAGTAGTGATAGAAAGTTTAACTGATTAACTCCTAAAGGCAAACTATACTATGCATCAACCATGTGATACAGAAGAGGAATAAAACTAACATAAATACATATTTTAAAAGAAAATAGAGAATATAGTAAGGAAGAAAAAAAGCAAATATACTAGAAGAATATGTGCGAATAGTCAACAAATTGAAAATAGTCAGCAGATCAAAAATATATTACAGCTTATATATTAAACCATAGCACTAACTGCACAAGTTTCACCTCTCCTGCAGCTAGAAAGCAGGAGATCATGAGTCTAAGTCCTGCCTTAGACATGAAAGCCCGCTAGGTCCTTGGGCCAGTCACCCTTTCTCAGCCCAACACACCTTACCAGTGTAGGGGGAAAAAAAGAGGAGGAAAGAGGATTGGATATGTTTGCTACCTTGAGTTATATGTAAAAATAATGAGAGTTTGATACAAACATACAAAAAAACAAACAAACAAACAAATATTATAAGCAGTCCTTGAGCAACTATTTGATGAAGCTATAACAGGCCTCCCCAGGGCTATTTATGACTTGAATTCAAAGTTCTGATGGCTGCCCCCACAAGGTCATGTTATTGCATTTGGGGTACTTGGCAACTTGCTCACAACTTGTTCTACAAACACATTATCACATTTTATGACTTTTTTTTTGCCAGAAAGTGACATTTACTTCCAGTTTCCAGCAAAAATATATAATATGCCCATTGGGGACAATGGATTTGCTTAATGACTGATGCCAAAAAAGTTGCAAAATTGGGTACAGTCTCATTGTGATCTACTTAATGGCCAGTATGATTTATACCTGTAATTTTGGATTCAAATACAGTCAAGAAGTTGAGGAATACCTGTTCCAATTCTCTCTCTAAGTATAATGTTCAAGGTACATTTAATAGTCTTGTGTGGCATGTTTAAAGCTTTATTAAATCCTTAATAAAGCAATGAATGAAATTAGGTCAGAAGTAATCCTCATATATGGAAATGAGATTTAACTTCCTCCCTCTCTAAATTTGAACAATTCACAGCAGTGGAAGTAAGAGAATTATAGATTCCAATATTTTTTATAGGTACAATGAGTACGCCAGATATGTATACCTGCATGTTGAATTTCTACTTCTTATGGGAATAATTTTGATTAGTTGCTTACGGAAAAACTTTGTATTTGCATCAGTTAATTTTTTTCCTATTATTTTCAGTCCATTTATTTAACCTACCAAGGTTACCTTAAATCTTAGTTGTACAACCAACTCATCTGAACTGCTGGGCCACCATGCCATCCTATTCTAATCGCTCTGAGCTAGATAAGGAAGTTGAATAACTCTGCCCATTTTAGTGACTTCTTAATATTTTTTTCTGTCTTCACTAAACAGTTAATATACTGATTTTTCTTTTTTCTTTTTCTCCTGAACATATCTACAGTACCTCTTTTGTTCACCTATATCCACTTAGTGTGATTCTTAATTTTCCCTTTATAGTGCCAGGGTCTCTCTCTCTCTCTCTCTCTCTCTCTCTCTCTCCCTCCCTCATCATCAGTCCTCTTTCTATCTTCTTTGTTTTAAGTTTTTCATTAAGTTTTTTTTCTTGCAGCCATGCTTCTATGTCCAGTTCATTTTCTCATTGGAACTGAGTATTAATGTAATTTTAATGTCTCCTTTAATAAGGAAACCACTTTTAACTCCTTTTCCATTAGCCTCTCTTGCCATGAAATCTTGCTTTCTATTCTTCTCAATGTATTAAAACCCATTAAACAAATGTCATAGGTATGTTTTTTTTTACTATAATTAGTTTTCCCTTGAAATTAAGGTAACACTACACATTTACATTTGCATAATGTCATTTCCATTTCTGAATTTTCTACTCATTCAGAGTTGTCCAACACTCAGCCATATACAAATGCACAGCTATCTGCAGCTGATTTTCATGCTAAACCATCTATGGATCTTCCAAGTGGATGCTCTACAGTACTACCTTCCAATCTAGGACTTCTCTAGATCTTATTGGCTACAGGGTCTGGTATTTACTCTCCTTTCACTACTACTTGCTAACTTTTCACCCTAAGCTGCCAGGTTCTAAACTTATGCTTGATCAAGTGATGGTGTCAACTCACAAAGGATTCCTGACCTGCAAATGGCCTTTTAAATCAATGGACTTTCCTGAATCTGTGCTTACCAGGCCCCTCATAACCCCACCCAAAGACCTTGCTCCATTCAACCCATACGTGTCTGAGTGGGCTCTCTTTCAATTTTTGTCTATACTGAGTTTCCTAGCCTAGTCTGCAGTTTGAATATGTCATTCCTATTGGATATTTGTGAAACAATAGATCTGGATGGGAAGATTTAGCCATTTTTGCCAATGCAGACAGAAATATCATTGTGAATTAAGTTAATGGTATATTAATAAGTTGATAATAAAACAACCACACAATACATTTAATATCTGTCTCTATCTATCTATCTATCTATCTATCTATCTATCTATCTATCTATCTATCTATCTATCTATCTATCTATCTATCTATCTATC
>NW_020769335.1:73056-107836 GCF_900518735.1 Pseudonaja textilis | reverse complement strand
ATCTATCTATCTATCTATCTATCTATCTATCTATCTATCTATCTATCATCTATCACCACCTCATGCTTTTCTTATTTTTTACTGACAACTCAAGGCAGTGAACATCTTTTTTTCTAATTTTCCCCACAAGCAACAACCCTGTGAGGTGAATTGGATTGAGAGAGAACAAGTGACCCAAGGTTACCTGAACTCACAGTTTCCAGGTTTCCAGCCAGGTGTTTTAACTACTAGACCATTCCAACTGGAATCAACATACTTAGGGTTCTGTTCCAAGTGAAAAAAAAATTTGAAGGTCTCTGAGTGAAAATAATTTCTAGTTCCTAAACTTTCTTCTGAATAGACTTTTCCTTATTGCTACTAAAACCAAAAATAAAGTCTCCTTTGAGTCAAGATTGTGTCCTGATAGGTCCAACAAGAATCTGTGGCAACAATAGGGAAATAGATTATTTCCTTGGATTATTTCCAAGATACTGCTTTGTTTTCCTAAACTCACCTACAGATCTGGAAGTACCTTAGGCTGCTTGGCTTTTTTAGATTGTTCACGGTTGATTAAGGCCATTTAGGGCCATAACAAATTGTATGGTTGTTTCACAACATCAGTTCAAAATGCGATTAGATTTTCTAAACTCATCTTCATTGGAGTTTTCTAATCCTCCCTTGTAGAAAATTAGGAGAATAAAAAAGATAACATCATTTTTTAAAATATCCCCTTTTTAAAAATTAGTCCCACATGACACCATTATATTCATTGGAAACAGTTATTGTTTAGCTATCAGCTCAGCAAATGGCCATTGTACTTTCATGTAGTCATTCTTCTGGTCAGAATATTCATGAACTGACAGAGACATGTTAACAAGGTCAGCCAAGAGACCTGAATTAGAAACTGAAACTGAAGGGGCCTGGGCGTGGCCCTGCAGGCTCAGAGTGTTGTGCTGCAAACTTGTCTGGGCTTGTCTGATTGTTCTCCTCTCTGCTTGTGTTATGTTGGAAGAATCTACTATTGGTATTGTACATTTTACTCATACTATTATGTATAGAATAAAGAAGTTAATGAATCCTTCTGAATCAGTCATCGGTGTGTACTTTCTGGATTTGATTTCTGCAATAAATTCTAACAGGTCAAATATGGAAATACTTCTGTTGATTTTAATATACAATTAGTCATTTTTTGAAATGTGAATCATTGCAATAAATATGAAGCTCACGCTACATTCATTTCCTCAACAATTTGGTAATATCTGCTTATAGAGTCTTTAGGACTAGCTATTGGATAAGATTGAATTACATTTGAATGGTTTTCAAATTTCTGTTATTAATCCTAGTTAATATATACCAGGAAGGTGGGGAAAATGTACTGTAAATGAAGCTGTTCAAAAATATGCCTAATAAAAGTACACTTTACCATGAGGAAAACCATTGAAAGTTAATTTTGCAGGAAAGTTATTAGTGTAATTGAAGGGATGCTTCAACATTTTGACTTAAGTTCCAATTTCTTTTCACAATGAATGAGTGAGGCAGATTTCTTAAGTCACAGTGCTTCGGAATGGATGTTGAAGTAATATACAGCTAACTGTACAGAGAACAGTGTTCTTTGGCAGTTCCATTGACAAAGAACAAAGAAGATAAAATAATATAGTGGTAATCTATTAGTTCTGAAAGGATATGTCACTCAGTATTTGCTTGAAAAAATACTAGGTATAAAGAAACTCCTTGCCAAGCTAGTGTTTTCTCCAAATGTATACACCACCCCTATTGAAATGTCAGTGATTTCAATATTAACAATAGATAACCATTAAAATATTTTAAATGCATCTTACTGTCATAATATGTGCATTTATTTATCTGACTACTTCCCTACTGGCATAACTAATCAACTTTTCATTCTACTTTTTTTTAAAAAGATAAACATTTCCCCAGTACAGTCATGTCCAATTCTAGGTCAGTGCTCATCTCTATTTCTTAACAGAGGAAGTAAGCTTTATCTGAAGACACTTCCATGGTCATTTGGCTGGCATGGCTATATGCCAAAGGCACACAGAACACTGTTTTCTTCTCACCAAAGTGGTACCTATTTATCTACTTACATTTGCATGTTTTTGAACTGCTAGGTTAGTAGCAGCAGCAGCAGCCGCAGGGGCAAGAATGGGAGCTCACCCCTCACACTGTTCAAGACCCAGAACCCCTGACCCTTTTCTAAATATACCACATCTACCAAAACCACAACAGCCTTTCAAATTTTGCTAATTTCTTAGAGCCCTTCTAAATGAAAGCTTGGCCCAATGGATTATGGGAAAGGCAGTGGCTTTACAGTTGCCACCCCAAAGGAAAGGCTATGCAAACCATGTTTCTTTTGAAAGCATGGGGTAGGAAGTTTCCTATTAGTGTAGATTCACCCTTTGTGCTGGGTCTTATGATTTATATCTCTTTTACAGTGAGTGCATCATCAGTCCCACCATCTCTCTTATCACTTAAAAGAACAACTTTCACACTCATCCTGCACAGTTTTTAAAAACACAGTAATTTTATTTTCAGCCCCCTCTTTTTTATGTTTAAAATGGAAAAGTAGAAATGAGAGAGGTGCCAATTGGATGCCATTTTTAATATAATTCCATTAGCCAGCTGGAGGGAATGATGTCCAGCTTCTTGGGAATGAAAACACAGCAATGGGAACATTCACAGGATAGCCAGAAAAAATTTATGACTGCTGTGAAATTGTCCTTACTAAGACCCATTCTCAATATAGTCATTTTATCATAAATGACTCAATTTAGTCATTTTATCATAATTGACTAAAGCAGAGAGATGCACTATACTTTAACTCTGCATTTCATAAAATGTAAATGACATTCTTGCTGAAGGAAAAACCAACCAACTAAAGAAAATCAACCAATCCCTGAACAAATTTGGCCAATTTCATTACTTTTATCCTAAAGGACCTCTAAATTTCATCCAATTCTATCAAGATTTTTTTTTAAAGTTCCTGGCATTGCCTTCAAAACAGTAGCAACAACAGTATCATTTAAAGATGTTTAAAATAAAATCCCTTGCACTTCATTGTTTAATACGGGATTGGCTTAGTCACTTAAAATATTGCCACTAGGCATGTAGATTATTTTCTTTGATGTAAAATAATCATAGAACAACAAAAAAAAATGAGCCATTTTTCATACATGAGTGATTGATGTAGGACCTCATTTAAGTTAGAAGAGTGTATGTTTGTTCCAAATCAATCCGAAACCTCTTTTTTTTTCCTGAATTTTCAAATTAGTGCCTAAGGTAACTTTTATAGCTGATGGATCTCACTATTATAATTGAACCATTTACTTCATTACCAAAAGCTGTAAGAGAAAGAGAAAGGAAGGAATTCAGAGTGAATTAAAAGAGGACATGGTTTCCAGTGGGCAGCTCAATGTTTTCCTAATCTGTTTATTGTTTACTAATAGAAATTGGAGAACAGCAGAGTAAGAAAGAAAGGTTTGGAGTGGTCTCCTTAAAACATAAAGGTGTCAGCTCTTGATTCGATATGATTTTTTACTACAATTTCCTGAAGCTTCAGCATGGACTCTGGTAAAGTAAGAAGGGTCGATTGAATATTGGCATTCGTGATGATAGGTTGTTTTTCTCCAGATAAAGTTTCTTCAATTGTCTTTTGTGCCATCACTGAGGTTGATGGCATTGAAGTTGTCTGTATTGAAGAAGTCTTCTTTCCAGTTTTAAGTGTTGTATTAGTGATGGAAGTCATTTCTTGTTAGATTTGTTTTTGTTTTTGTATTATATTAAGTATGTTGTCCCAAATTAACATTCACTATTAAGAAATATCAACTATAAATGGCCACTACACTAAATAATATGGTATGTTACAGGATTAACCTGTCTTATCAATATATATGTATGTATGTATGTATGTATGTATGTATGTATGTATATATATATATATATTTTCCAGAACACTTTTACAGCTAATTTCTAAATCAAATATCTGGATTTGTAATTCTTAATAATATATCAAATTCCTCTATTTAGATTTAAATAATATTAACCTTTGCTTCCAAGCTCCAAATATCCTTGACTGGAGACAAAAAACTCCCACACAAGCAGCTACAAGAAGGAGGAAATGTCGTTTAAATTATAAAGAGTAAAAAACAATACAAACCAGGCAAGATAAGGGCTTGAAGATGTCCACAGATATCAGAACACCCACTGGGAAGGATGCCAAACTCAGAGAGGAACAATAAACTGGAGATATTTCCATGCTTTGTTTCCGGCACTCGCTCGTAAGCATGTCTGTCCTCTTATCCAGTTGTCATAGCTGCAGTCCATGAAAAGGATCAAGGCCCTGTCCTCCCCAGTAGACCACAACTCTCCCTTATCCTCTCCTCTCTGCGTGACCTAGGATGGAGAGTGAATGGGCCTGGGTCCTCCTCTGACTGCGTAGCCGGCCTCTGCCCTTCCCCAGCCTCCTCCACAACCTCTGGAGCCACACTTCCACTCCCTGTCGGTTGTTCCTCCTCTCTCTCTGAGTCAGTCTCCTCCAGGGGCATGACAAGGTGGGACACACCAGTCAAGCCAATATAGCATAGGAGAGGAGAATTTAAACATTAAGTGCAAATAAAGCCTTTTGGATTGAATACTAATGAAGTCAAAAGACATGTATCGGATTATATTAAAACCAGTTTTCATACCAGCTGTAACACACTGCGAGCACTGCCTGAGGGAAAATGTTTTAAACTGTTCAAAGTATCAAGTTTCCAAATAATGTTAGCACTTTTTTCTCTTCTGCTATGAACACACAAGTCTATGTGTATAAATGCTTAAAAAAAAAAACCCACAGAACCTGCAACAAATGGTAACAGATTTTCATGCTATTGCTTGTGGTGGCACTCTAGAAGTTACATGACATTCTGTTCCAGAGCTCCATATTCATCCTTCTCTACCCATCCTATAACCAATACTGGATAAGTATGAGGCATGCCCCATCTTTATTAAATTTCTTTGAGGCTTTTTTTTTTCTCCATCATTTGCTTTCAGATATATATTTTTTCCCCTGTCCCTGATTATAGGCTTTTCAGCAGCATCTGACATGCACTACTAAAAGACCAATTCTGAACTTGATGGAGCCTTGGAATATTCACAGTCTTGTGACAGTTCTTACTTTTGAAAACTTAGACCTCCCCAGATTTTAGTCTAAATGTGGTGCGTTATCTTCTCCTGTTTTTTACCACATAGAAAAGAACGTACATGAACTTGATTAGGAATGAGTTCCCAGCTTTGATCGTGGCATTCACTTTGTGTTTGGCAAAAAAAAAAAGTCCTGAAGCAAAAACTCTGTATAGTATAGCAAGATGAGCTTTACAATCTTTTGACTGCTAATAAATAGAAGGGGTTTTGTGTGAAGCCTTATATCTACAAAATAGCAGTTTTGAAGTCCGCACTCTCAAATATACAGTGCAGGCTTCTAGATGTCAAAAGAAAAGATGGTTTGCATGATTTGAGTTCCCTGTGTTTTATCAAACAATTGGGCTGTCTCCTTTTATTATGTAATTGGGTCTCTGCTTTTATTCTTCTGTAGGGTAGTGAAATGGATCTCATTGCTTTCATTGGCTGGAAGAATAAGGCTTTTGATTATAGCTGGTATTTTACAGCTATTGATCTGTGCAAACAGAAACCTTTAAATCAGTGGGTAAAATGATAACGAGTGAAGTAAAATCACTAAACAGCAAATCTCTTGTTGCTACTTCAAATTCAATATGTTTAAATATAATGGCTGTAGATTAACTCTGTGGTGCAGCTAAGGAAACTGGGTGAATGAAGAAAAAGACAAAGAGATCAGAAGAAAGAGAAGAATATACATTTCACTCCATAGGTATATACCTGATGAAATTTATGTTTTGCTTGGTTAGTTATACTTTATGGTAGTTAAATAATACTTTACGGCACTACTTTTTCTGGCTTTCTACTTGCATATAATACACTATACACTCCTGCAGGCCTAAGGAAAAGGTATTAGGGAAAGTATAATACCTAAAAACTTCTTCATTGTCCTTTCCAAACTGAGAAAATATTTTAAAACATTCTCAAACCACCAGGGTGGGTGCAATTGTATTCCTGCATTTAGTTTAATGGAATAAAACACTTTTTAAAATGGCTTTACGTGTTTATTCCTTTATTTAATCTTCAGCCTCTCTGCCAATATGCCATGAACAACAATAAAATATTATTACATTAAAATATTTTAACATCAATAATTTCCTTATTTAAATACTGCTAAAAAAATATTAACCCTGATAAAATATAGGATGATTAGAAAGAAGGAAAAATTGAGCCACCTGGGCAGATTCAAAGCCTAAGAGTAACCATTGAGAAAGCCCTGTCTTCCATCTCTACCCAAGTTGCCTTCTACATAGGTCGGTTACAAATACTTCCTGTACAAATCTGAATTTTAAGATAGTTTGTTAAGGAGAAGTCATTAACAGCATCCCATAACCTGTTGAAAATCAAATAATTCATGTCTTTTTTAGCTTCCAGAAAACCCCAGTATTTCCAAAGCTTTGTCTTTTTGTGGAGTAAGAAAGATTTTTATTGCTGAAGATGTAAATGCATATATATTTGATTGTGGAATGCAAACAGAATTTTCATGACTGAAACTCTCTCTTCTGGGCAGTTGGTTTGAGCTTGGCAATTTGGTTGCAAACGTTTTGTCACCATTTGAAGGGATATCGTCAGTGCATTTTGAATTGTGCTCGTCTGTCAGAGCGCTGGCCTTTAAATACCTTTTTTATGTAATGCGAATTGGTGTAGATGTATCACATAAAAAGGTACTGCATCACATAAAAAGGTATTTAAAGGCCAGCGCTCTGACAGATGAGCACAATTCAAAGTGCACTGATTATGTCTCTTCAAATGGTGATGAAATGTTTTCAACCAAATTGCCAAACTCGGAGCTCAGCCCAACAGCCCAACTACCAACCTGAACTACTTATATTCAAATGCGTTTCACTCTTTCTTCTTCCTAAATCAGTATCCAGTACTTGGTCATATCAGGTAGAAAAAAATCAGTATAGATATCAGTCCAATCTGGTCAATGCAATGGTGTCCTCCTTGGAATAACAACAGCAGTAGTGTCAGGGTAATGATGATTTAATAGCTGGCCAGTTGCTGTAATGCTGTGATGATGATGCAATGGTAGGAATGAGTCAGCAGGGTTATTTGACTGTTACTACTTTAAGAGTCTGTATTATAAGAGAGGCCCTACTGGAGCATATATCTCTCTCTCTCCGTGTGTTCTTCCCTGCTGTAGCTGACTGACTGATTATTTGACCTTTGGCTAGTACGTGTATGGATATTCTTTTGTAGAGATAAACCACTGTTATTACAAACCTCTACTTGATGTTATTGCCTCTGGATTGTCTCACATAGTCATACTGTGTGCATTCTGACAAGTAGCAACACTGAATATATTTCAGTGGATCTGCAGTTAATCTATCTCCCCAAACTCTGATCTAGAGGAAAAGAATTATTGGTAAACAGGCTAGAATTGACGTTACATTAGGAAAGTCAGCATTAGAGCTGCTGCTTGGAACGAATTCATATTTTAAGGCAGAAAAGTATCCAGTTATTGTACTTCTTTATGGCTGTTCATATGAAAATGATTCAGAAGAAGTATTTTGGTACACACAGGAATATAAGCACAAGATCTCTTAAAGGCAGCTACATCTTTTTTTTTCTTCCTCCATTAGCAGGTTTTCTTGCAAATTGGAACCCCAAAACTTTTTTTTTTTTTAAGAATCATATCAAAGGCATGGCTGTTTCATGTAATCTGTTCATTTTTTAGACTGCTTTTAGGAGCTGAGACTTTTTCAAGCTTATAAATACTGTAAAAATACATCTAGGAGACCTCAGGGGTAGGATTCAAATTTTTAAACAACTGGTTCTGTGGGCGTGGCTAAGTTGGTGGGCATGGCTTGGTGGTCATGTTATTGGCTGGGTGTGGCCAACTCAATATCACTCACATAGAGGCATGCATCTTCTTGCCTGGCCTCTCATGACTGTGGGGAAGTTGCAACAGTCGTAAGTATGAAAAATGGTCATAAGTCACTTTTTTCAGTGCCATTGTAACTTTGAATGGTCACTCCACACAAGCAAAGTACCAGCAAAGGAGGGGAAAAAAACTCCAGAGAAGTTCCAGAGACAGGAAGTCTAGTCCTGCCAAGAATGTAAAAAGGATTAACGGAGAGGCAGTTTCTGTAAGCAACACCAGAATGTTTCCTTCCTGCCTTCCTTACAGGATTAGGCCAGTAATTTCTTCTAACAACCGACTCTCCGAACTGCTTAAAGTGTTAACAACTGGTTCTAGCAAATAGGTGTGAACTGGTAGAATCCCTCCCCTGGGAGATCTCCAAACCAGGGGTGAGCTGCTACTGGTTTGCACTGGTTCAGGAAAACCAGTTGTTAATTTTATGACCAGTTCGGTGAGCTGGCAAATCCCACTCCTGGCTGACCCTGCCCACTCCATCCCGCCCCTCCCAGGAATCCCTGTGTGGCCTGTCTTGGATCGTAGGAAAATGCAGGGTCCATGTGGGGGCTCAGGGAGGGCGAGAAATGGGCCTCCTGGAAGTTCTAGAAAGCCGGAAGTGGGCTCATTTCTGGCCTCCAGAGAGCCTCCGTATGCCAGGGAGGCCATTTTTGCTCTCCTGGAGGCTTGAGGAAAACCTATGGAGTCCAGTGGGTGTGAAAATGGCTTCCTGGAGGCTCAAGGAAAGCCTCTGGAGTTTGGGGAGGGCAAAACCAGCCCCCCCATGGCCCATTTTTGCTCCCACAGTGGTGCAGGAGGCTGATTAGGCCATGCCCACTGTTGTAGTTGAGCAATGAGAGGCTGAACCAGGGCATGGATGCAACAATACTTTATTTAGGAAATAAAGGACTGAACGTGCTTGCCAAGCCTGGAACTGGCTCGCAGCGATCAGCGACTGGTCGAACCCCGCAGCCTGCTTTTATAGCCGGCTGCTGGGGGAAACCAGCCAATGAGGGACAGCAAACGCCCCCGCAGCGTGAGCGGACCTGAGTGGGAACTCTTGCAAGTTCCAGGGACATAACACCCCTTCCCCCCAGATGCGAACACGCATAGTCATTTAAATAGGCGGGTGGTCTGTGCTGGCGCCCTGAACGGTGCAATTCAGGTGGGTTGTCAAGTAACTCGGAGTCTGTGATGGCAGGTTGGACCGGTGGGACATCGCGAACTTGCTCATCGGTTTGCGTTGGCTCAGGAGTCGTAGAGCTGGTCGATGGAGATGCGTCTTCGTCTGCTGATTCGGGTTGGTCGGTCACAAGACGGTCACGGTCCAAGTCTGGACTCCCCGGCTCGGCTGGAGGTGGTGTCGGGTCACCGGTGCTGGCGTTGATGTGTGGTTGATGCATCGGTCTTGGACTGATCTGCGCCCAAGCGTCAACGTTGGTGTAGGTACCGTGGCGCCTCCGTAGCTGGTCCAGGTGCCTTTTCCAGATGCGGCCATCCTCCAGTCTGACTCGGTACGACCTGGGGCCGGTGATGGTCACGACCTCTCCTGGGATCCCTAAGGGGTCTCCAGCGTAGTTCCTCGCGAACACAGGTTCCTGTAAGACAAAATGTCTAACCCCCGACGTTGAGGCGAGGGGGGAAGTCAGGGCAGTAATTAGGGTGAAGCCTGTCCAGCACTGTTCGCAGGCGTCTACCCATCAGGAGTTCAGCCGGTGATTTATTGGTGACTGTGCATGGGGTTGAGTGCTGGCTCAGAAAGAAACGGGATAGTCTGTGGTGCCAGTCCTCCTTGCTGAACCTTGCTAATGCTTCTTTAGTGGTCCTAAGGGCTCTCTTTGCCAACCCGTTGCTGGCAGGATGAAAGGGAGCCGTGAAGATGTGGCAGATGCCCAGGATAGCAGCGAAACGACTGAACTCGGCTGAGGCAAACTCTGGGCCATTGTCGGAAACAATAGAGTCCGGTAACCCGTGTGTTACGAACAGGCGCGTCAACACCTTGGTAACCGCTTGCGTGGTGGTCGTAGATAGTTGGGCCACATCAATCCACTTTGAGTAAGAATCCACGACCACTAAAAACATTTTGCCGTGAATCGGGCCCGCCAAGTCAATGTGGATCCTGGACCAAGGTGCGCTGGCGCTTTCCCACTTTGTGGGGGAGGTGATTGGAGGGGATGGTCGTGATTCTTGGCAGGGATGGCAAGAGCTTACCCATCTGATGATGTCATCGTCGAGGCCTGGCCACCAGACGTAGCTGCGTGCCAACGCCTTCATCCTGACGATGGCAGGGTGGCCCTCGTGTAATGCCTCCAAGACTCGGGTGCGTAGAGAGGTCGGGATGACCACCCGGGTGCCCCACAGCAAACAGCCCTGCAAGCTCGACAACTCCTGTTGACGGGTCTTAAAAGGCGTGAATTTGGTTTCAATATTATTTCCCGGCCACCCCCTCCCCACCCAGTCCAGTACCTGGGCGATCGTTTTGTCTGCCTTGGATTTGGAGGCGATGTCAAGGGCAGTGATGGGAAGGTCGAGCTGGGTGACCTCGAAGATGGCGTGGACCGGGGCAGGGTCTTCAGCTGGAGCAGGCAGGGGGCAGCGGCTGAGGGCGTCTGCGTGGGATAATGTTTTCCCTGGACGATGTATGAGTTTATACGAGTACGCTGCTAGGAAAAGGGTCCACCTCGTCATCCTGGGAGACAGCACTTGGGGAGTCTGTTTGTCTCCTGCTAGGAGACCTAGGAGAGGCTTGTGATCCGTGACTAGCTCGAAAAAGTGGCCAAAAAGAAATTCATGAAATTTCTTCACTGCTGCGACAGCTGCTAAAGCTTCCTTGTCGATTTGACTGTAATTGCGCTCTGTGGCAGAGAGCGTCCTGGAAAAAAATGCGATGGGAGCCTCGGAGCCATTGGGGAGCCTGTGGCTTAACACTGCCCCAATTCCAAAAGGGGATGCGTCAGCTGCCAGTACTAATGGAAGGTTGGGGTCAAATTGAATAAGGACTGCCTCTGAAGTGAGTAGTGACTTGACTGCGCGAAAAGCGGTGTCTTCCTTGTGTCCCCAGTGCCAAGATGATTTTTTATCCAAAAGTCTGTGCAGGGGTTCTGCCACTGATGCCTTGTGGGGCAGGAATGATGCGTAAAAATTCAATAATCCCCAAAAGGCCTGCAGTTCTGCTTTGGAGGTTGGTGTGGGTGCCTCGTGAATTGCCTTAACCTTGGACTCCAGGGGGTGAATGCCTGAGGCGTCAATTTTATAACCCAGAAAGTCCACCTGTCTAGTGGCAATGGCGCATTTTTCCCTTTTTAACTTGAGGCCATGCTGTCTGAACCTCTCTAGCACTGCTCGAACTCTCTGGAAGAGTTGGGGTCTGTCCCTGGCCGAGACCAAAATGTCATCGAAGTAGGGTACTACCCCAGGGAGGCCCTGCAATATCCGCTCCATAAGGGATTGGAAAATGCCTGGAGCAACACTTACGCCAAATTGGAGACGCTTGCATCGGAAGGCACCCCTGTGGGTGACAATTGTTTGAAGTTCGGCTGTTTGATTGTCAACAGGGAACTGTTGATACGCTTGAGACATGTCCAATTTGGCAAAAATGTTGCCAGGTTCAAAAGTGTGTAAAAGATGTTGGATGACGGGTACTGGGTAAGTGCTAACTTGTAAAATGCGGTTAATTGTGGTTTTGTAGTCCGAGCAAATTCTCAGGCTACCGTCTTTTTTGAGGGGTGTGACAATGGGCGTCTCCCATTTGGCGAAATCTGTTGGCTCAATGACCCCTTGTTTTAATAATTTATCCAGTTCCGCATCTAATTTAGGCCGAATAGCGAATGGAACTCTACGAGGTTTCAACCGGATTGGGACTGCTTGGGGGTCGACTGAGAATGAGATAGGGGTACCGTTATAACACCCCAGCTCATTGCTGAATACGTCTGAGTAGTCAGCGAATAAAGAGTCAGTGTCAGAGGTTGAGACCGCATGGACTCCTGTTAACCCTAGGCCGAGGTGGGGGAACCAATCAAGTCCCAAAAGTGTAGGGAGGTTGCCGCTAACTACCACTAGAGGTAGGTGGCCTTTGAAAGTTTTAAAATTAACAAGAAACTTGCCTCTGCCGATTACAGGAATGATCGTCCCCTGGTAGTCCTTCAGGCTAAGCTGGCACTTCTGGAGCCGGTTTCTGGATAGACTGGGCTGTAGTTTCTTGAGGGTGCTCCAAGAGATAATTGAGAGCGCTGACCCCGTGTCAACCTCCATGCGGCAAGGTTTACCTTCTAATAAAACGGATAGAGAGATTTTACTAATGGTATGGCAAGCGTGCTTAGCATGGTGGCGGGTGCGACAGTTCAATACTTGCCTTTGGGGTCCAGAATGTGAAAAAGAAGGGACCCTTTGTGCCGAGTTGTGAGCGGCTTGACAGACTCTGGCGATGTGCCCCTTTTTGTGACAATTGTTGCAGGTGGCTCCCTTGAATTTGCAGGTGGTCCTCAGGTGAGATCCACCACAGGATAGGCACAGGGTGATGTGCTTGGATGGACTGATGCTTTCTTGCTTGGCTCCTACCTGCGGGTGTCTGGTGTGGGCGAGGCGGTGGATGTCGGCCGCATCACTGGGGTCCTCCTCGATGACCACCTCTTCAGAGTGGACGGAAACTGCAATTTGTTTGGAGACAGGACCTTGGATCTCTGTGGCTGAGTGTGCTGCCAGCTCCGCTGCCAGGGCTTCCTCGACGGCTTGAGCGAGGTTGAGGTCCTTCCTGGCGAGTAGGCGCCTTTGGAGGTGAAGATCCTTGACCCCACAGACTAGCTGATCTAGGAGCATGTCATCCAGGTAGCTCCCAAACCCACAATGGAGTGCTGCAGTCCTGAGGGCAGCCATGTACTGGTTGATAGTTTCTTTGTCTGATTGCTTCCTCATATGGAAGGTGAACCGCCTGGCAATCTGTGAGGGTCTAGGAGAATAGTGGTTAGTAAGGATTTCTAACAGTTCTGTCCAGGGGACGTTTTTTTAACTCACGTGGAGCCACGAGTGCTGTGGCAGTATCAAAGATGATGGCTCCGCAGTAGATCAGGAAATATGATTTTTTTCGGTGCTCCCCTGCATCAGCCAGCCCAATGGCGTCGATGTAATGGTTAAAGCGATTCTTGTATGACTCCCATTTCTCCTCATCCGGCTTGAACGATGGGAAGACTGGGTTGGAATTCATGTTGAGAATCTAGTGGCTAGCTGCTTTGGAATCTCTCTGGGACAACAATGGAGGCAAGAAAAAAACTCTTGTGCCTAGGCAGGCAAGTGATTACAGCTCTGGGGGGGGGCTCCGCACCTCCCGCTCTCTCTCTGGGTTTACACGCGGTAAGCGGCAACGGCCGTTTGGCAGCGCTTTGAAGTTGGCGCCTGCGTTGGCGTCAGTGATTTCAAAAGAACACAGCACCGCGCTGTGTTCTGTATAGAAATTCAAACGACAGCCGTTTGAATTTCGCGCCCTTTTGTTTTGAGCGGCTGTGGCTCGCAGCGCTACACTTTCCCTGTAGCTGGCTAACTAGCGGCTACAGACGCTTTCTCACTCTCACTTGTTCGCTGACCGCTCTCTCTGGCTGCGGATCAGCGTTCGCTCTCGCTGCCTGCTGATCGTTCTCTCTGGCTGTGGATCAGCGGCTAGTGATTCAGCGGTTGCATTTTGCCTCTGGTAGCCATCCCATCCTCGTCGCCAGTGTTGTAGTTGAGCAATGAGAGGCTGAACCAGGGCATGGATGCAACAATACTTTATTTAGGAAATAAAGGACTGAATGTGCTTGCCAAGCCTGGAACTGGCTCGCAACGATCAGCGACTGGTTGAACCCCGCAGCCTGCTTTTATAGCCGGCTGCTGGGGGAAACCAGCCAATGAGGGACAGCAAACGCCCCCGCAGCGTGAGCGGACCTGAGTGGGAACTCTTGCAAGTTCCAGGGACATAACACCCACCATGGCCACACCCACATAGCACCCGAGCAGAAAACCAGTTGTAAAAAAAAATTAAAGCTCACCCCTACTCCAAACGTATATTTCTTCTTTTTAAAAATATTATTTTTCCTGGCTAACCAAGAGATAAGACTAAAACATAAAGAAATTAAATGAGCTTTGAGACCACAGATACCTTTTAAGACTGAGGCCTTAAATTTGAATTATGTGTAAATTATTATTAAGGAGAAGGAGGAAAGAGTCAGCCATGAGTCAAGTCATGAGACAAGTCATGAGACATTTCTAAAGTAATGCAAATTTAAGATCTAAGATATAAAGAAGTAACCAATAAGTGTGTTTGTTTTGTCCTTTATTGGAATCCATCATTCACACAGTTTAAGAAAATATGTGATGTTGAAAACGTACTCGCTCTATATTTAGAATACATTTTTAAATTCACTTTAGAAATAATGTTAGTAGTCTTTAAAAAGTAAAACTTTATTTGCAATGAAAGCTTCTGAAACCATTCATAATTTCCCAAAAGGAAACTAATAGAAAAGGAGTAAAATAGCTTAGTTTCCTTTTCTGGTCATGTTTTTAGCCATAAGAGATCAAGTTAATTAACTGAGCTTCACATCTTACTTTTATTTTAAATAAAGCAGCCCTCTCAATAGTCTGAACATTCTTTGCTTGAATATGGATAGCAGGAGGTTGTAAAAGATCAGGTGACATGTAAAAGTTCTCTAGTAATTAGAGATCAGTCTCTCATATTGCGATGTAGAATTTTTTGCTTATTCTTCCATGACAAACTATTTCAGCTGAGAAACTTCTAACATGAACTGCTCATCTCAGTTATTGCCATAACTTTTCTAAAGGATAAAGTTAGAATTTGACTTGACCATTCAGAAAAGGAAAAGTTCCACATTACAGATTACAGATTAATAGAGTTGGAAGGGACATTGCAGGATGGTCATCTAGTCCAACCCCCTGACCAGGAGACTGTTTGGTAGAACTTTATTGTTGGGAGCATGATCTTTCTTCATTAACCACTTGTCCTTCATCTGATAGACAAATTCATTGATAACTCATGGAAAAACTGACCGGGATTTCGCATGTTCAGGATTTACTGATAAATTAAGATGAATGGGTTATGTTTTCTTCTCTTCTTCTCTCTCTCCCTCTCTCTCATATTAGACCAATGAAAGAGTACATTTTTTTTCATAAAAAAAATACCTTAAACAGATATACATAAATTTCAAGTAGCTTCATATTTGCATGAGTCCTAAGTCAAAATATACTGAGATAAAGTCCATATCAACATAATGTGGTATGATACTTTTCAGGAGACTCATTAAAATATTGAAAAATCAGGAAAAGAAATACTAACTAGCTAAAATACTAACAAACTAATCTGCCACACCTTCCTTCCTTCCTTCCTTCCCTCCCTCCCTCCTTCTAATATAGCTAATGTTATAGTCAGCAATTGTAAAACAAAACAAAACAATAGCTTCTGGAAATATGGTGAAAACAATGGAAGTAGTTATATAGAGGAATTATTCTGTATTTTTCAAATTACTTTAACCAAAACACTATTTACATTCTTAAACTCAGAGGTGGTATTCAGCAGGTTCTGACCAGTTCTGGAGAACCAGTAGCAGAAATTTTGAATAGTTTGAGAACTGGCGAATACAACCTCTGACTGGTCCTGACCTCATCTATTCTCTGCCTTCCGAGTCCCAGCTGATTGGTTGGGTCTTCTTTTGTTGGCCTGCACAGGAGAATGGAGCTGGAAAGCAGATTAGTGGGGAGGGGAGAGAATGAGGATTTTGCCGTTACTTTCCCCTGGAGACAGGTGGGAATGGAGATTTTACAGTAACCTTCGCCTACCATGCCCACCAAGCCATACCTACCAAGCCATGTCACGGCCACTGAGCCACACCAACAGAACCGGTAGTAAAAAAAAAATGAATCCCACCACTGCTTAAACTGTCTGTATGTATATGATTCTATGCATTCATGTCAGAAGCTATGAAACAGTTGAGATAAATTGATGTTAAAATGAGAACAACTTGCAATGGGGAACATGGTAAAAGATGCGATAAATGTCATCATGTAATTGTAGCCTTTGAAAGGAAAATACGGGGGAGAAGGAGTGGGGTGGATGCTGTGCCAGAAAATTATTTCTGATTTTTCTTGTCATAACACTAGATACGTGCCAAAGTTAAGTAGTATAGAACTTGCAGACAAATATATGTTAAATTGTTATTATTAATTTACTTAGAAAAAAGGGGGAAATACTGTTTAGTGTATGTCAATTATCTTATTCTATGTCCCTCAAAAATGGCATGTAGCTAAATTCTTTTGGGAATTTAGGGTAGGCAGCTCAGAGTTCTGTAACTATCAATTTGTGAAATACCTTTTTCCTCCATTTTCCATCTAACACGAATATGTGTTGTATAATATTTTTACAGGCTTTTTGAAAAGAGAGCGTTAACTGGTTAAGGTAGAAAAGAAAGCACATATGAGGCGATCACAAACACTAAACATTCATCTTTTTGAATATTCAATTCATTGGTTCTGGATGAGTTTGCCAACTAATAGATTAACAGAATGACATAATTGGAAAGGACCTTGGAGGTCTTTTAGTCCAACCCCATCCTCAGGCAGGAAAACCTATAACATTTCAGATAAATAGTTGTCCAACGTCTTCTTAAAAACTTCCAGTGTTGGAACACCCACAATTTCTGGAGGCAAATTGTTCTACTGATAATTGTTCTAACTATCAGGGAATCTACTAAAATTTACTTTAAAAATATCTGTAGACTATATCACATCAAGAGAGATTTATTCTGCTTAAAAGTACTATTTTAGGATCACAATTATATTGTTTCACCTACGCAATGGCAGTCAAGTTTGAGAAATGAACTTTTAACAATTGTAGGCAAATCAGTTCATTTCTTCAGCTACTGTAATTCTGTCCAGCAAAATGTGGAAATGTGAAGCTTTCAGAATGGCTATCAATATAATTAAAGCAAGTAGAACAGTTCCAATGTCAATTCCAAAACACCATTCTGTAGGAATGACCTTAAGACACAAAGGGAAGAGCCACAGACCAGGCAATATTCAGACAAGTGGCATCTAAGTTCATAGAAGGAATGGGGTGATGATAAATGTCTTATAAGGGACCCTGCCTACTTTTTTAGACCATACTTTCAAAGCGGGGTTATATTTTTCTAGACTTTCAATATTTTCTTAATGTAGCATCACAATAAAACTAGAACATCTGGGTACAGTGTGCTTCTTGTCTGGACTAGGTCACAAGGGAGAGAGAAAGAGAGAGAGAGAGAGAGATTAACACATTACTATGCATCAGAAAATTTTGAGTCACTGAATCAAAGTATATGAATATGTCACATATAACTTCATGGTTATGATCAGCATGATTATGTTCTATTTAGACAGATAATATATATGTGTATAATATGTGTGTGTGTGTGTGTGTGTGTGTGTGTATTCTTCCCCCCCCCCCTTTTTACAGTTGTAAAACCTTTGAAGGAGCTTGTCAGGCTTTTGAACCAGTTCTACATGCTTAGTATCATTTTTGTTGTCTTTGGAATTGCAGTACTCATATACAACCTCCAGTGTTGAAAGTTCAGTTTTATGTACAAAAATGTTAGGCCTGACTCATATAATAAGCTTGATCAGATTTTTCAAACATTACAATCCATGACAAGTAAAGCCGCCATGTGCTTTTGGCTTTATTCACTTTCTCAATTTTCAATTTCTTTAATATTGCCAGCTACAATTTTCAAGTTTTTCCCTCCTCCCCTCTTTGGTGCTAATGACATGTTAAACTTGTGTGTTGCTCATGTCAACACAATTGGGAGCACAGTGGATCGTCTTTGCACTAGATATGGGCTCAATATGTGACCACACTCGGATCAAATGCCATTTTCATTTGATAAATGCCATGCTACAAATGCTATCCAATATATATATATTTTAAGAATACAAGATGCCAGATTACAAATTTCACTTATTGAGTTTTTCTTTTTCTCTGTGCCATTGTATCTCATTGTGCCATCAGCTGTTCCTTCCTCTGCTAATTAATTAGCTAGTATTGAGTATGACCAGCCAGAAACCTGACATAATACCACTGATGAAGGGTCCTTTTATCCCTAAATATCAAAGCCAATCTTCTGTCAAGCCCTCAGAGTCTGAAATGCAAGCTGCCTCAGGCATTCAAACCCCACCCCTCCTTCCCTCCCACAATCCCTCCTGGGATCTCTGCACCTTGCTAAAGTGTATGAGTTATAAACAGGCAGCAAGATGCTGAATTCACACGAAAGGTTTGACCACTGCTACACACATTCAGTAGAGAGAGGATCTGAGTTTCACAAGAACACCGTTCTCTTGTAGAAGAAACCCTAGCATCTGGCTTGTGTACCATGACCCTAATGTTAACTAACCATAACGTTATATTTTCCTTGATTTGGCATTGTAAATTGTCAGCTCACCTTAGAAATTTGCCTTGTCTACTTAAGTCTTACCTACAATTAATCCTGTTTCCTGTTGTCTTGCTGTCAGGACCAACATCTCTGGTGTTCTGCCATTGTGCTAAGTGGTGGTGGGGAGGATGGCATGCTTGGGATTTTTCCAATTCTGCTGTTTGCTTGGAAATAAGAATGGGAGACTGTCTTCAGAGATGGGATGGACTTCTTCCCAGCTGGTTTTCATCAGTTTTCAAGGGCATCACACCCTGAGTGTGAACTGTTATCTGTCTAGCAACACAGCATTCTCAAAACGTCTTCTCAGCATTACATTGGCTGCCAGTGGATTGGCTCAGGTGGTTGGGATTGGAAAACTGAGATAATTCCTTTGTGCTTTGCATGGGAATTTCAGATTCCACCTGACTTTACTGCATCCAGTTTCTCTCAGTAAAAGTTCTTCTGATTCAGCTCAGTGGATTCAAGAGTCTTGCTTTCCTGAGAGCCAAGTCTGACATTTGCTGTTAGAATTTGCAAAAGCAAGACTTCCCCTTAATGCTCCCTGTATCTAAAAGCTGTGTCTGGCTTCTGAAGAGGTGCTAAAAACAGGATACAAAACCTTACTAGCATCCAAGAAAACCGAATGTTCAGTGTGAAAAAGCATACGAACACAACACATTGAACATGCTTGATTTCAGCATCCCATAAAATCAAATTAAAATGTAAGATATATTTTTATTTTCAGACCAGGAATGGATACCTCTTATATTATGCTCACCATCATTTATTTCATTCTTGACATTTAAGAGACTGTTGTGTTATGTTTCCCTCATATCAGCACTCCTTCCATAAAGGTGTCCAGCTGAAACTGGCAGGATTAATGTCTTCTAAAGAAACTGCCATCCCTTATATTTTCAGTCCTTTGAAAACCGAAGCAGGTGTTTTATTATTTCCTCAGATAACTATTTCAAAATGAATCTTGAAACTCCCTAAATTGCATAGGTTTGCCTTCTGATTTAAACATGCTTTCTTTGAATCCCAGATCTTGAGTTCAAGTAAAATCAAAATTGACTTGTTCAGGATAACTCTATTTTTACTTTTGTATGGGTGATTTTCAGGTTGTTCCCTATCCACTGAGCCATTGCTTCTTCTTATCAGTAGAGAAGAAGTACTTTAATAAATGTCCATCTCCTATTCATGCAAGGCAAAGTAAATAACTAATTTGAAGGAATGGATTTGAATGATACTCTCTAGCTTCACTCTATCTGGTATAGAAAGCAAACAAAATGAAGTAGGAAGTAAAAGCAATAAAACTTTGACCAACTATTTTTGCATGTTAAAAGCAGCACATGTTTGCTAGTATGGTTTTGTATTTACATATTCCAAAATTAATAAATTCCTTCCTTCTTCACACATAGCCTCCAATAATCCACCTCTTTGTATGAAAAACATTTTTTGCATCATGTTGTTGATAACCATTTAATTTGTAAACTAACCACATTAAGCAAAACTATTAAACATTGTACTGTATTGTTTAATACTAATGCACACTTTGTAAAGCTATGAGAAAGATTAGCTATAAGTTATTCATTGAAAAGTCAACTATATAGCAAAAAAAGTGATAGGAATTTATTGATCTGTTGGCTATTATTGATTGTTGTACTGCTGTATTGTCTTACATGGAAGTCTAATCTCATGTTAATAATGTTCCTTTTTCCCTTTGTTTTTTTTTTAAGGCAAAAAAAATTCCAGCTATTCTCTTTGAAATCAACAATATAAGCAGTATTGTTATTTCACTGGAAACTAACTTCTACAGATCATTGAAGAGATCAAGGATAGCTGCTTTTCAAGAGAGAGATTGGTAACCATCCTGTCTTCTCCTAGCAGTGTTATTCACCATCTTCATTTCACGTTTGTTTAACACTGTGGCATTTCAATTATCCATCATCACTGTTCTCTCTCCTTCTTCTTCTGATAGAGGTTTAGGCACTTATTAATAACATTTTCAATATGTTCCTATTTGTGTATGTATTGCTTGTTCTTGAGCAACCTTCTCCCTCCCCCAGCTGTTTGAAATACTTTTTACAATGTGGGTTTGCTGTAAAATAATGACTGAAGTCATTTGGGAGAGCTTCTACTATATATGCAAGTGTGTGGGCCACCATTGTGCTGTTGGTATTATAACCCTTTCAAAGGATGATTTTCCATTCTATCCTCATGGCCAATCAAAGGGAATTTGATTCCGGTTTGGACAATTGGCTAAAATTAAATTGCTGCACTAAGGATTTGGCACAGCTCATTTTTTGAAGGTAAATTTTCTCAGTCTGGAAATGTACTTTGAAAAACAAAAAATCCAATTTTGCTTTTGTTTTGGTGTTAAGACTGGAAAATTGGAGATTAGCAATTGATTCTTGATTGAGATAATCCAACTGATCCACAAATGCTAACAAGAGCTGTCTGTTTAGATTTATAGCAATAGGCCATCTGCATATTTTAATCAACTTGCTCTTCTGAAATATTATACATTTAATGTACTCCATTTAATAGTTTCCTAAGGAAGATATATGAAATTATCATATTTAGAAAAACTATGCCAGAAAGCTCAGGACAATCAAAACAATTGTCCATATTTTATTCCATTAAAATTATTAGAAACATATACCGTATTTATCGGCGTATAGCACGCACTTTTTCCCCCTGAAAATAGGGGGCAAATGATGTATGCGTGTTATACGCCGATGTCCCGTTCCCAATAGTGCCTAGCGGCGGCGCAGCGTCGTGACGCTGCGCCCGCCGCATATTAAAGGGAATGCGTGTTATACGCCTGTGCGTGTTATACGCTGATAAATACGGTACATTGAGAGAATGAAAACACACACATTACTTCCCCCCACACAATAAAATTATCAATATCTTTTTATTTTCTATATGAGCATAAACACACACACACACACACATTATATGAAGTTTGCTCACAACAATAGCACTTAGACTTATATACCACTTCACAGTGCTTTTACAGACCTCTCAAAGTGGTTTACAGAGTCAGCATATTTCCCCTAACAATCTGGGTCCTCATTTTACCAACCTTAGAAGGATGTAAGGCTGAGATAACCTTGAGCCTGGTGAGATTCAAACTTCAGGCAGTTGGCAGTTGGCAGTTGGCAGTTGGCAGTCAGCAGAAGTAGCCTGCAATACTGCATTCTAACCACTGCGCCACTGCAATGACACAAGATTTGTTGATATTTTTAATCCACTTGATATATACCTGTATGTGTAGGCATGGATTGTTTGCTTTTGTAAATAACCCAGAATAGGGTTTTTTCAAACAACATAGACCATTTATAAAATAAAATAGTTTAGTCTTTTATATAAGATTAGTCACCAAAATAAAGATAGAATTGGATTTGAACTGACATTAGGGGCATTAATTACAGAGACAAAGTGGTAAAGACATTCTATATACATATGTGAGAAAGAATTGCTATATTAATAAGCTATTGTTCCCATTATATCCTCACTATAATCTCATGAAGTGTGTTGTGTTAAGTATTATTGACTAGAACAAAGTCATTAAATGAACACTGTGATTCATTGTGTCGAGACATAATTTGCTATGTTTTATCCATTACATCTCACCATTCTGATCATTATCACATACCATTAATTTTCTTTGTCCCTTTTCCTATATCCTTTGTTTCAGAACGATTTTTCTTCTTCAGCACTAACTAATGTAAGGGTAAGGAGAGGGCCCTTGAATGTCAGGAACTGTCAAAGTCACTGCTTTCTACGCAAGACCAGTTGAAAAAAAGCCAAAATGCTGTGCTTAAGTAATTCCTGCTCATGTGTGATAGTACCATCACAAACTACTGCTGATAAGACCTTTCTACTTCACTGCACCACAAAGTATTTCATGCATTTTATATTTGTGTTCGAAATCACCAGTCCAGTGCATTATCTTGGAGTTTGAATATATCTGAAGGACAATGTGTCTCCTCACATCTCTTTGTAGTGGTTACAGTCTTCAAGATTAATTACTCTTAACTGGGCTAGTGGCATTCCGTTCTTTTTTATTTCAATGACACCAAAGGCCAGATTCCAGCACATTGCAGGAAGAAGTTGGAGCTAGTCTTTGCTGAAACAGTCAGGTAAATAATGAATGTGATTCAAAAATTTACAGAAGGGGTGCCAACTTTTGGAAGAACTTTACTTAGCCTTTAATCAGAATACTGGGAATTAGATTCCAAATTGTAGAAGAAGAAGAAAGTGAGGTCAAATCAGAGCAATAGACTATTTAATTTAAATCTAACCTGAAATCTATTAAATGATATTAATAAGATTATTTCCTGTGCATTCTATCATTCGTTCCCTTTGGTCAGTTTAGAAGCAAGAATTTGTTGGTATCTCTTGAAGGTCCTTTAGGGGCTGCTTGTGACCTCTATGCCTCTAAATTGGTATTGCTACTGAAGTTTTCTATTTAATTTTATGATATTTAAATCAAAGGACAAAATCTCTGAATCCAGTTGCATGTACGTAAACTATATGCGTATCTCTGTATGTGGAGAGGAATATAAAGAATAACAGAGTGGGAAGGGATCTTGGAGGTATTGTAGTCCAAATCCTTGCTCAAGTAGGAGAACATATACCAGTGTTGGTGAAACTTTTCAGCATCGAGTGCTGAAATGGGAGCACCCATGCATGTGGAAAGGAGCATAAAAAACTGGAAGAATAGCTCCCTGGTGTGCGGGAGCACTAGAAACCACCTGGTTTTCTGGTTTCTGGCATGCATGCATGCATGAAGAACAGCTGGCTGGCAAGCATGTTCATGCCGGAAACTGGAAGCTCAGCTTCCTAGTGCATGCATGCATGCCGGGGAGCTGCTCTTCTGGTTTCCAGCGCTCCCACATGCATGAAGTTCCTGAAGAACTACGGACGACGCCTGGCGTGCCTGGAGAGATGGCTTTGCATGCCATAGGTTCACCATCATGTCCCTATACCATTTTAGACAAATGGCTGTCCAGTCTCTTCTTAAAAGACTTCAATGTTGGATCACACATAACTTCTGAAAACAAGTCATTCCACGGGTTAATTGTTCTTAATGTTAGGTAATTTCTCCTTAATTCTAGGTTGCTTCTCTTTTTTATCAGTTTCTATATATTGCTTCAAGTCTTGCCTTCTGGTTCTTTGGAAAATAGGTTGACTTCTTTGTGGTGTGTGTGTATATGTATATATGTGTTTTGCATGTAATATGATTAATATAATATAATATAATATAATATAATATAATATAATATAATAATATAATATAATATAATATAATATAATATAATATAATATAATATAATTAATATAATATAATATAATTAATATAATAATATAATATAAATGGCTAGAGGACGAACTTTTAATTACCTCATGAAATTCTTGAAAAATCTTGTTTTCCTTTATCTCTTGAGGTTTATTCTAATCTTATAAACTTAAAGAGAAAATAAAAAATAGTTCTTTTTTTAAATGATGTTTAAAAAAGCTATGGGACAGTGAAGTATCACCTGTGTTGGACCTTCTGTATTATTTTTCCATGTATTCTCTTTCCTACAGGTTTAAACGGTTACAGAAACTGGGCATGGCTGGTCTAGTGAAAAGAAGAACCAGGGGAGACATGATAGCAGTCTTCCAATATTTGAGGGGTTGCTACAGAGAGGAAGGGGTCAAGCTATTTTCTAAAGCACCCAGAGGCCAGACAAGGAACAATGGATGGAAACTGAACAAGGAGAGATTTAACCTGGAAATAAGGAGAAACTTTCTGATAGTGAGAACAATCAACCCATAGAACAGCTTGTCCTTGGAAGTTGTGGGAGTGCCATCACTTGAGACTTTCAAGAAGAGATTGGACTGTCATTTGTCAGAAATGGTGTAGGGTCTCCTGCTTGGGTGGTGGGTTGGACTAGATGACCTATAAGGTCCCTTCCAACCCTGATTATCTGTTAACTTTTTCTACATGTCCCACATTTTGAAATTCTAAAAGAAGATAATTTGTGCATATTTTGTCGGAGACTCATTTGCTTTATCAGTATTCAGTCATTTCATTAACCTTTAGGTTTCAAGTGTACAAAATCTGTTTTTAATTACTTTACTCTTTCAGAGGCTTTGAGTCCTCCAAAAAGCTGCCTTACTGATTAGTGGTATACACCTGGTCCTTGCTAAGAAGATTGATAACTTATTCACATATTTTCCAGACTTCTTGTCCTTTTAAAAGGTTTTATGGGGCCCCAAGATATGAAACATTTGGCTGCAATTCTTTGACCTAACGATGGTTTTTTGGAGTATGCATAGAGAATGCTCTTCCTAGAGAATATTCTTGTTGTCATTGGATCGAGTAATGAGATTAAGCTGTTTACTTCAAAGTCTTCCTCTCTGGAATGCAATTTTTACATGACTTAAGTCAGGAGAAGTCACTTGTTAATAGCAATGAAAGCACGCTCACCATCTGTTGCATGTACCATTTCTTTTTATTATCTGAAATTGACAACAGGCAGAAAAAAAAAATATGGATATTATAAATGCTAAAACTTTCATGCCATCACTCCTGTGATTTGCTATGCGGGAAATTCACTCTAGCTTTAAAAGCAGAACCACTTTGTTTTGCAGATTTGAAACACAAATTAACTGTGCAGGAACACATGGACTAATTAAAGCTAGAACTTAAAGTTGGGTATAAAATTCTGTGAAATTGGCCACTTTATTTCATGAAGATGATTTGCCCACCCTGGCAGGGCTGAACATCAGTTGCCAGGGGCTCATCTATTTCTTTTGATTCTGAATCAATTCAGAATCTTTGAAAGCAGCTATTTAGCAGCATTTTTAATGGGGAAAAAAGTTATACTTTTCTGAGTGTTAAAAAAGGGGGGCTTCCATATCAAAGTTAGCAAGTGGGAAATGTTATTAAAAGAGGCAACATTGATGAAAAGTGGCAAGTATGATTCAGAACGGTTTATTTCAAAGCCAAATATTCTTTATACTAAAGTTCTTTATGTGTGGTTACTTTGTCTGGGTAATTGTTTACGAGAATAAAACAGTTGCTGTATTTGCAAAAGAAATTCTGTGTAAGCAATTCACCATACCTAATTGTGGGAAGCACCGTCCCCCCTCGCCCCCAAAGAATAAAATATTTTGGGAAATATTAAAATAAAGGCAGGATAAAAAATTTCCCCTAAAGGAGAAATTGCGGGGAGGGATCTTAAGGAAGGCAGAAACCAGCTCCAGTTTCCCTGCCCCAAGCAGAAACTGAGGAGGCCAGCTTTTAGAAATGCAGATTTGGGTCAGACAGAAACTCCAGATAAGCAACAAACAAAAGGTCGACAAAATTAGCTCAGACAAACACTTAGGACAGTGAAACCTTTTTGGCACCAAAGCGCAAGTGTGCACACATAACCAAAGTACAACATTCACATGCCCCCACATGTGTGCATGCCCCACATTAGTGCACGAGCCCCAGTGCTTGTGTGCATCCGCTACTCATGTGCCCCAACACCTGTGCATGCATGGCAGAGAACCAAAGACCAGTTGTATTCCCCCAGAGAGAGTTCGGCTTGCTAGAGGTTTACCATCACAGACCTAGGATTTACATTTCCCCTTTTGTTTATAGAGCCAGCCATGACCCCTGGGAATCCAAAAGGTATAAAAACCCACCCACTCACACAACTCCATTTTGTCAGCTGCCCCAGAACCACAAACCCTGGTAGTTCTGTTCATCAATAAATGGACCTTGTTTTCAATCAGCCTCTAACCTCCATTTTACTGTATTTCCAGTGTCTTTCTCCCAGCTTGGAACTGAACCAGATAGATTTTCCTTTCAACGTGATCATTTTGTTTATTTTAAATAACCTGCCCTCTTCACTGAAAAAAAAAAAAGCTAAAATAGTCAAATTAAATGAATACACATAGTGTTTAATAAACTTATAAAATTCAGTTTATCTCAGGCTATGTGCAAAAAGACTCAAGGGGCTGAAATGCTGCCTACGTCCCTTTACAAATCGTAGAACTTGGTGAGACTTACATCTATGTGTAATCATTCATAGGTTTGCATGATGCTTAGCTTTTTTTGTCAAGTTATACTAGATGTGGAAGAAGGAAGGAATTTAATTCAAGCTATAAGCAAAATGCTTACAGACCACAATTTTGCTTCACTTGCACTCTTCACTTGATGTTCTTGCATTTTAAAGGAACAACAATAACGAAAGAAAAGGACTGTACAGCAATCCCGGATTTGAAGGGGAAAAGATGATTCAGAGCCTGTTATATTGCCCTTGCTGGCACCTCCTTTAAATCAAATTAAATCAAGTGACGATCCCAGAGAAAGATGCAGCATCTTTAAGGACAGAGGTGACCCCTATACCCTTGCATGCTACAAATCATATTTTCCCCTTTGAATCCGGATCACTGCACAAGCGTACCAAAGAATATTAGAGATGTAATAGTCTCCCACTCATAAACTAAAATGTAGCCAGGAAGGAATATAAATGGATATTTTAGGGTTATCCAGGTCACTTTGATATCTGTGGCATTTTAAAAAGTGTTCTCTTTACTTGCTTTGGATGTTCAGAATATTTAGCAAATTGTGCCTGTGATTTTGCATAGAGAGACCTAAAATGTTGTTATTGCACTTTAGAGCAAGACTGCATAAAATAAAAAAGTAACAATAAAAAAATATCTAAGGAGATTCTCAGTCATCCAATCATGTCTCAAAGATGCTTTTTCAAGAGGCAACTGGCCTTTCTTGTTTTTCTCTGAAGATGTTTTGTTTCTTATCCAAGAAGCTTTGGGATAACAATAAAAGACAAAATTTAAAAACTGTGGAAATGAACAAACCTAAGAAAAGAAATAAAAGGACACCATCCTAAAAAAGTGCTTTCTGAATGCTAAGAATCTAAATATGACTATTATCTACGTCAATACCACTGATTTACAGAAAATATCTAATAATACTAGAATTATTAACAAGTAGGGAGGAAAAATCTCATAGTAGTATTTTATTGCTCTAACCTGAATTATATACTAAACAAACACATATTGCTTCATTTTCTAAATAATAGAAAATATTAATCAATAATATTAAACAAAATAGATAACATATATTTCAAAAACAATGTATAATATCTGTAATAGTATCACTCTTCCAATTTCACAAAGTGCAACCATCCACACTCATACAAACACAATTCCTCAAAACAATAATGTTCAAAACTTTTGGGGTATAATAAATCATAACATTAACAACTTTAACTTTTAGGGATTTCCTTTATAATTCTACCAATTAAAATGTTATTCAAAAAAGTGTATATTTACAAACAATTTAATAACTAGGAAGAAAGATCATTTTAGTATATACAAACTAGCAATTTTTAGAAGGCATTTAGAATGTGAAGAGATGAAAGAGTTTGATACAACACTGGACAGGCCAAATCAAAATGTTTGGTCTTTGGAAGGCTGTATTACTTAAAATACAGTATGTGTTAATGTACTTTATGTTACGCTAACTAGAGACCCTTGGAAGGCTGTAACAGTCCAAGATCAAAAACTATGTAATATACACAAGAATATCCGTTCCAATAAATTTAGGTCTCTCTATGACATTCTATGTTCCTCTATCTTATTCCTTGTTTGTTAGAAATTTTATAGCTCTGTACCAGAAACCATAATTGATTTTATGTAGGATTATGGCATCATTTACTTTTTTTAGGCTGAGCAATATTAGGACAACATGTGGAATGCACCTATGGTCCATCCATCCATCCATCCATCCATCCATCCATTATCTGTCTGTCTGTCTGTCTGCCTGCCTGCTTGCCTGCCTGCTTGCCTGCCTGTCTATCTATCTCTACCATCTATCATCTATCTAACATCTAATTTAGAAAAAAAATATCAGAATCATAACATTTTGTGATTCATTTTCTGAATATTATGCTGCTTATAAAACAAAATGGTCGACTTCAGGTTCATGAAACTGACATAAATGAATGAGCTGAGACAACTCCAGAAGCATATAAAATGTTATGGATCGATTCCAGCTTGCCCAAAACATGGAGTTTAAAATATCAAAGACACTGTTTGGCAACCAATTTTAACAGGGGAAAAGTCAACGGCACTTTCAGTTTTGCCCATTTAAATTTGGATTAGATATTTGAGATTCTTCCCAAATAAGCATTGTTCAAAAATCAGAAATGGCCAGAAAAGAATTGAATCAAAATTAAAAGCCAACTGACCCTTTTTTCAAGGGGAACTTCTAATTGTTAAACCAACAAGCCACCATTCCTAGGCAAAGGAGGCAGTAGTGGGATAGTCGCCATAAATATGCATGTCCCTGTGAACTTTTTCATTTAATGCAGAAGGGGGTGACAGCTCTGAATTCAAAAGAACATTTCATGAGCTGTTGTTATTTATTATAAAATGTATTATCTTCCAAAAGGAAAGTAACTTTGCATTTCAGGTGACTTCTGGCACAAGAATGAAGATTAGACTGTTAAAAACCACACCAATTCCATATATGGCCCAGGTTCACCATTATGTCAAAAACAGGGCCATGACATACCTACATTCAGATATTGTTTCTAAATTAATTCATCCCACACACATAATGCCTTCTCTCACACTTATATAATAGGCACACACCCCTCAAAGAAGGAAAGCTAGAAATCTGAGCTCCCCAATCATGACAGAATAACAGAGTTGGAAGAGATTTTGGAGGTTTTCAAGTCCAATTTCTGCTCAGGCAGGAGTTCCTATATTCCAGACAAGTGGCTGTCCTGTCTCTTCTTAAAAGCCTCCAGTGATGGACCATGCATAATTTTTTAAGGCAAGCTTTTCCATCGATTAATTGTTCTCAGTGTTATGAAATGTCTCCTTAGTTCTAGGTTATTTCCCTCCATTGTTTTTTGTCTTGCCTTATGGTTTGGAAAATAGGTCCATGGATAAATATGACTTTAGGTATATTTATCCCCACACAGATGACATTAGAATGGGATAGGCAGTCTACCTTTCCTCAAACTCACAGAGCAAGGGAATACAGATGTTACATCACGTCAAGCCTCAATGTGCAGAATTTTACATAACTGAAATTTCCCTTCCCTACAGGAAGTAATAGGTTTTGCACAGAGTGTTTCCTATGTAGCCCTTCCAGTTACATTGGCTATCAGAAAGCACCATATTAATAATTTGATCCTTGTTGTAATCCTCAGATTGGCTACTTAGGTCTGAAGATTTCAAATAAGGATGAAACCAATAACCTGCTATCTCATGGTGGTTGGAGCAATTGTACATGCCCTATGGGGCATCTTTATCCTGCCATAAGCCTAAGTGTGCTTACTCCGAAGGTACTATGCTCTGCAGTCAAATTTATTTATTTAAATAAGCTTTAATTCACAGGTTTATTCAATCTGCATCAGAATTGAAATCTTTTTCAATCAGTTTGTTGTCCTCTTTCTTTCCTTTTTTTTTGTTCTACATTTTCCTTTGTCCTTATCATATGAAGTGTCTTCTTGAACAGAGAAGGTTTTCCCTTCACCTTTGAAAGCTTCAGCAATGAACTAGAAAGACACCAGGCAAGCATGCTCATTGCTGAAGCTTTGACCCACAAACTCCTGCCCTCTTTCAGCTACTCATATTCATAACTGCAAACTCATTTACTCACTTTTAGTAGCATCCTCTTCTATTGCTGACTCCTTAGCAACTCGATAATGACAGATCCTTTATGCTTGTCCCCATCCCTCTTTGAAGTTATATCCCTAGCTTCTCTTCTGTTGCCCTCTTTCAGTTTCATTATTGGTGTCTCATGACCATTTATTCCACTTTCAATAGCATGATCCTTTATTATCCTGTGCTCTAAAAAAAAAAAGCTTCTTGAGTCCCTTGATTCACAGGAAATGGAATGCTCTCACAAATAACATTTTAGTCACCAGGTGAAAACCTAGGATTTTGAAAGCACATTCGAAAAGAGGGTAATTTGTTCTTTTTAAAGAGATTGGGTTGATTCCAATAAAGCTTCATTAGTCAGCTAGTTTATTACCATTGCTTGTTTTTTTTTTAATTAGCCACTTGAATGGCAAAATTGCATCACTTTTCTATTTCATTTAAACTAAAGAAATAGGAATGTTGTTTGGACAAGGCACTGATTGATGGATTGCCTATATACTCCTGTGACAATAATATTTTATGAATTTTGGCAATGGATCTGCTTTGTCTATCCAGGCTATCCAAAGCTTTTTCAGTCCTGGCATCCAATTTTCAACTTCCCCAGACTGACCTGTATGACTTCTCTATATATAAAAAAAGCTTTTTATTGTAGAATATCAACCTTTAGACAATTGTCTTTAACTGGTCTTTAATATCTTTCGGCCTTTGAGCAGGATTTTCCAATGATAGGGTAGATCTAAAAATGAAGATAGTGGTCACTATCATGCAATTTAACTCTTCCACAACACAAGTACAAAGAGGCAGAATCTCATGCTTTCTTTTGTGACTGCTATCTTGCTCTTTCTTAAATATACTTTTATTAAAAGATTTTTAATAATAAAATACAAATAAACATTAAAACAAAAACAATTGAAAAAGAGGGAGGAAAAAGGATAGAGGACAAAGAGCAAGGGATGGGGGAAATCAATTAAAAAAAAAGCAACAGAGCAGTAACTTCCACCTTTTTTCAGTCCAGTAAGATGCATCATAAAGTTACAGCACCAACTTCTTAGTTATACCAGATATTACTGTTAGCCATTTTATAGCAGCAACCCACTTAACTATCAAAAACAAAAATCTTTTTTTTTCTTTTTCACCTAGAAAGTCTAGAAGTAGTTTCAAAATAGCCACAAAACTATTTACATTTTTGTCCCCAATTAATGCAGTCAACTTGACCATCTCTACAAGTTCCATCATCTTTCCACCATTACTCCACCGTGTGAATTAATGCTTCTTCCCATTTCTGGGTTTATAGAATTCTTGCAGCTATCGACATATATAGCAACATGGTTACCTTGACAGTACTGATCTTCCACGGATAGAATTGTACTTCTAGGCTTAATTCTAAAATTGATCTTACTTATTTATATGAATTTCATTTATCTTTGGTATTTCCTCTATTAAAATGTAAAGAGAATTTAATTCTCTAAATTATCTATAGAGAATTAAAATATTCTTAGGATATATTACTATTCATTGAACAATTATACCCAGTTTCTTTCTCAATGCCAGAATAGACTTCTACTGTAGTTTTAAGCTTCATCAAAACTATATTAGTGTTTGCCATTGCTACTACATCAATAAAAGGTATGATGTTATTCTAAACAACTGTCAGAGCCTCAAAATAAAATTCTCTTCAGTGTTTCCTCTGGGTTTAATTTATTCCATAGCATGATTGTATTCTTAATTCCAATAAAGCATATTCATGCAAACAGAATGAAAAGCAGGTGCTGTTTTCAGCATCAGCTAGAAAAATAAATGAAAAATACTAACCACTAAGAAAGAGCAGGAAAGAAGTAAGTGTTCTGTTCCTTTCAAACACATAACATTTAAAAGATCCTATTTGATATTTTACTGGTATTTTGCTCATAGCACCTGTTTTATATGTTATTATCCATTGTCATAATCATAACTCTGCTTTTTGCACATAGATTGACTTGACATTTTCAGCAAAGTTTACCTTCTACTCCACACCAAAGCAAGTAAATTCCATTTGGATTACACATGGAATATTTTTCCCCTGAGTTCACACCCTAATTTCTTAAGTTATTTCAAAAGAAACCCATTGATATTATTAATTGATTTTATGCATGTAATAAAAAGGATTGTTTCAAAATGAGGAAAGAAAATTGCAATCAGATTTTCTATTATTATAGCCTGGCTCAATAAAATTTAGTTCTAATCTTCTTGTTGAATCTGTTTTTGAAGAGCTACCATTTTGTGAGCTTTGTGGGACTGTAAGCACAACAAATGTCCATTTTATGCTAAATTGAAGCTTGAGAAAAAAAAATGGTGGGATGCTGGCCCTTGGTTGTATTGGATTAATCCTCATTCAACCAAATAGATATATCTCTCCAGGTTGTTTCCAGGTACCTAGACAATATCTAGGGTTTTTTTTTTTGGGGGGGGGGAGGAGAGTTTTAATCAGGGGTGGGCTGCTAGGGGTTCACAGGAGTTTGGGAGAACGCCTAGCTAAGATTCTGTGCAGTTTGGAAAAACCCCAAATCCCACCCCTGGCTGGCTCCACCCACCCTACCTTGCCCCTCCCAGGAGTCCCCATGTGGCTGATTTCGGATGCAGGTAAGTGCAGGGCATGTGTGGAAGAGCCCAGGGAGGCCATTTTTGCCTTCACAGCGGCTCGAGGAAAGCCTCCGGAGCCCTGGGAGGGCAAAAATGCCCCCTTGCTGTGGTGTAGGAGGCTGAGTAGGCCACACACACCATGGCCATGCCCACCCAACAACTGAGCAAAGAACCCTTTGCTAAAAATTTTGAAGCCCACCCCTGTTCTTAATTCCACTGGATTAGAGACTATACCTCACTTCCAATTCTCACTTATATTCACAATATTCAGAAGTCCATTTTTCTCAGTGTTGCATAAATTGCATTCGACTTTTATTTATTTTTTCTATTTATACTGCATTGGGGAGTCAGCTACTGTTCCAATATTTTTTCAGTATTGTTGCAAAGTAGGTATTTATTAAACTTAAACATTCTGCACTTAGGAAATAGAAAAATCATATGGACAGAATGGAGAATACCTATTTTATAGCAGTATTAGAAAACAAATTGGAACAGTAATTGAATCACTTGAATTTTGTTGTATTTAGCATGCGGCTATATTGTGTCAAACTCCTGGCTAAGGAATATTTGTCTCCATTAGCTTTAAAAGAATAAAAGACTGAACATCAGTAGAAAATTATATTTTAATACTCCAAATGAATTTACATTAAATTAGGTTTCATAATGTAATTCACCTGTACTTATTTTGTAAGAAATCTATCTCAAACTCATTTGGGAGTAAATGTATTTCTGAAAATCAGCATTTTTGATAGGGCTACACATCAATCCAGATTGGATTATATATGTGAGCATATTGACAGCATGCACACCAACGTATATTATGAATCATGTTATGTCTCTTAAATCTGAATTGATTTATAGTGTAGGCAGAGCAGTCAGCTAACAGGACACCACTTTTTCCAGTATCTTAAAAACCAGTTCTAAGACCTTCCTTCAAGTGTATCCTTATAATATAAATTTAACAGCACTAGTATTTCATAAAATACCATGCTTCATTCCAAAAATTACAGTTTTAACAAAATTATGCAATGACCTATAGTACAGACAGTTTATAGATAATCCTCAATTTATAACCATTCGTGTAGGGAGAGTTCAAAGTTACAATGACACTGAAAAAGTGACATGACATTTTTCACACTGTAGGACATTCTCTCTCTCTCTCTCTCTCTCTCTCTCTCTCTCTCTCTCTCTCTATCATCTATCATCTCTTCTCTCTCTCTCACTATCATCTACCTACATGCCTAACTCTATCATCTTATTACAGAAATCAAAGCAAAATAAATTAAAAAAGGAAAGTGAAGGGAGAAAGGGGAAAGAAAGAAAGAAAGGAAGGAAAGAAGGAAGGAAGGAAGGAAGGAAGGAAGGAAAGAAGGAAAAACGAGTGACTTCTAATTTTATTTACAGCAGTTAAAATGCATTTATATTTTATTGCCTAAGGTTACATCGTGGCTCCCTTGTGCTCATATTCTTCCATGTCAAATCATCAAACCTTTAAATCACAACTTAATGTTTTTTGCTGTTTTCAGCAAGAAGTCCATAAAAGATTTCCAGTCAGTTAGAAATGCAGTTATTGTCATTTCCTAATCAAACAAGTCAGTTCTGCTTTCTCTGCAAATTCATTTTCACCAACCATTCTTCCACTGTGAATATTTCGAAGGGGTTTTTTTCTGTCTTTGTATACATTATGTTTTATTATATTATGTTATATTATACATTTATACATATTTAGGCCTTTTAATAAAGATTAATAGAGACTCTTTATAAAATGATGTCTTGTTGTTATAGGACTCCAGAACAGTTTTCCAAGAAAATTTTGTAATATTCAATTATAATTTTATGATATCCAAGATAAAATACATTCCTCCCCCCACATCCAATCAGAATCAATCCTTCCAACCCCCGCCCCCCTTCAGTCTCAACTGTCAGTACCTTTCCTTTCATCCCCTCTTCTCTTCTGTTAACTGATGAAGCTTCTTGGATGAAAAATGAAACATTTTTGTTATGTCCCTGGAACTTGCAAGAGTTCCCACTCAGGTCCGCTCAC